>CM059227.1:7460250-7770250 GCA_030347435.1 Clarias fuscus
GGAAACTGGCGTTTCATTTCCATTTTAATATTTTTGTAAATACCCTGAAATGGCTCCTACCAAAAGACACGCGTACAACGCTGAGTTTAAACTCAAGGCGATAAGCCACGCACAAGAACACGGCAATAGAGCAGCAGCGAGAGAATTTAATATCAATGAATCAATGGTGAGGAAGTGGAGGAAGTATGAGGATGAGCTCCGCCAAGTAAAGAAGACAACAGAGTGTGGCATCGTTTCATACAGCGATGATCTTTGTAAGAGTCAAAATCTCTGCGGAAACAGCCCAAGCAGCTAAAGCTCTAAGTTACAGTGTGATCGTTATTTTAACACTGTGATTTCCAGCGGAATTATTTCTTACATATCGTGTTAAGGAATATAAGTTAAGATTTATCTGAGAGCCAGATGCAGTCGTCAAAAGAGCCACATGTGACTCGCGAGCCATAAGTCCCCGACCCCTGATCTAATGGATGCGTTATCAAATTCAAATTTTATTTGTCACATACACAATCCTACACAGTACGATATGCAGTGAAATGCTTAGAAAAAACGAAAAATTTGCATCTAATGGATGCATAACGCACCGTAACTCCAGCCTCTACTTTAGCGCCTTATGCGAAGCGTTTTATTAAAGGTGCGCCTTATGATGCGATGCGCCTTATATATGTAAAAATAATTAAAATACGTCATTTATTGAAGGTGCGCCTTTTGATGCGGTGCGTCTTTTCGTGCGCAAAATACTGTACTAGACAAACTCACTTTGGGACATCAGATATGTTCACTCATTATACAATGGCAATATAAAAATAGACCAAAGGTACAAGGGAAACAGCACAACTGTTTAATGACAACTTTAGGGTCCACATTTCAATGAGACCATGTCCAAGTTACAATTTCCATTTAAATGACCTGTGAATTAACTGAAAAAAAAATTAACAATTTTTTTAATTGGGGGGGGGGGGGCCCAATTAAAAAATATTCAGTTAATTCACAGTCAAATCACAGACAATCAAGACAATAGACAGTATATTTATATAATTTAAGCTGCTGGTAGACGTCTTCATATGCCTCTACCAGTTATTAGATCTCTTTTGGTTATTTTGTGCAAGGTTAATGGAGTTTAAGTGCAGCCCTTATTAAATTTAGCAGGTGCCAATGAAAGTTTGAGTGTTATAAAACAAATTACCCTCTGTTCAACACAAAATTATCAATATTGCCTTATTTTTAGCTCATGACAAATTGCCACTTTTGAGCACTAATTTTCAATAGCAATCTGCCATATTCTCATCACTTTCTTGTGTCATTAATAAAATGTCTTCCATTAGAGAGTGGGGTGAATTTATCACATGATCACTACTTCGTGATAAAGTATGTTGCATGTTCTCAAGGTCTAAGAATTCTAATATCTGGCTCAAATCCATCACTTTTGGACAGCCAGACTGTCTACAAGATGTTGTGTCTCCATTAAGCTCTACGTTCTCACTGTTTTCGTTGCGTCTGTGAAGAATTTCATTATTCCAACTGTACTTACATATTTCAAGAGTAAGTATTTTGTTGTCATCAGTGGTAATCTCTCCCATAAATGGTCTTAATTTAAGCAAGAGTGAACAAGCTTTCAGAGAAACAGGTCTGTCACAGTCAAATAAGCATTTAAACAGCAACTCAAATATCCCTACATCCTTCAGTTTGGTTAATGCCTGCGCTATGCATGTACTTCCAGAGCTTCTACAGATATTCTTAAAGTCAAAGTGACAACAAATTAGAGATTTGTCAATCAATACATCTGCTAACTCAAGGGTATGAACTTTAACTTCCCAGTCAAAGTTGTTTCCACCGAGTACCAACACTGAGCTAATAGATTGCTCCAAGGCAATAGAACAATGTGGGCTTCTTATCCATGCAATGAAGACCTTAATTACAGCACGATGTGGGAAGCTCTGTGTATCCTGAGAGAGAATGCTCAACAGATGAGTTGCAGCCTTTTCCTTGAAGAAAAAAAAGCAAAAAGCAAACAATGAAAATTGTGAACAGACCACACACACAAAGGTAAAACCTTACATAGTAGTAGATGATAATTAAAGATTTTATGTATTGATGTACATCTATGTACATCACACACTCACTGAGTGTCGGAAAAAAAGATGATGATCACCCCCACCTTAAATGACTTCTCATATAGTCATTAATAATAATAATTTTTAATTATATAGCGCCTTTCCAGAGCCCAAGGACACTTTACAATGAATGTAAACAAAGGAAATAGTACAAACAGACAAAGTAAAGTCAAGAAGAAAAAAAAAAACTGGAAATACAAAACAAGACCTAGAAAACAGACATACAGAAGACAGGTGGATTAAACTAACAGACGTATAACATTCAGAAAACAAGTGAGTCTTGAGTAAAGATTTAAATACTGAGATATTATTAGCAGAACGGAGAGAGTGTGGTAGAGAATTCCAAAGTTTGGGTGCAATAACACTAAATGATCTGCCCCCCATTGAAGAGAGGCCAAGGGACAGCAAATTGAAAAGATAAGAGGGGGCTAAGCCATTTAAAAACAAGGAGAAGAAGTTTGAATTTAATATGGTAGGCAACTGGAAGCCAATGGAGATCATACAGGATTGGGGTTATATGAGCAGAGCGTTTAGTATGAGTGAGTATTCCAGGCGCAGAGTTTTGAATATATTGCAATCTGGAGATGGAACTGGCAGGTAGACCTATGAAAAGGGCATTACAGAAATCAATGCGTGATGAGACGAATGCATGCATTACAGTTTCAGCATCTTTGGTACTGATGAAGAGACGCAGTTGGGCAATGCGACGTAAATGGTAGAATGCAGATTTAGTGACAGATTTAATGAGACTGAAAGAAGAGTGTGGAGTCGAAAATAACTCCTAAAGTTTTAAGAGAAGTAGATGTTTTGATGTGGGAACCAGCATTCTCAAGTGAAATTGGTGGAAATATTGCTGGTGAGTGCTGGGGTTCCGATAAAAATTAATCTTAATAGCCACTGAAGCTAATCACCTCCACAACGAACACAAAACTTTGCACATCTAGACTGCCTTCTCTTCTTCACAGAACTGCTCAAGTTGAGTTAAATTTGATGGTGACTGTTTGTGGACTGCAGTCATCAAGTCATTCTACAGTTTTTCAACGTGTTTTAAGTCTGAGCCCTGACTAGGCCATGCAAGGACATTCAATCTCATCCATTTACCTTCTATCCAGTCCCTGCTGCAGAGAAATGGCCCATAACAGAATATTACCACTGTTATGTTACTGTATTTGTGAAACGGGAATCAATTCCTCTATGTTCCTTTAAATGATCTTTGGTATGTTGCGTGTAGGAGGGAAAACCCTGGTGTATATTGTTGCATTGTTAAGGAAATAAAAGGGAATGACTAAAGGGTCAGATTGCTCACTTCTCCTCTATAATTCTTAATTATATACTTAGAATCTTAACATAAGTATATAACAACCACCTCCATGCTTTACTGTAGGAATATTATTATTTGGATGGTGAACTGTACTGGATTTCTGGCAGACATATCATTTAGTGCTGTGGCCAAATAATTCAATTTAGGTCTCATCTGACCACCTACGTTTTTGCAAAGCTCAGTCGTGACTAATATTGTTGTCAAATGCACATAACGACCACATTGTCATAACAGTTCTGCAACTGCTTCAGAGTTACTATATAGCTGTGGACAAATGTTTAGAGAATGACACAAATATGAAATGCTTGTAATTGTACTTCAGTATACCATAGTAGCAAGTTTGCATAGTGTCAAAGGCTTACAAATGAAGTAAGGTTATGCAAAGAGTCGATATTTGCAGTATTGACCCTTCTTTTTTATGTTGGTGTTATATCTTTAACTTGAATATTAAAAGTTACACGGGGTAAATACAGCTGGATAAAACTTCATACAGTGGGGCAAAAAAGGTATTTAGTCAGCCACCAATTGTGCAAGTTCTCCCATTAAAAAAGATGAGAGGCCTGTAATTTTCATCATAGGTATATCTCAACTATGAGAGAAAAAATAAGAAAAAAAAAAATCCAGAATTCACATTGTAGGATTTTTAAAGAATTTATTTGCAAATTATGGTGGAAAATAAGTATTTGGTCAATAACAAAATTTCATCTCAATACTTTGTTATATACCCTTTGTTGGCAATGACAGAGGTCAAACGTTTTCTGTAAGTCTTCACATGATTTTAACACACTGTTGCTGGTATTTTGGCCCATTCTTCCATGCAGATCTCCTCTAGAGCAGGGATGTTTTGGGGCTGTCGTTGGGCAACAACTTTCAACTCCCTCCAAAGATTTTCTATGGGGTTGAGATCCGGAGACTGGCTAGGCCACTCCAGGACCTTGAAATGCTTCTTACGAAGCCCCTCCTTCATTGCCCGGATGGTGTGTTTGGGATAATTGTCATGCTGAAAGACCCAGCCATGTTTCATCTTCAATGACCTTGCTGATGGAAGGAGGTTTTCACTCAAAAGCTCACGATACATGGCCCCATCTATTCTTTCCTTTACACAGATCAGTTTTCCTGGTCCCTTTGCAGAAAAACAGCCCCAAAGCGTGATGTTTCCACCCCCATGCTTCACAGTAGGTATGGTGTTCTTTGGACGCAACTCAGCATTCTTTCTCCTTCAAACACGACAAGTTGAGTTTTTACCATAAAAGTTCTATTTTAGTTTTATCTGACCATATGACATTCTCCCAGTCCTCTTCTGGATCATCAAAATGCTCTCTAGCAAACTTCAAACGGGCTTGGACATGTACTGGCTTAAACAGGGGGACACGTCTGGAACTGCAGGATTTCAGTCCCTGGCAGCGCAGTGTGTTACTGATGGTAGCCTTTGTTACTTCGGTCCCAGCTCTCTGCAGGTCATTCACTAGGTCCCCCTGTGTGGTTGTGGGATTTTTTATCACAGTTCTTGTGATCATTTTGACCCCACGGGGTGAGATCTTGCGTGGAGCCTCAGATCGGGGGAGATTATGAGTGGTCTTGTATGTCTTCCATTTTCTAATAATTTCTTCCACAGTTGATTTCTTCACACCAAGCTGCTTACCTATTGCAGATTCAGTCCTCCCAGCCTAGTGCAGGTCTACAATTTTGTTTCTGTCCTTTGACAGCTCTTTGGTCTTGGCCTTAGTGGAGTTTGGTGTGTGACTGTTTGAGGTTGTGGACAGGTGATTTTTATACTGATAAGTTCAAACAGATGCCATTTATACAGGTAACGAGTGGTGGACAAAGGAGCCTCTTAAAAAAGAAAAATTCTGTGAGAGACAGAAATCTTGCTTGTTTGTAGGTGACCAAATACTTATTTTACCGAGGAATTTACCAATAAATTCATTAAAAATCCTACAATGTGATTTTCTGGATTTTTTCTTATTTTGTCTCTCATAGTTGAGGTATACCTATAATCAAGGCAGGATTGACAGGCCTCTAACATCTTTTTAAGTGGGAGAACTTGCACAATTGGTGGCTGACTAAATACTTTTTTGCCCCACTGTATGTCATAACTCAAATGCCTTCAAAATGTGATAATTCTAAATGTGTGTGTGTGTGTGTGGGGATGGGGGGGGGGGGGGGGGGGGGGTCATTATTTTCTATACCCACTGTTTGTGTATTTACATACATACAAACAAATATATCATATATACGCACACAGACACAAAGATTACTGTTAAATAATAACTTTCACCTGCACATTGTTACAAACATCATAGGCAGCTACTGCCTGCCCAAGAGCTGCCACTGCACTTGCTTGAACATAGTCTTCTGGATCTGACAGTGAGGTGAAGAGCACCGAGATCATATCACTATGCAAAGTTTCATTATATTTACCATTACCTAAATAAGACAAGAAGAAACAAAATTACTACTCATTTTACAATTTTAGCATTTTTTTTCCAAATACTCCAAGGCTTTAATTTTAAAGAGGAAACTAGAAATGGTTCTCATAACTGTACCTTTGAGGTTGGCTATGAGCTGTGTAATGAATTCCAAAGTTGAATCTCTCACTTCCCATCGCCCATCACATACATGTTTCTTCATTAACTGAAAGAGCTCTGGGCACACACAAAACAAACTTTTCTTTTATCTCCAAAGAGCAAAGCTAGGAAAGGCTAGCTTAGATGAACCTACAGTATATATGGTGTAAATCATGTTTTCTTCCAGGTTTTTTTCTGTATTATCTTTGGCCAGTAACTGATTGCATCATAATATTCCTGCATAGTTATTGGTTCATGTGTGTAAGTGGTCTCATTAAGTGTAAACAACTAATTGTATCTGCTGTAAGATGTATACAAGATGTGTGCACATTAAGTGAAACTGCAGCCAACCTAAGAATCAAAAGCACCCAGCGTGTTCCGAGTGTCTTGTTTAATTAAACAAGGGAAGCATGTGATAAAATAACTCAAGTTTAGGGCTCTTGCAGTCTTGCTGCATGTCCGTTCATCTTGTTCCTGTTAACTGCTGAGACTTGAGCAAACGAAATGGCAAACTGTAAAATAAATTGTGCTTTCTCCTTGAGCTTGTGTCTCCTTCGTTTAAGTTTTCCAGTACATTTTCTGGTGTTGTCAGCAGGATGACAAATGTGAACTCTGATGTGCTCTCTAGACGAAGGACAGAAATCTGCGCACAATTGAGGCATTCCTTTAATCTCCCAGGTTGACCAAACAAGGGAAAAGATCTCTGCTCAAGAGAAGACCACATTCTGCCATGGTCTACTTACTGACCGGATCATCATGAAAAGAGGAGAACAGGCAGAAAATTATGTAGGTGATCATTTCCTTCTGAAACTGTGTGAATATTGCTGCTTGACATGGCCACTGCCACCACCAGTATTGCCACTGCAAAAGTACATTTCAATGTAGTAGCAGCAGCAGAGTGCTTTTTTGTGATGTACAGTAAAGTACTGGAAGGGACTGTTAAGACATGATCACTTGGAATCAACACTGATATTGTAAATACAAATGTTCTTGTATCCTATCCTATGTCATTTCAAAGTTAACACACATTAACATTTAATATTAGCTATTAAATATTATTATGGTTAAAGATGTCAACTTTCAGCTGCCTGGATCCTCAGATCCTCAAACCAACAACCTAAAGCCTTAGCTACCTGAGCCACCATGGACCCACGGATAAAAATGTTAGTCTTAGATATTTGGATTAATTTGGGTAACTCATGATTAAAGATAAAAGATAAAAGGCCAGATTCTGTGTGGTAAATTTGCCAGGTTCTGAGTGGTAAATTTGTATCTGGTAGCTTACAAAGCCCCAGAGTTAAATCATAGCCTTTCAATTAGTGTTCAGGACTCAGACACAGTCTCAGTGTTCCAGTCTAGTCTAAAAACATTTATTTAGCCATGTTTTTTGCAAAAAAAAAAAAAAAAAAAAAAAAAGTCTTAGATTAGAGCGTGGCTCTGGTAGCTCTTGATCCATAATGGTGCCATTTTTGCTTCTTTTGTGTTGTAGCATATTGACATCGGTGCAACCTGTGTTTGTATATTCCAGACACTTTATACCATGTACTGAACTGTATATGGTTGAAATGACAATAAAGGCCTACTTGTACTGAGGTGCAAATCTTGGGTAAATACTTAGAGTATTATAGTGAACTAGTCTGTTGGATGTTGTCTTCTCCCACTTTCATTGATGAAATGACTGGTGGCCTTACATTTCAAGAAGCCCTCATGTCTGTGTTTACTTCTGGCTCTCCTTTGTAGTCATAGCATCCTTCAGGTGCCTTTTGGTAAACTCCAGGCGCCGGTCATGTGTTTTTTACTGAGGAGTAGTTTCCGTCTGGCCACTCTACCATGCAGGCCTGATTGGTGGAGTGCTGCAGAGATTGCCCTTCTGGAAGGTTCTCCTCTCTTCTCAGCAAAAACACTAGAGCTGTTTCAGAGTGACCATCGGTTCTTGTTCACCTCCCTGACTAAGGCCCTTCCCCCCCCCCAGTCACTCACTTTGGCTCTTGGAAGAGTCCTGATGATTCCAAACTGCTTCCATTTATAGAGGCCACTGTGCTCATCTGGACTTTCAATGCTGCAGAAATTTTTCTGTACCCTTCCCCATAACTGTGCCTTGATATACAATCCTGTCCGAGATGTCTGCTTGGTTTGTTCTCTGACTTGCACTGCTAACTGTGGGACGTTATATAGACCGGTGTGTGTCTTTCCAAATCATGTTCAATCAACTAATTTTACCACAGGTGGAATCCAATCTAGTTGTAGAAACATCTCAAGGATGATCAGTGGAAAGAGGATGCACCTGAGCTCAATTTTGAGTATCATGTCAAAGGCTGTAAATACTTATGAACAGTACATGTGATTTCTTAATTTTTTAAAATAAATTTGCAAAGATTAAAAAAAAAAAAAAAAACTTTTCACATTGTCATTATGGGTTATTATTTATAGAATTTTGAGAAAAAGAATTCATTTAATCCATTTTGAAACAAGGCAAAATATGGAAAAAGTGAAGCGCTGTGAATACTTTTCAGATGGACTGTATGTGTACAAAAGGGTATTTTCACAACATTCTTTTCATATAGGGACCATAAGAACAGCAAGGAAAAAGTTTTGGGTAAGTTTTACACGGAACACGTAGTACATTTCATTATAAAAAATAATAACTTGCTTAATCATAATAACCACAGCAAATAATAACTTTCATAGATCTTGTATAGACTTGAACTGAAATCTAGTTTAACATGATAGTTCTCATACAATTAGTTCTAGTCCACTAATTTCACTGTCTGTATCAATCTGCTTGTTTTGGTTTGCTACATAAAATTCCAATTCTAGCAAATTGTTTGCTTTACTGAAACCAGTACAACAATCATTAGGAGACGAAGATTGTATCCAAAAGTTAGGGAGAAGAGAAAAGTTTGAATATCAATCATTTTAGATCATTTTTCTAATGTACATCATGACTTTCTGCAAAAAGCTGCTTGTAATATAATTTTAAAAAGATTTCTAACACAAACAGATATGAAGTTCAAGCAGTACTCACCATGTATAACTGTGTTCCATATATCTGATGATGGTGAGCAGATACTGAGCCATTTAAGAATGGTGTGATGTGTTTTCTTTAAAACCTAGAAAACAACTGACCTGTTACAATTGCCCTAAAAGTACACAGTTTTTAAAATAATACTACCTTTGATGTAAAATAAACAAAAAAACAAATAAACAACAACAAAACGATGAATGGTCTCACAACACAGTACCAAAGTGAACTGCTGGTATTCTATGATCTGCCACATCTACTTCAATTAAAAGGTCTATGCTATTTGTTGGTACATCATACAGCAGGGAGAAATGCTAACTTTTACAAAGCCCCATATTTATGAAATAGCCACTTAATTAGTTTTTGGGAGTAAGACAAGATCAAGTCTAGATTGAAAACTTTTTTGTTGACGTTAAGCTTTTTATTAATACGGTTTCTTCAGTAAAGCAGATTTTGGAGGTTCACAAGCATATTGTTTTCTGGCGAGCTAGTATCTCTGGATGCTGCCCCCTCGTTCTCATAGGTTCACTTAGGTTTGTTGACAGAGTGACTGGTTGCCTTATGGGTGTCTTATGTCTGAGTTTACTTCTGGCTCTCTCTTTTAGTTGTCATTACTGTTCCGACCTGAGTGGGTATACTCTCTACAAAATGTACACTGACCTTGTCCACTACATAGTAGCAAGCATATCTAATTAATAGCGAGAGAAAGCAAGAGAGAAAGACAATCTCTGTACCTGACCCTCCTGAGATACCAATGATTCCGACCCCTTTTGCTTTCCAGACCTGTATTATACTTCTAGTTGGAGCTGTCATCACATATAATCTACTCACGGCTGCTGAGGTTGGTCCCCGAGGACCTTCATTAATATGACTACTGAGAAAAGTTTCACTTAGAAAGCTTGAAGATAGCTTTTGGCTGTGTTTGATTTTATGATGGGTTATGAATATAATTGCTATGATACCATGAAGTCCACGTTGTTGAGCTGTAGTTTTAGAGCTAAAATGAATTTCCTATTACACAATTGCATTTTATTTACCATGTGGCACATAGTTTCAAAAAGGATTCACAGTAATGACCAAAATACAAGCCATTAAAACAAACCCTTATCACATAATTATGATTGCAAGGTCAGCAGCAAGAGTCTTACACACAATATGACTGCAAAATGATCCCTGCTATCCGTTATCACCCAAATGAGGGTGGGGTCCCTGTTGAGTTTAGTTCCTCTGAAGGTTTGTTCCTTTTGCCATCTTGGGGAATTTGTCCTTGCCACTGTTGCCTTTGGCTTGCTCATCAGGTGCAATCTGATCATTTTGATTGATATATATTTTTCCTCATACATTTAATAATAATAATAATAATAATAATAATAATAATTCTGTAAAGCTGCTTTGCAACAATGACCATTGTTGAAAGAACAATACAAATAAAACTTAATTGAATCGAAATAAGGATGGGTTCCTATTAGGAAGTTTGGCTCCTCTGAAGGGATGTTCCATGATTGTTTCATGACAAGATGGCATCAGTGTGTGTGGCCTGTCGTCTGTGACCATTTGCTCTTTTTGTGTTTGTTCTGGTTTGTATTACTGAGGAGTCTACCTCTCTGCTGGTTTATGACCGCCAAATGTTTTTTCATATTCGTATTACCACTAAGACATTGGTAAATTACGACCTACATCAGCGGAGCAAGTATTCCCAGTACTATTGGGAATACCTGTTCACCTCTGACGTGCTGTTTCCACAACATCGGAGGAGGCATCATGGATGCTGGGGTGGAGTAAATGTAGTGGCGAGCAAGTGAGAGCAAAGACCCATCTGACATTATTTCCTGGGAAGCATCCCACTGGGACTTTGGCTGAAAGTGGACTAAATGACCTAAATGACCATTGTGAGCTTTTCTTTCATTGACCGAAGGGTACCAACAATTTTGGCCAAATGTGTAAATAAAAGCTGAGAGACCACGCTCAGTAAATAAATAACTTTAAAGTAAATAACTTTAATCTGACAAAAGTAATACTCATTCTCACTCTTCATCTATACCGCTTAATCCTGTATTTAGGGTCACGGGGGGCCTGGAGCCTATCCCAGGAGACTTGGGGCACATGGCAGGGTACACCCTGGACAGGGTGCCAATCCATCGCAGGGCACAGACACACACACATACACTCACTCATTCACACAATACGGGCAATTTGGGAACGCCAATTAGCCTAATCTACATGTCTTTGGACTGTGGGAGGAAACCGGAGTACCCGGAGGAAAAAAGTAATAATTAAAAAAAATTCTATGAATGTTAACCAATGAAAGTCAGACATTGCTTTTCAACCATGCTTCAACAGAATTATAAAAAAAATTATAAACTCATGGAACGGGCCTGGACAAAAATGATGGTACCCCTAGAAAATACTGAAAATAATGTGACCAAAGGGACATGTTAATTCAAGGTGTGTCCACTAATTAGCATCACAGGTGTCTACAATCTTGTAATCAGTCAGTCAGTGGGCCTATGTAAAGGGCTCCAGGTAGTCACTGTGTTGTTTGGTGACATGGTATGTACCACACTCAACATGGACCAGAGGAAGCGAAGGAAAGAGTTGTCTCAGGAGATTCGAAAGAAGATTATAGACAAGCATGTTAAAGGTAAAGGCTATAAGACCATTTCCAAGCAGCTAGATGTTCCTGTGACTACAGTTGCACATATTATTCAGAAATTTAAGATCCATGGGACTGTAGCCAACCTCCCTGGACGTGGCCGCAGGAGGAAAATTGATGACAAATCAAAGAGACAGATAATCCGAATGGTAACAAAAGAGCCCAGAAAGACTTCTAAAGAGATCCAAGGTGAACTTCATACTCAAGGAACATCAGTGTCAGATCGCACCATCCGTCGTTGTTTGAGCCAAAGTGGACTACATGAGAGACGACCAAGGAGGACACCATTGTTGAAAACAAATCATAAAAAAGCCAGACTGGAATATGCCAAACTACATGTTGACAAGCCACAAAGCTTCTGGGAGAATGTCCTATGGACAGATGAGACAAAAATTTAACTTTTTGCCAAGGCACATCAGCTCTATGTTCACAGACGGAAAAATGAAGCATATCAAGAAAAGAACACTGTCCCTACTGTGAAACATGGAGGAGGCTCTGTTATGTTCTGGGGCTGCTTTGCTGCATCTGGCACAGGGTGTCTTGAATCTGTGCAGGGTACAATGAAATCTCAAGACTATCAAGGGATTCTAGAGAGAAATGTGCTGGCCAGGGTCAGAAAGCTGGGTCTCAGTCGCAGGTCATGGGTCTTGCAACAGGACAATGACCCAAAACACACAGCTAAAAACACCCAAGAATGGCTAAGAGGAAAACATTGGACTATTCTAAAGTGGCCTTCTATGAGCCCTGACCTCAATCCTATTGAGCATCTTTGGAAGGAGCTGAAACATGCTGTCTGGAAAAGGCACCCTTCAAACCGGAAACAACTGGAGCAGCTTGCTCATGAGGAGTGGGCCAAAATACCTGCAGAGGGGTGCAAAAGTCTCATTGACAGTTATAGGAATCGTTTGATTGCAGTGATTGCCTCAAAAGGTTGTGCAACAAACTATTAAGTTAGGGGTACCATCATTTTTGTCCAGGCCTGTTCCATGAGTTCATTTTTTTTTATATAATTCCGTTGAAGCATGGTTGAAAAGCAATGTCTGACTTTCATTGGTTAACATTCATAGAATTCTTATTTATTATTACTTTTGGTCAGATTAAAGTTATTTCTGTGACCATTGTGAGTTTTTCTTTCATTGACCGAAGGGTACCAACAATTTTGTCCACGTGTGAATCTGAGTTGAAGAGTCTGGACAATTTTGCCTTTTCAGTAGCAGTCCCTAAACTCTAGAATGAGCTGTTCTTTTTGAACAAATCTTTAACGTGACTCAGAAGAAAGAGTGGTCACAGAGAGTGATTCGTTCATTTTCTACTAGGTGCGCATGCGCAAAGCATCACAAAACCTCTGTAGGTTATATACAGGAAACAGAAATGAGCAGTTGCCCTGTAGTCTTTTCCTTTAGCTCCTCATTCTGTTTATCATAATATGTCCTTAGCTGCACTGTAATATTTTAATTAAAGAAACTATAGCCAACATTTGTATATGTAGATGTTTTGGGGTTCTGTCTATTGAAAATTTAACATTTAGCCTCCAAGTTGCGCAGTGGTAAAGTGCTTGCCTTTATCATCTGGAGATCGGAAGTTTCTGGGCGATACTGTAATCTCTTGCAGCCAAAGGGTAGAGAGAGCTGATTGGCCAAGCTCTCTCAGAGGGGAGGGATGAGAGGTACTTAGTGCTCCAACATTAAAATCACAACTCAATCAGGGGCGTCTGTGAGCTCACACAAGTGGAGGGAGCGGATAGCGCTGGCCTCTGAGTGTGTTATGCCGTCCCCAACGGTGCACGAGTGAGCAGTTCGAAAAGAAGCGGTCGGTTGGCGTCACGTGGTTCGGAGGAAACACGTGATGGTCTTCGGCCGACTGAGTGGTAGTAGTAGCCTTAATGTGGGAGCCCTCTAGTGATGGTGAGGAATTGGTCACGACTAAATTAGGGAGAAAATCAGGGAAAATCAAAAAAAAAAAAAAGGTAACATTTTATTTTATTTCTGATCAAAAGAACAAAATTAACTAGATGACTCAAAAAAAGATTTATTCATTTTGATGAACGAGATTCAAAGAATCGAGTCACTAAAATGATTCAAACTTCCCATTACTAATGAGCTGCCCCTACTCTTCCTATCTTTAAAAAGGTCTTAAGGTAATATTTATATTCTTTGGCATTCAATACCATGTGACAAGGTATTTTTTTATCATTATATTTATTGTTTTACTGTTTTATTTGCTTATTTTATACAATGAGGTGGGACTTTGTTTTATTTGAATTTTATTTAATTTTATTTTCTTATTATTGTCTGTTTTTATAGTCCGTTTCTATGTCTGCAGGCATTTTAGGATTGTACAGCACTTTGGTCAACTGTGTTGTGTTAAATGTGCTTTAAAAATAGATTTGACTTGACTTGGACATGCTATCAATGTATACATTATTTACATATCTACATTTATATCCTAAATTTAAATTTAAGACAATGTCAATCTTTAAACATGTCCTTCAAATAAAACAAACTTTAATCTAAAATGTATTTAACTATGTGTATTAAATTGTAAACAGTCAAGTGCATATAAGTAAAACCTTAATTTGCAATGCAGCAAAATAAGTAAAACATAATGATTTAATAACATTAAATATAATTCCAAACAAAATATAATATTGCGAATATTGTGATGATTGTACACTTACTGTAGTTTGTGAATCAGGACACTGCAGATACTGCAGAAGAACAGTAAAAGCCTCCTGAAGTAGGTCGATGCTCTCTGGAAAAATGGCCCAAAAATGATTAGCTTTGTACACAGACAGGTGTTAATGCTAAGGATGATCTCTTTCTCTCTCGCTCTCTCTGTTTGCATGTGTGTTGGTGTGATTTTTTTGGAAAATCCTCAACAAAACAGGAGTTCACAATGCAATACAGTGGAAAACAGCTGAGAAAATAATGTCCGGGATTCCCCTCTTGATTTAACGGCGCAGAGGCAACAGTTAAATTTCATATGGCGAGTGTTTTAATAATTTAATAATAAATAAATTTGAATACATTTCAACTTGATAAACAAGTGAGGTTTTGCACTACTATCTGAGGCTATGGCTCCTCTCCCTCTCAAACTGGGATTGTGTGTGTGCGCGTGTGTGAGAGAAAGTCATCCTACACAAACCCCCCCCCCTTCTCCTCCTTGTCGTCTCCCTCATACACAGCCCAAATATTAAGGTAAAGTGCAGGTTAATTAGGTTAATCTTGTTCTTCTAAGGATTTTTTTCCCCCACACTTTAGGCACTTTGGGGGTTTTAACATACTCAAAAACACATCAAAATTAGCAGACAGTTTGGAATCTGTGGCCATCAGGTCCTCAGTTGGGCTTGGCCCGGGGAGTCGCACACGCCCGGCACAGCGCCCCCCTAGAAAAGCTTGCCTCATAGCTCATACACACTTGCACGTATACTTATACCGGCTTTTATAAGTATATATATAGTATAAGTATATAGTGCAAGCGTGTATGAGCTATGAGATCTCATCAAGCTGAACAAATTTCGCGCTGCATGTCATTAGGTCTAATCCACAGGAAGCGAGTTATTTTGAGTTGTTTGCGAAATGCACCAAATGGAATTTGAAATACTCCTCCTAGGGAATTAATACAATTGGCACCAAACTAGACAAAGATGATCAACAAATTCCCGATGCAAAATTGCAAAGTGATTTTTGATATCTCAAACGGTTCAGCAGTGGCGATGCTTTAAAATTATGGCGAAAAAAAAAAAAGAACAGGAAGTGGCTAATAACGTCTGCGTACATTAAGGTATGTACATGGAACTTTAGGATTATGTTAAGAGTAGAAAGCTAATCACATAATATGACAAATCATCAGTCTGTCATAGCGCCACAAACTGGCAGCAGGAAGTGTGTCACTTTTGGAAATCACTAATATTTTGTCCTTTACTTTCACCTGATTTGGTTCAAAATCAGTCAGAATAATGAAGAGATGGGTGATTTTGAAACCATGAAGGATTTTTTATAATTTGAATCTTGTTGCTATGGCGAGGATTTAACTAAAGACAAAATAGAAAAAAATTATCTTCTCATATCTTACGAGTGGGAAGACCTACGGTTCCAAAATATTATGGGTGTAGACTGCAACTGATTAAGAGAAGTGTCTGGACCCCGGGCGTGGCACAGGGCCTTTACACCGCTCATATTCACCTGCACATTGTAACTGGTCTTCTCTCTTTAAAGAAGCTGAATTAATGGCAAATCGGAGTTTCGCTAACCACTTGTCCCATTGTCAATGCTGTTCTTCTACATAAGACGCTATCATGGTTTTCAGGTTACGATTGACCCGTTCTGTCAAATTTGTCTGAGGATGGTAGGCTGTAGTCAACTTTTGTACAACTCCCCACTGTTTAAATATCAGGTTGATGAGGTGAGAAGGAAATTGTGAAACTCTATCTGACACTAGATATACTGGTTTTCCCCATCTAGTGAATATCTCTTCAACAAGAATTCTGGCTATGTGAGGTGCGTTAGCTTTTCTCAAAGGAAACATTTCCACCCATTTGGA
Organism: Clarias fuscus; assembly: GCA_030347435.1. Taxonomy (NCBI): domain Eukaryota; kingdom Metazoa; phylum Chordata; class Actinopteri; order Siluriformes; family Clariidae; genus Clarias; species Clarias fuscus. Next base: position 7,476,467 of record CM059227.1, read on the forward strand.
GCAATAATCAACAGTAACAAAATGATGTTCATTCTGCTTAGTACTTCTGGGGAAAGGTCCCATGAGGTCTACACCTATCATGTAACCAGACAACTTTGTCAGGGTGAGTTTGTACTGTTGACAAACATGGCATTCTTTGCAGTATCTCCATACATCCGCTCTTATGCTAGGCCAATATACTGTGTCCAGAAGTCTGAGAAGAGTTTTTTTTTCTTCCCCAGATGTCCACTGAGTGGGTTATCATGGGCGTATTGCAGAAATGCCTCTCGATGAATTTCTGGGATTACCAGCTGGAGTTTTTGACCTTTGACTATCAGGTATACTGCGGAACAAGAAACCATTTTTAACAATATATTGAATTCGTGCAGCATCACATGTTGGTTGAGTCTCAGCTTCTACAACCAACTCCTGGATTTTACTGTCATTACTTTGTGATATAGCAATTTGGGAAAGATCTACTGGAATGTTGATTTGTGCAGTAGTGCTTTTGGATGCGTTTACAAGGAAGACCACGTTGGGTACAGTATGGCCACTTTGCGTTCTAGATAAAATATCTGGCACAACATTGCACTGTCCCTTCCGGTACCTCACTGTAAAATGGAAACCTTGCAATCATAAAATCCAACGGATGAGACGTGAGGAAGGTTTGGGGTGTTGGAAAGCCCACGTCAAAGCAGCATGGTCTGTGACTACTTCAAAAGGTCGGCCTTCCAGATAAGGGCACCATTTTTCTACAGCCCAGACGACGGCCAAGCACTCCTTTTTTGAAACTGAGTATACTTTCTCGGCTCCTCTGAGTAATCGGGACGCATAGGCAATCGCATGTCCTTCTCCTGCCATCTCTTGCGTGAGAACAGCTCCTAGGTCAATGTCACTTGCATCTGTCAGCACTCGGAAAGATTTGCTAAAATCCGGTGCTACGAGGACTGGAGCTTGTACCAAATCTTGCTTGATAGTGTAAAATGCACACCGAAACTGTTCTGTCCACATCCATGTAGAGTTTTTCTGCTTCAAAGCATGCAGTGGTGCAGCTTTCTCTGAGATGTATGGAATAAAGCGGTGATGCCACCCTGCAAATCCTAAGAACCTTTGGACTTCCTTGATGGATTGAGGTATGGGGAAAGCGTTCACAGCAGAGACCTTAGCTAGATCTGTTTTTACACCCTCATCTGAAACTATATGACCAAGAAATGTAAGTGATCTCGGGATAAAGTTACATTTCTTCAGGTTAAGAGTGAGTCCAGCTTTATGGAGAGAAGTGAAGGCCTGCTGGATGTGTTGGAGATGTTCTGCCATGATTTTGGAATAAATGACAATGTCATCAATATATACCATGCAACGTTTGCCCCTAATATCGCTGAGAACATTTTAACCTTTGGAAAGAAGCAGCGAAATTTTTTAGACCAAAAGGAAGACGGAGAAATTCTTATAGCCCTGTAGATGTTACAAAAGCGGTCTTTTGAATGCTGGCGGTCTCCATTTCTAGTTGCCAGTAACCACTTTTTAAGTCCAGAGTACTAAAGACAGTGGCACCGTATAGTGACTCCAAGATATCCTGTATCTGGGGCACTGGGTAGGCATCTAGGTGAGTCTTAAAATTCAATCCACGATAATCAATACAAAGTCTGGAACCTCCCTCCATCCTTCTTTTGTACTACCACCAGAAGTATCCATGAGTACAGCAGAAAGTGAAGCAAGGATTTCTCCATTGTTAAGAGGACAGACAGCAAAATATTCTTCACAACGTTCAATGAAAACAACAAGATAATCTTGTGTGTTACTGAAGATGGGAAAATCCAGTTTGACTGGAGGATTATACTGTATGGTAGACTGGCTGCTCTTAACTGGAAGGGAACTGGACTGTACACTATATGTCACATATATGTAAGTGTAGGACAAAAAACGGTAGGGTTGTGGCCTTGTGATAATGGTGTTGATGTAGACGGGATCAGAGTACTCCAGCTGACGATCTCTTCTTTTTAGACCCAGCTCTTGAATCATCAATTCTAGTGGTTTTCAATAGAGATTCTGTCAGACGATCAATCACAGATGGATTTGAAATGGTTGGGTCATGGTTTGCTTCCTGATCTATCACTAAATGCAGGGGAGGTGGTGGAAATTGGGCCTCCTCCGGTACTTCAGTAACATTTTCTCTAGCCCCCCCATCTGAATCTATATACAAGTCGCTGAAGGTATTAATTAAATCTTTTAGGGGTTCTCTTCGTGTGGTAAAAGGGTCAGAGACAAAGTCTGTATCAGGCACGCCTTCATCCTCACCCACAGCAGTCTGGTCATCCTTACTGTGTGACATAACAGTAAATTAAGGTAACAAATATTTAGGCTTACAGGTCCCTGTTCAGGTGCCAATATGTAGCTGCTCTTCTCTCTTTTAAGAAGCTGCTTGCTACAATTTTTAATAAGGGAGGGGCCCACTAACCAAACTGAATATAGTACCTTAAATAAAAACTTCAACTAGTGAACATGAATGCACAACAAAACAGGTTACTCAATCATAATAAACACCCAAACAACCTCATAAATGAAGATTCAATTTTACAAGATAAGTTGGGATTGTCTGTCTATAAATGTCTCTTGGTACTTATCATAGATGAAGGTAATATGCTGATGAAGAAGATGATGAAAAGGCTTGAGTTGAAAAAGAGTACAAGAACAACCGCTGTGTCCCAAAGCTTTCACCAGTTCATATAGGATCCCAAAAATAGATCAAACCCAGCAGAAATCTCAATGCCGAGATATTTCCACATGTGCTCTGTCAATATACTAGTAGTTTAAAACTACCAACAAATGAAACAATACATGAGAAGACTGCCATGATTCCTCCAAAACCAAACAAAATCTCAACTTCTGCTACTACACTACTTACTGCCTATATCTAGAGGAGGCACCCTGATTAAAGCCCCTAGAGGATGGTAGTAGAACTACAACCCCACTCAAACCAAAAGTGACAGAACTATGGGCTGTTACAACATATACGCATTAGGCCTGGTAGACATTTAGATCTCACTGAGGTCAACAACTTGCATACCCCATGTCACAGAATCTGCTGAACAGGAAGTCACTTATTTTGCATTGTTTGAAAAACACACCCATTGGAATGTGATATACTTCTCTAAGGGGATTTCTATGATTTTGACCAAACAGGGTCCAATATAATCTCAAGACATTGAGGATCTAACATTGTGAAGGGATATTTGATATCTTAAACGGGTCAGCCTTGCCGAGGCCTTAAACCTACGATGAATAATAGGAAACAGGAAGTGGCTAATAACTTCTGTGTAAATTGAGTGATATACATCAAACCTCAGTTTTATGTTAAGAGAAGAACCCTGCTCACATTGACATGGGGACAGTGAGTCTCAGTCATAGTGCCACCAACTGGGAGCAGAAAGTGCTTACTTTTAGAAATATACAAAATTGTGTGACTAATTTTTATTCAAAATTAGCCACAATAATTTGAAGACATAGTTGATGTGACACTGTAAAGGATTTTTAGTGTGGTGAATTGTGTTGCTATGGAAAGGAAAATTTATGGAAATTTAAGTAAAAATATAGTTGCAAGCAATGATGACGGGCCCAAACTCACCGCTGCCGCCACCCGCTGCCGCCACCCGGGTGCACCAGTACGACGGTGGGCAAACAGTGCACGTGCACTTAAAGGGAAATTCCTAAAGGATGAAAGTGACAGTTGGGGTCTAATGAAACAGATTGTAACAATGTCCACTGATCTAAACTCTAATGTGTGTATATAAATAAATGTGTGTGTGTGTTTGGTTGTGAAGTTATTAGCCACTTTTCAGCATTAGGCATCACCATGGTTATACTGTTTGATCTGTAATGTGCGTGTAGGATGGTTAGTGTGTGTGTAGTGTGTATTTGTATGTGTGTGTGCATGCTGGATGTGTAGTGTCTGTCTGTTTTTAAGGTGTGTGTGTGTTTGATTAGGATGAGTAGTGTATGTGTGTGTGTGTGTGTGTGTGTGTGTGCGTGTGAGTGCAAAGAGTGCACTTAAAAGGGAATGCCTAAAGAACAAAAGTGCCAGTTGGGGTCTAAATAAACAGGATTATAACAATGTCCACTGATGTCAAAATGGACACAGCATCTAAACTATAAACTGTCTATACTGCGTGTGTATATAAACATATATGTGTGTGTGTGTGTGTGTGAGAGACGTTATTAGCCACTTTTCAGCATGAGGCATCGCCATGGCTAAACTGTTTGAGATATCAGAAATCCCATTGCAATTTTGCATCCTCAATGTTTTGAGATTATATGGGCCGGTTTGGCGAAGATGATAATGGTGCAGGTGCTTGGACCGGTCACTGTTTTTGCGGGATGCCTAGTGTGTGTAGGATGTGGTTGTGTGTGTGTGTGTGTGTGTCTGTGTGTGAAGGATTGTTAGTGTGTGCATAGTGTGTATGTGTGTGTGTGAGCAAATTCCTTTGGGTGCATTTTGCAAACAGCTCAAAATAACTCACTTCCTGTGGATTAAACCTGATGACATGCAGCGCGAAACTTGTTCAGCTTAATGAGATCTAAATGTACACCGGGTTTTATAAGCATATGTGGAAGTGTGTATGAGTTCGCAGATTCCAAACTGTCTGTTAATTTTGATAAGTTGAGTGATGAGTATGTTAAGACCCCCAAAGGTGCCAAAAGTGTGGGAAAAAAGTATACTTTCTCGGCTCCTCTGAGTAATCGGGACGCATAGGCAATCGCATGTCCTTCTCCTGCCATCTCTTGCGTGAGAACAGCTCCTAGGTCAATGTCACTTGCATCTGTCAGCACTCGGAAAGATTTGCTAAAATCCGGTGCTACGAGGACTGGAGCTTGTACCAAATCTTGCTTGATAGTGTAAAATGCACACCGAAACTGTTCTGTCCACATCCATGTAGAGTTTTTCTGCTTCAAAGCATGCAGTGGTGCAGCTTTCTCTGAGATGTATGGAATAAAGCGGTGATGCCACCCTGCAAATCCTAAGAACCTTTGGACTTCCTTGATGGATTGAGGTATGGGGAAAGCGTTCACAGCAGAGACCTTAGCTAGATCTGTTTTTACACCCTCATCTGAAACTATATGACCAAGAAATGTAAGTGATCTCGGGATAAAGTTACATTTCTTCAGGTTAAGAGTGAGTCCAGCTTTATGGAGAGAAGTGAAGGCCTGCTGGATGTGTTGGAGATGTTCTGCCATGATTTTGGAATAAATGACAATGTCATCAATATATACCATGCAACGTTTGCCCCTAATATCGCTGAGAACATTTTAACCTTTGGAAAGAAGCAGCGAAATTTTTTAGACCAAAAGGAAGACGGAGAAATTCTTATAGCCCTGTAGATGTTACAAAAGCGGTCTTTTGAATGCTGGCGGTCTCCATTTCTAGTTGCCAGTAACCACTTTTTAAGTCCAGAGTACTAAAGACAGTGGCACCGTATAGTGACTCCAAGATATCCTGTATCTGGGGCACTGGGTAGGCATCTAGGTGAGTCTTAAAATTCAATCCACGATAATCAATACAAAGTCTGGAACCTCCCTCCATCCTTCTTTTGTACTACCACCAGAAGTATCCATGAGTACAGCAGAAAGTGAAGCAAGGATTTCTCCATTGTTAAGAGGACAGACAGCAAAATATTCTTCACAACGTTCAATGAAAACAACAAGATAATCTTGTGTGTTACTGAAGATGGGAAAATCCAGTTTGACTGGAGGATTATACTGTATGGTAGACTGGCTGCTCTTAACTGGAAGGGAACTGGACTGTACACTATATGTCACATATATGTAAGTGTAGGACAAAAAACGGTAGGGTTGTGGCCTTGTGATAATGGTGTTGATGTAGACGGGATCAGAGTACTCCAGCTGACGATCTCTTCTTTTTAGACCCAGCTCTTGAATCATCAATTCTAGTGGTTTTCAATAGAGATTCTGTCAGACGATCAATCACAGATGGATTTGAAATGGTTGGGTCATGGTTTGCTTCCTGATCTATCACTAAATGCAGGGGAGGTGGTGGAAATTGGGCCTCCTCCGGTACTTCAGTAACATTTTCTCTAGCCCCCCCATCTGAATCTATATACAAGTCGCTGAAGGTATTAATTAAATCTTTTAGGGGTTCTCTTCGTGTGGTAAAAGGGTCAGAGACAAAGTCTGTATCAGGCACGCCTTCATCCTCACCCACAGCAGTCTGGTCATCCTTACTGTGTGACATAACAGTAAATTAAGGTAACAAATATTTAGGCTTACAGGTCCCTGTTCAGGTGCCAATATGTAGCTGCTCTTCTCTCTTTTAAGAAGCTGCTTGCTACAATTTTTAATAAGGGAGGGGCCCACTAACCAAACTGAATATAGTACCTTAAATAAAAACTTCAACTAGTGAACATGAATGCACAACAAAACAGGTTACTCAATCATAATAAACACCCAAACAACCTCATAAATGAAGATTCAATTTTACAAGATAAGTTGGGATTGTCTGTCTATAAATGTCTCTTGGTACTTATCATAGATGAAGGTAATATGCTGATGAAGAAGATGATGAAAAGGCTTGAGTTGAAAAAGAGTACAAGAACAACCGCTGTGTCCCAAAGCTTTCACCAGTTCATATAGGATCCCAAAAATAGATCAAACCCAGCAGAAATCTCAATGCCGAGATATTTCCACATGTGCTCTGTCAATATACTAGTAGTTTAAAACTACCAACAAATGAAACAATACATGAGAAGACTGCCATGATTCCTCCAAAACCAAACAAAATCTCAACTTCTGCTACTACACTACTTACTGCCTATATCTAGAGGAGGCACCCTGATTAAAGCCCCTAGAGGATGGTAGTAGAACTACAACCCCACTCAAACCAAAAGTGACAGAACTATGGGCTGTTACAACATATACGCATTAGGCCTGGTAGACATTTAGATCTCACTGAGGTCAACAACTTGCATACCCCATGTCACAGAATCTGCTGAACAGGAAGTCACTTATTTTGCATTGTTTGAAAAACACACCCATTGGAATGTGATATACTTCTCTAAGGGGATTTCTATGATTTTGACCAAACAGGGTCCAATATAATCTCAAGACATTGAGGATCTAACATTGTGAAGGGATATTTGATATCTTAAACGGGTCAGCCTTGCCGAGGCCTTAAACCTACGATGAATAATAGGAAACAGGAAGTGGCTAATAACTTCTGTGTAAATTGAGTGATATACATCAAACCTCAGTTTTATGTTAAGAGAAGAACCCTGCTCACATTGACATGGGGACAGTGAGTCTCAGTCATAGTGCCACCAACTGGGAGCAGAAAGTGCTTACTTTTAGAAATATACAAAATTGTGTGACTAATTTTTATTCAAAATTAGCCACAATAATTTGAAGACATAGTTGATGTGACACTGTAAAGGATTTTTAGTGTGGTGAATTGTGTTGCTATGGAAAGGAAAATTTATGGAAATTTAAGTAAAAATATAGTTGCAAGCAATGATGACGGGCCCAAACTCACCGCTGCCGCCACCCGCTGCCGCCACCCGGGTGCACCAGTACGACGGTGGGCAAACAGTGCACGTGCACTTAAAGGGAAATTCCTAAAGGATGAAAGTGACAGTTGGGGTCTAATGAAACAGATTGTAACAATGTCCACTGATCTAAACTCTAATGTGTGTATATAAATAAATGTGTGTGTGTGTTTGGTTGTGAAGTTATTAGCCACTTTTCAGCATTAGGCATCACCATGGTTATACTGTTTGATCTGTAATGTGCGTGTAGGATGGTTAGTGTGTGTGTAGTGTGTATTTGTATGTGTGTGTGCATGCTGGATGTGTAGTGTCTGTCTGTTTTTAAGGTGTGTGTGTGTTTGATTAGGATGAGTAGTGTATGTGTGTGTGTGTGTGTGTGTGTGTGTGTGTGTGTGTGTGCGTGTGAGTGCAAAGAGTGCACTTAAAAGGGAATGCCTAAAGAACAAAAGTGCCAGTTGGGGTCTAAATAAACAGGATTATAACAATGTCCACTGATGTCAAAATGGACACAGCATCTAAACTATAAACTGTCTATACTGCGTGTGTATATAAACATATATGTGTGTGTGTGTGTGAGAGACGTTATTAGCCACTTTTCAGCATGAGGCATCGCCATGGCTAAACTGTTTGAGATATCAGAAATCCCATTGCAATTTTGCATCCTCAATGTTTTGAGATTATATGGGCCGGTTTGGCGAAGATGATAATGGTGCAGGTGCTTGGACCGGTCACTGTTTTTGCGGGATGCCTAGTGTGTGTAGGATGTGGTTGTGTGTGTGTGTGTGTGTCTGTGTGTGAAGGATTGTTAGTGTGTGCATAGTGTGTATGTGTGTGTGTGAGCAAATTCCTTTGGGTGCATTTTGCAAACAGCTCAAAATAACTCACTTCCTGTGGATTAAACCTGATGACATGCAGCGCGAAACTTGTTCAGCTTAATGAGATCTAAATGTACACCGGGTTTTATAAGCATATGTGGAAGTGTGTATGAGTTCGCAGATTCCAAACTGTCTGTTAATTTTGATAAGTTGAGTGATGAGTATGTTAAGACCCCCAAAGGTGCCAAAAGTGTGGGAAAAAAATCCTTAGAAGAACAAGAGTTCTTATGTTCTCATTTCTTACAAGTGGAAAGTACTAATGTTTCAAAACATTTTACATAAAAAGAATAACTGGTTGTGAGTAAATTTGCTTAGTTTCATGATTTTGTGATCCTCAAATGGCTCACAACAATTTTTTTTTTTTTTAATTGATTATACATTTATGAGCCCATTGCCTAGACATGGTTTTGGCCTGACTCCTGCAGTACTAAACTATGTCCACTAGATGAAGGTATTTCCCCTTCTTCTTCTTCTTTTTTTTTTTAAATGGCTTCATGTTTACAATTTAAACATGTTCAGAAATAACGGTGATGTCTAATGCTGAAAAGTGGCTAATAACTTCAAAACCAAACACACACACATATATTTATATACACACAGACTAGACATTAGAGTTTAAATGCTGTGTTTCTTCTGACATCAGTGAACATAGTTTGGGTCTAATGAAACAGATTGTAACAGTCACTTTTGTCCATTACGCATTCCCTTTTAAATGCACGTGCACTCTTTGCCCACCGTCTTACTGGTGCGCCCGTAAAATTTTTTGGCTGGGTCTCCTAGCCACATTCCCAAGAGTTATGAGGATCCTTTTCATACCTGTAATAATAATAACTTTGCTTGCACTTTTTTTGGCCCAATCACAAAATGAGACAAAATGAAAAAAAAAAAAGTTCATAAATAAATTATGGTACTGAAACCACGGGGGAAAAAAAGAACAAAATGGACAGACAAAATGGGGTTTGTAGAGTGAATGCACACTGAATAAGTACTTTTGGAGAACTTTGGAAAAAGCTGCATGACTGCAAAAAAAAAAAAAAAAATCAAGTTACACTTCAATGAGTAAATTAAGTGTTTGATCCCCAAGCAAACCGTGACTTAGTACTTGGCAAACTCAGAGGTAAGACCTTTCTTGTAGTTGGTTACAAGGTTTGCACATATCTCAGAAGGCATTTTGGTCCACTCGTCTTTACAAATCTTCTCTAAATCCTTAAGGTTTCTTGCCTGTGACTTGGCAACTCAAAGTTTAAACTCCCTCCATAAATTTTCTATAGGATTAAGGTATATAGCGACACACAGTTCGAATCACAACATCAAGTTTGCTGATGACACGACCATGATGGGTCTCATTAGCAAGAACAACGAGTCAGCGTACAGAGTGCAGAGTCTAACGGACTGGTGTAAAGACAACAACTGGTCTCTGAACGTCAACAAGACAAAGAACCAGAGATAGTTGTTGACTTTAGGAGGACACGGAGCAACCAATCTCTGTTGAGCATCAACAGCTCCTCTGTGGAGATCGTCGACAGCACCAAATTCCTGGGAGTCCACCTGGAGAAGAACCTTACCTGGACCCTCAACACCGCACAAGAAAGCACAACAGCGTCTTTTCTTCTGAGAAGGCTGAGGAAGGCCCAGCTATAGATGGACCATCAAGAATATCCTGAGCAGCTGCATCACTGTCTTGTTTGGGAATTGTGCCATATCATATGCAAGACCCTACAGCGGACAGTGAGGATAGCAGAGAAATTAATCAGGGTCTCTCTTCCCTCTAGTGAAGACATCTACAGCTCACGCTGCATCCGCAAAGCCACCAGCACTGTGACTAATCAGACACACCCATAACACACACTCTTAAACTCGACTACTTCAAAACATTGAGACTGGACTGATAAATCAACACATGCGCAAACACACTGATCAACACTATCAAACACATCAACCTGTAAATTCTATTTTGCACAATATTCATCAATTGCTAAATTTGCACAAACTATTTTTATCTTTGCTGCTAATTACAAGGAACGTTTACCATTTCTCCACCCACTACCTCAACTCATCAGTGCGTGCAGCCCTTTGGCAGATCTCTCCCATGCGGTGATCAAACCGTCTAACCACCTTTGAAGTCGTTGAGGCAGATGACATCGCCCCGCCCGCATGCCGCTCACGCCTTTAGCTCTGCTGCACAACTCTAGGTTCTGAGCCTTAAACTCTGGACTTTGAACTCTGGACATTGTACAAAGCTCCATACCTCACTTTTACAAAGTGGCGAGAGCGCGAGATCCATTTCACTCATCCTGAGCTAGGCGTGACCAATATAGTGGTCCCACCCGTTCACACACCTGCAGAAGGGAGGGCTGCCTATGTAGGGAGACTTCAAAGTCAGAAAGGGGCAAAAAAAAAAAAAAATTGGGTGCATGCCCGTTACACATAGAGACAATATTTATATAAAAGCATTTGACTTCAGTAACATGGCATACCGCTATTTTTCACACTCTTCAGGGGTAAATCGGGCAGGTGGCATTGACAATTTCAAAAATTGCTGTGCACTTCGTTACATCTTTAGAAGTAAGAGTAGGGCAGAATTTTCCATTAATTATTCCTTTAGATTTTACTACCTCCTCCACAAGCTAAACAATCTAATCCTTTCTCCAGTTCTGCTTTCTTTTTGAATCAGATTATGACAGTCCTACTGTTACGCCCCGGTCTAGGTTGGGCCATAACGGGAATGAAAAGAAAAAAAAAGGTGAGACCAAAAGTGCGTTTGCTTAGTGTTTATTTACAAAAGGTGACTAAGCAAATCTCCAAAAGGTGGCTGTGAGCTTCAGAAGCTGACAAGGCAAAAAACTAACAAAATGGCCTCTACCCAGTACCAAAGTGAAACAACTAACCTGTACCAAAAAAAATAAGGAAACAGAAATACAAAATTCTTCCCTTACTCCCTTGCTAACCACAAACCAAAAGAAATCAAGGTGTAAACAAAATGGCATCGACTCCCTATTAAGCCACATATAAAAACATATTTACAACCGGGCAACCAAAACCAAACAAGGGCATACATAAAAACCTAGTCTGAAACATACCACGAGGTCATACACAATATAATTTTACAAATGGTCATCAGATAAACAGTAAGCAAAGACATGGACAATGTGTGTTAGTTATTACATATAAAAATGTAATCTAATTTGCTTACCTGCATAAACTGTGAAGTTACCTAGTAGATCGATACTGCACTGCTGGATCTTGTAACAGCCAATGAGATGTGGAAATACATCAACATTCGGTGAAGTGAAGGGGCGATGACCAATGCATATTTTCAGAAGTCTTATCACAGAGGAAGCAATCAGCTGAACAGGAATATGAGCCAAAGATTTCTTTATGGTGAGAAAACAAAGAGAGTGAACAATTTAATCATGATTCTGTTTTTATCCCCTTGATTTTAATCTTTGATCAAATTACTTTAACTTCACTATTAATCATCAGTCTAATTATAAAAAAAATAATAATAATAAAAAGTGGACCAAACTCCACTTTGGTCTCATCTGGCTAGAGGACATTGTTCTACAAGTTTTGTAGTTTGTTCAAATGCAGTTTTGCAATCCTCACTCATGCATCCACATTTATTTTACACAGAAGAAGCTTTTAGACAGAAGTAACTGAGGAGGGGCAAGTCTCAGCTCAGTAAACAAGATCCAGTAGGTTTGCTCCTCCTGTTGCAAAATCCACATGCTGATGGAATTTAGGGAGCATGGACTTTTTTGGAGATGGTTAAAATCTCTGGTGACAAAGAGTCCACCTGAGTACGTATTCTACAACTGACCTATAGCCCCATACAATTCACAAAGTACCTCCTTATAATTAGTGCTGGAATGGAATGTACACACGTGGGCAAAATAGTTGGTACCCTTCGGTCAATGAAAGAAAAACTCACAATGGCAACTTTAATTTGACAAAATTAATAATAAATAAGAATTCTATGAATGTTAACCAATGAAAGTCAGACATTGCTTTTCAACCATGCTTCAACGGAATTATAAAAAAAAATTAACTCATGGAACAGGCCTGGACAAAAATGATGGTACCCCTAACTTAATAGTTTGTTGCACAACCTTTTGAGGCAATCACTGCAATCAAACGATTCCTGTAACTGTCAATGAGACTTCTGCACCTCTCTGCAGGTATTTTGGCCCACTCCTCATGAGCAAGCTGCTCCAGTTGTTTCCGGTTTGAAGGGTGCCTTTTCCAGACAGCATGTGTCAGCTCCTTCCAAAGGTGCTCAATAGGATTGAGGTCAGGGCTCATAGAAGGCCACTTTAGAATAGTCCAATGTTTTCCTCTTAGCCATTCTTGGGTGTTTTTAGCTGTGTGTTTTGGGTCATTGTCCTGTTGCAAGACCCATGACCTGCGACTGAGACCCAGCTTTCTGACACTGGCCAGCACATTTCTCTCTAGAATCCCTTGATAGTCTTGAGATTTCATTGTACCCTGCACAGATTCAAGACACCCTGTGCCAGATGCAGCAAAGCAGCCCCAGAACATAACAGAGCCTCCTCCATGTTTCACAGTAGGGACAGTGTTCTTTTCTTGATATGCTTCATTGTTCCATCTGTGAACATAGAGCTGATTTGCCATGGCAAAAAATTCAATTTTTGTCTCATCTGTCCATAGGACATTCTCCCAGAAGCTTTGTGGCTTGTCAACATGTAGTTTGGCATATTCCAGTCTGGCTTTTTTATGATTTGTTTTCAACAATGCTGTCCTCCTTGGTCGTCTCCCATGTAGTCCACTTTGGCTCAAACAACGACGGATGGTGCGATCTGACACTGATGTTCCTTGAGCATGAAGTTCACCTTGGATCTCTTTTGAAGTCTTTCTGGGCTCTTTTGTTACCATTCGGATTATCTGTCTCTTTGATTTGTCATCAATTTTCCTCCTGCGGCCACGTCCAGGGAGATGGCTACAGTCCCATGAATCTTAAATTTCTGAATAATATGTGCAACTGTAGTCACAGGAACATCTAGCTGCTGGGAAATGGTCTTATAGCCTTTACCTTCAACATGTTTGTCTATAATTTTCTTTCGAATCTCCTGAGACAACTCTTTCCTTCTCTTCCTCTGGTCCATGTTGAGTGTGGTACATACCATGTCACCAAACAACACAGTGACTACCTGGAGCCCTATATATAGGCCCACTGACTGATTACAAGATTGTAGACACCTGTGATGCTAATTAGTGGACACACCTTGAATTAACATGTCCCTTTGGTCACATTATTTTCAGTATTTTCTAAGGGTACCATCATTTTTGTCCAGGCCTGTTCCATGAGTTTATTTTTTTAAATAATTCTGTTGAAGCATGGTTGAAAAGCAATGTCTAACTTTCATTGGTTAACATTCATAGAATTTTTTTTTAATTATTACTTTTGTCAGATTAAAGTTATTGATGTGACCATTGTGAGTTTTTCTTTCATTGACCGAAGGGTACCAACAATTTTGTCCACGTGTGTATGACAATAAAAACAGCAGTGAATTCCCTTGGTAAATAAAAAGCATTGAAATAAAACTGTAAACTGTTGTGCGAACACACAATAAAGATGCTCACATCACGCGCATTTTCACTTTTTAAAAGCCGATATGAACAGCTTGATTTCAGTCATAAAGAGTGTCAACTTTTGCAAAGAAATGTAAAATCAATCTTAGTAACCCAGAAAAACAACAAAACTGAAATATATACTCGCTAATTAAACGCTGTCTTTTGCAAAGTGAAAGTGCCGTGGATGTGGGCACAGTATTATTTCAGTCAAACTGTACTTAGATCACAAAAACAGCAAATACAAAAACATAGCAGCCGCATAATGAGGTCATTATCAAATTGTTAACACCTTCGTGATAGTCAGTAGCGTCGATTTAATTTTTCTTATGGACGGCGGTGTTATTACCAGTTTCATTATAATTTATTTAAGTCTCAGGATGATTAACAGCTGGCTATTGAAACGTCATTGCGTCAATAAAATGTCCTTATTGCTCGTATTACTTGTGTCAAAATGCACTGTAGAGCCCTTATGAATTAGTTTACGGCTCGATGGGGGGAGGGGGAAGGGGGTACATCGGGAGAGGTTGGTAGCTAATTTAGCTCAGTGGAATGGCGGCCTAACAGACACAATATCAAAAAACATCAGTCACATTGGAAAAGAAGGATGGGAGGGTAACTCCCTTTTCTTTTTAAATTTCTGTTGGGGATGTCTTTTCCTGATGTCAATGTTGGTTAGCATCATATTGTCTTTAATAAACCAATAAACTAATAAACCAATAGTAAATGAAGATTTCCCATCCACAGTAGTTTCTTCACTCAGGCTGATTAAACAAGTCTTTTTAATCTTAGCTTTTTTTCTTATATGCCTAATTTCCTGTTTCAGTTGTTATTCTTTTCTGTGTTTGCTTTTCCCTTTGGTCTCCTTTTTGTAATGTTCTATGTCATTTTGCTCACTGTGGCAATTCCTCACTGCTTGTGGATTTCTCATCTGATTGTCTTCTAGTTACATCTCTGTCTTGTGTGCAGTTCTCTTTTCTATTTTAGCTTACCGCAGTACGCAGAAGGATACTAAACATAGCAAGGACCTTCCGAGTACAAGCAGCACAACCCTGTACAAGTACACTCCTTGCCAATTTCCACATTTCCAGTATCATGCACAGTGTCCACTGTACAAGTCAATGAAGGCAATTGG
This sequence comes from Clarias fuscus, assembly GCA_030347435.1. NCBI lineage: Eukaryota > Metazoa > Chordata > Actinopteri > Siluriformes > Clariidae > Clarias > Clarias fuscus. The sequence continues at coordinate 7,491,598 of CM059227.1, forward strand.
ATGCTTCAGTTGCTCAGAAACATACATTAAAATGAAGTTCGCTGAGTACCTGATTGTACTGACGAGGCTATCATAGCAATGGATTTTCCCTTTCCAGACGTCATGAGCAAATTTCAGAACAAAAATGCCAAGCTTCATCAAGCTCAAACTATGAAACAGTAGTTCTGGGAGTAGAAGGAATCATCTGCCCAAAAATAGCCACCAAAGTGCAGGAAAAGACTATAGTAATATAGTATATATTACTATATAGTAATAAGGGAATAGTATTGATTATTATTGATAACTGAATATGGTTTATCTTACCTTACAGACATGCTCTGCTATGCTGTACAAGCTCTGAGTAAGCAAACACACACAGAAGGCTTTCTGGGATAGCTGCTTCTCAAGTTGTGATATGTGGACATTTAGCTTATCTACATCAACGAGAATGAGAAATATTAAGAATATTATGAAGAAATATTAGATTTAAATCATTATATTAAAAATCTGTACATTGATGTGCTGGATAAGGAAAGAGAACAAGATAATGTTGTATTCAGACAAGACGTTAAAAAACTGTGCTTCATTAAAATAGTTTCCTAAAACCCTGTACAGAAGTTATAGATGCATACTGGGGGATGCACAAAGTTTATAAACCATACAATCATCACAGAAAAAATTGTATACTGCATGCAAGATTCTTACAAATAGGCGGGTATGTACATTTAACCAGTCTTCAACAGGGTATATTGTGCCAACTAGAGAGTAAGCTTTCTGCATTTAGTGGACAGAAGTGGTCTTCTATTGTTGTAACCCATCTGCCTGAATATTTCATGAGTTGTGCAGTAAAAAATATATCTTAGAATGCACTTCACAATTTACCAGAGTATTACTTTATCCTTTGTCAGCTTAAAGCATTCTCTGTTGAGCCTTACATAAAAAAGGCATTTTCACAGAAAAACCTTTGAAAATTATTCTAAAAACCTTCTGCAGAATTCTGATTATGATTTAATTCTGATTGTGAATTTATGTGAACGATATGAACTCTATCTAAGGCGAGGCAGTGCACACGCACTTCCAACAACTACAATTATAAAATATAGTTGCAAGCAACGATGACGAGCCCAAGCACCCTGTGCCATTGCCACACCAACCTGTGTTATTTGAGTGTGTTAAGACCTCGAAAAAGCCATCGTCACTCGGTTGCACCTCACAACCTGCCCACGTCACACACTATACAGGGCTAATGTCAGTTTGGGCCCTAAATATTTGTTGAGTGCGTTAGTGTGTGTGTGTGTGTGTGTGTATGTGCGTGTGTGCGCATGTGTGTGTTTGTTTGTGTGTGTACAATAGGCCGCAGATGCTGGAAAATAAGCCTCACACTATGATGTTCCTGAATGTGATGTCACCGAACGTGATGTCACTGAAGGTTTTTTTTCACATTTTTCGGTGTAAGTTTAAGACATTATCACAGCTGGCTCATTTGAGATATCAAAAATCCCTCCGCAGTTTTGCATCCTCAATGTCTTTAGATCTCTTCGGCCCGGTTTGGTGGCGATCGTATAAATTCCCTAGGAGGAGTATATCAAAAATAACCGGCCTCCTGTTAAATTGAGCCCAGGACATGCAGTGCGAAAGTTGTTCAGCTCGATGAGCTCTAAATGTCTACCTAATTTCGTGTGCCTACGTGAAAATCTGTATGAGTTATGCAGCAAAATCTCAGGCCACGAGATTCTCAGGCATCCTGATGGCAGCAGATTCCACCCTGTCTGCCAATTTTCATGAGTTTTTGAGCATGTTAAGACCCCCGAAAAGTCCAAAAGGGTGGAAAAAAAATAATCCTTAGGAAAAAAAAGAGGGTCCTGCGCACCTTATAGTGCTTGGGCCCTAACTACTAGTATGTTAGTTTCTTTCAGGAGAAATTAATATAAGAAATATTGTTCGTCTTTTCATTTCAGTACTGTATATTTTGGCACGTACTGTACTTCATGATTTCATTTTCCTGATAAGACCCAAGAATACAGTACATAAAAAAAAATGTATGAAAGACCATATGCACCTAGTTCATGAAGTTGTAGTGGGGATGCAGTGGCATACAGTAGCGGAAGAAGGACTACATCTGTGGCCTTACACTTTAAAACTTCAGGGCTAAAAAAAAAAAAGGAATAAAAAAAAATTACTGATCTTAATAAATTATACTATTAAATATCAGAAATGTATCCTTTTTACACTCACCAGTTTTCCATTTGCAAGATACTGCCTGCAAACTTTACAGATTCAATTGTACATCTTGAAAACAACATGAGATTCATCAATGTCTCCACTCTACAATCTGGTTGGAACAAAACAGGACTCCTGTAATAGAAATGATTGAGAATAAAAAAAAAAATACAATCATAAATAATAGCTGTCTATTGCCTATACTTGCATTCTATAATGCCAAAAAACATTTGTTTCTCTTACACCTGTGAAGGAACATGTAGCACCTCTGCACCCCATAAATGAGTGCTGTTAACTACAGTAGAATCCAGTAAGTATATTAGTGTGCAGTACATATGCATATGTAATCATAAAATATAGTCAACATGAAGTGCTAAACATTGGATTTTTTTAAATAAAATGTTTTAATCTGTTTTCAGAGATTCCGTGTAACAACTAGAATTAACACATCAGGTTACTTAACTAATACAGTAATTTATATGCCAGTTAGAATTGAACAAGCGCTGTCTCTATTCAGACAGTAGTGTATATTTTTGTTTTTAGTGTGTGCGCATGCGTGCGATACGTTTACTGATAAAAATAATAGTGATAGAAACTATTTGTCATGCATTGAGGGAACACAACCAATCAAACAGGTCGTAAGAATGTACTCCAGTCCAGCTTCTGATTGGCTGGCATTGTCCCTTATTCAGCCTCTACCCTGCTGGAATTGAGAGAGCACGGTGTTGTGATATTGAGCGTACAGAGAAAAAAGAGGGTAGAAATACACTTTGAGTGAGCAGAAACAATTTGAGCGCTCGTGAGTTTAAAGAGGAGTGAGAGTTTAAGCAAAAATAAATTTGGACCGCAAAATACAGTTTTATGTTCAGGTTTTTGCCACAAATTTTTTTAATCCCCTAAACAAAACGACTTGTCTTGGTATGCTTTATTGTAAGTAGAAGCTGCAGCTTTTTTTTTTGGAAGAGAGTACAGTAAAGTAGGGAATTCATGCAAAAATTTCTAAAGATGGAAGTGTCACACAGTATACAGTAAAACTTACCTTGCAACAGCCTGAAGGACTGCTGTGATGGGCAGTGTAAAGGACCCCTCTTTATCATTTGCTAAAGCTTCCAATGGCTCCACAGCATGCTTCCAAAACATACTTTTGAGTGGTTCTCTGCACTGGGTGAGAATTGTGGCCAGCAACTTCAAAGCTTGGATAATAACAGCCTGCTCGTTTGAAGCTAATGAGGTAGCTACATGGGTCATTATTTCTTTTGTAACTGAATCAAATTCTGTGCTGTTTGGACAGCAGTTTGGGGTCTCAATCTTAGTAAAGTTGCTCAAGACCACTGGTGTTATGGAGTTCAAAATGTGGGCTAAAATTTGACTAGACAAAGACATAATAAAAAGGCCGTTATCATTTTGCAGATGGAGGATCATCTTGATGGATCCTGTGAAAAACACAGAACACACGCTGCTTTTGCTATAAATTAGAAACATAAGCTAATTGTTTTAATTAAGAAGAGAGACACAACAAACTAAATTTTCAGGTATATAGGCAGACACCTCAATAAACGTAAAAAGAACACATGAGAAGCAAGTAATGCATGGTTTATGTTTAAATGATGTTTGATTACAACTCTTTTGCTAAATTTACGGTTCTTTTCAGGTATTAATAATGCACTGGACTCTTCTTGGCAGCACGGTGGTTTAGTGGCTAGCACTGTCACCTTGCATCTCCAGGATCCAGGGTCAATTCCTGCCTCGAGTTTGTGTGCATGGAGTTTGCATGTTTTCCCCGTGCTTAGTGGGTTTCCTCCCCCAGTCCAAAAACATGCAGATTAGGTTAATTGGCATTCAGAAATTGCCCATAGTGTGTGAATGAGTGTGTATGTGCCCTGATTGTCACCCTGTGTACTCCACCTCACGCGCCAAGTCTCTTGGGATAGGCTCCAGGCTCCTGCAACCCTGTATCCAGGATACATTGGTACAGACTATGGGTGAGTGGGTGGGCTGTTCTTAACCCAGCTTCAGTAATTACAGCAATGTCCCTAGTTGTTTTCTTTGCTTGATGCAGGGAAATAATTTGATCCTAATACAATAACTGTACTGATGCTTAATACTTTTCAATTACTCAGATTTTAAGGCAGCGTGCTCTAATGGCAATATTCTTCCCATTTTTAAAACAAATATTCAGGGTATCCACCTCCTGCCTGATACTTTTTAATAGGGTTGTCAGTAAGTTAGTTAAAGTGTTCTTCCTTTATTGAGGTACCTTTTGCCAGGATTTGACCTTCCAGATGCAAGCATAGTAAACACTACCAACAGGTATATCATAGTAAGGAGTATATAATTATGCAATCAAATGTTTATATTGTTTTATAATAATTGTATATAATACAATATACAAAATACAAAATGAAATACTGTATATTACATTTTAAATCAGTTTTTTTATATATTAATAGGTATTTTTTAGTATCAGAATTAAAAAAGGCAAATAAAATAAAATTCAGTTAAACATGAAAAAAAAAAAAAACAGGAGGAGTACTTTAGTACTTTAACTGTCCATGTGTGTATCGCCCAGATCTTTCTAATGTTAATTCTTTATACAAATTTCTGCAAAGTATTTAACTTTTTAGTTACTACTAAGCGATCATCTTTAAATATTTCATATGAAAATAGAAGCTGTTCATTATCCTGTAAGACTGAAAAAGGTCAAAATCCTTCAAGCGAGATCTAAATATTTACCATTCTTGAAGAAAAGGTTAATGGATGGTGGATGCTGCAACATGTTCCACAATCCCTGTAGCCATCCGTAACGGACTGAGGAATTTTCCCAGAGCTCCAGTACATGCCACCTATCTGGCTGAAACATATACTCCAACACTCCTTGTTCCTGCTTGAGCAAAATCATGAGCAGTTACAACCTAAATCTTTCAACACACTACCCAGCGAACGCATTATATACAACACTTCAAAGCTTTGTACGTACGACAAACGATAGCTATAATATTACGGTAATTATAATTACTGCTGCTGATTGGTCAATGTTCAATAATTTGCAGAAATTTGGTTGGTTCGGTTGTAGGTACAGTATGTCATATTTGGGTTATTTAAGCCTTGGCAGGTTGCATATGCAATTGTGTTTTTTTGATATTGGCTAGGTGTTAAATAACTATATAACGACTACATTATAAATGTCAGGTTACATCACATGAATATGATAATTTACTATAGGTTCCTATTCTATATTCTATTATTATATAGATGGAACATACTGAAAATATGTGAGCTGCAAAATAATAAGGGGCTCTTAGCCAAAGCTAATGCTGAGGCTCAGCTACTGGGACACGCTTCCTCTGCTCTTCACACATCCAACAGGTTTGCTCTCCTCAGAGAAGCGCTCTGGTTATAACAGACTCGATTCTGATCCTCCAGCTGCACCTAGTTAGTTGTATCCCAGGAGCCAGGGCACCGAAAATAACAGGTGATCTGAGGGTCTTTAATGGGCAGAGGTTTTTTAAAGCAGTTGTCCATGCTGAAGCTAATGATAGTAACCTCTGAACGGTCAGGCATATAACATAACTTTTAAAAAACTTGGTATGGAGTAAACTAGCAAAGGCAATATTCAATGACGTAATATGTTCTGGCTCCATCCCAATGAAACACAGCTTACAGCCGTTTATGGCCGTTGAACCACTGGATGTCCAGATGGTGCTCTGAAAACAATCTGAGCTTTATAAATAATTGGAGTACTGGCCTTTTTGGGCAGTATGGTGTCTATCCCACCCGGCAAGATGCAGCTCTCACTTCTTGCTTTATAGCTCGCAGGCTCTGAACAGGAACATTTAACCAGTGACTAACCAGAGCCCTAAACCAGGGAGCAAACAAAGAAGCTAAACTGATCATCTGCTAGCTGCTGTCTGCCCCACCCCCTTAAAAAAAAGGGAAAAAAAGAAGAAGAAATACTCAAAAAATCAGTTTCAGTAATCTGTTTCAACCAGTGATCCCAGGCGCTTCTGCCCTCCGACCCAGTCTGATGCATCCTGGTGCCCCACTTCTGTTTGGAGTTCTAATAAAGACCTTCCTCATGCCCCCTTCCAGTTTCTGGAGTTCTCGTCACATGTAGACCGCTAGCTCCTGCCAAGGATATGGTCTGCTGATAGACTTGTGTGCTAAATGAGGGCAGTTCCACTCAGTGCCCATGAAGATTTATTGCATGGATACAACCAGTTTCATTATTATGGCCTGTGACTGCAACTGCCTGAAGAGTTTAAGAACTAAAATTGAACAAAAAAACTATTTCTTTATTGCTGGACAGTTGGTAACATCAGTAAATTGGCCTTTAGATGAACTAAAACATTATTTCTTGAACCTAGTTATAGAATGGACATACTGTATTTTGCTTACTATTTTGTCATACCATGTGGTATCACCCGAACATTTACAAATGCTCATAACAAACTGCTTTGTTCATTGGTAAGAGCGCTTTACAAATAAAATTTGCTAAATACAATAAACATTTGCTAAAATTGCAGTAAAACAGTATTTTAGTAAATTATAATAACTTTGACTGATGGAAGCCCTATACTCTAAAGTCCACTCTGACTGGGCAACACACTGACCAAATAAGACAGTAACTTAGACATTTAAGAAAGTGTTCCTTTAAACAAGCTTACCTGCAGCAAAATGAAACTGTGCTCTGTACTTGCCAGCAGCCCAGCAAGTTTAAGTGAGAATGAAAAAATAGAGGGCTCTACTGTTTGAGATTTTGTTATTTTCTGCAAAAACTGCAGAAGATATGGCAGATATTGAATAAGACTCTGCTTATCATCTGGTGGAAGAGAAAAACATGAATTAACCCACAAGTAATAACCATATTTAATGACAAAAATGAATGAATTTGCCTATGATAAAATGTTTAATTTAATGCTGCAACCTCAAATCAACTCCTGTAAGCCGTTTTAAAATGGTGGTACAAACAATAAGCTTTGAAACATCGGCACTATGACATCATCACCTCACTATGATAGTATGATAGCGTCTCATAGTACAGATGTGTCAGTGTGCGAGGTCCCTGTTGTTTTCCTAAGAATTATTAGGGACCACAGCTGGAGATGCAACCATTGCATTGCAATCTTTGCTGAAGGGAAAAAAGGGTGTAATTCTATAAAATTCTAAATGGTTTCATTTTAGTATTCAAAATGGCTCTCACAAACAAGGGGCAAAAATGTGTAAATAAAAATAAATACAAAAAAGATGGACAAGAACATAAGCTCCGGCAAAAAATATTACATAGAATTCCCTCGTCTTCAGTTTCCCCCAACACACGCCAGTTCAATTTAAAATTGTCCCCCACCTTCACTGGTCAAAAGTAAAACTTAAGATCAGAGAGAATTTTGATCCCACATGTTACTAACATAAGCAGGAACCAGCTTATGTTATAACAGCTATTCCACTTTCATCTATGATACCTTGTCAAAAATATGCCAAATACCATTGGAACTAGCCCCATTCGTTGCACTTTTTGGTGTCAAATGGATGAATGACTCCATGGCCAGTAGGATGGTCTTTAGTTCCCTTCTCGCACTGATCCTATTTAAGTGGAAGGAGGCAATGCCACCAGCAGGTGCTCACTGGATTAAAGACGTCTTGTATTATATTTATACAATTAGACTGCTATTCTATTTTTTTTTTAAAGTCTGGCAACCATCCTTAAACCACACAATTTGGTTTATAATGAAAATGTTCTTGTCCAGGTTTTATTTGTTATATATTTAATTGCTTTTTGGTTGTTTGATTCCACATTCCACCAGTAAATGCAGTGTGACTGTCTAATTAGCAGAGTAATAGCACAGTTTTGCTTAAAATATTGCAATTCACACAACATTATGGGTGACGTATTAGAGTTCAAAAGAGGACAAATTGTTGGTTCGCGTCCCGCTGGCACATCTGTGACCAAGACAGCAAATCTTTGTGATGTATCAAGAGCCACGGTATCCAGGGTAACGTCAGCATACCACTAAGAAGGTGCAAAATTAAGCAAAATTGGGCTATTACTCTGTTAATTAAACCTTCACACTCTGCACATTCCACCAGTAAGAGCAAATCAATAAAGATTGGCCACCAGGCTGCTCAAATTCAATCATGAAACCTCCAACACTAAAATAGCCAGTGTTTCAGTTCCATTGTCCAACCATTGAATGTATGCATGTATGTATGTATGTATGTATGTACAGTAAAGTTTGGACACACCTTCTCATTCAAAGAGGTTGAATTTGTATTATGGCAAGAAAAAAGCAGCTAAGTGAAGAAAAAAACGAGTGGCCATCATTACTTTAAGAAATGATGGTCAGTCAGTCCGAAAAATTGGGAAAACTTTGAAAGTGTCCCCGAGTGCAGTCACAAAAACCATCGAGCGCTACAAAGAAACTGGCTCACATGCGGACCGCTCCAGGAAAGGAAGACCGAGAGTCACCTCCGCTGCGGAGGATAAGTTCATCCGAGTCACCAGCCTCAGAAATCGCAGGTTAACAGCAGCTCAGATCAGAGAGCAGGTCAATGCCACACAGAGTTCTAGCAGCAGACACATCTCTAGAACAACTGTTAAGAGGAGACTGTGTGAATCAGGCCTTCATGGTAGAATATCTGCTAGGAAACCACTGCTAAGGACAGGCAACAAGCAGAAGAGACGCATTTGGGCTAAAGAACACAATAAAGAAAACTCGCTGAATGAGAAGGTGTGTCCAAACTTTTGGTCTGTACTGTATATATGTATCTCTTGTGTGTGCAAAAGTTTGGGTACCCATTGAAAAATAACAGATTTTGGTGAATTGAAATTGTTAACACAGTCTCTCTTGAGAATGAGAAAATGAAAAAAATGCACAATATTTTCAGCAAACATTGGTGCATAGTTACTTTTTATATGTCATAAATTGAACAAAGATAAAAAATAAAAACATTATTGTGGCACTGTGCAAAAGTCTGGGCACCCTACATAAATCAGTACTTAGTAACACCTCCTCTGGCAGATATCACAGCTTGCAAAGGAGGTTGTAAGGAGGCTGCACACAACTCCACGTCAGTGAGTTCAATGATTCCTGAATTCACACAATCCAATCTCGTAATCAAAAACGGAAGCCGAGTTCAAAACCACTAAATCCAAAACCAGTACAAATCCAGAAACAGTGGTCAGACGTGAGCGAAGTTCAAAGCCGATAATCCGACAGTGTTAGATCCAGAAACAGACAGTGTCGAAGTCAAACGTAAGCAAGGCTCAAAGCCGATAATCCAAATAGAGTGCAAGATCCATAGCACGAAGACAAAGAAGAAACTGATAAACAAGGCGGAGTCGTAACCGATAAACTGTGGCAAAACAAACTGCAAAAAAGGGCACAACAAGTGGCTGTCTTGCAGCACCTTAAATACGCAGGGCTGATTTATCCAAAGCGGCAACAGGTGAGCTTGAGCCGTGACTGAGGCGGCGTGGAGATAGAACGGGAGCGCCTAGATTGCTTGCGGAGGAGCTTACTGTATGTTGTGGCCGAGATCTGGCGTGTAATGACATAGACTGTGTTAACATCTTCTCAATTAAAAAAAAAAAAAAAAAATCACCAAAATTTTATTTTATTTATCATGGGGTGCCTAAACTTTTGCATAAGACTGTACATATGTACAAACGCAACCGCTCAAAAGTTTGGGATCACTTCCTAACTTCATGACGGTACGTGATTTTTATTTCTTTCTACATTGTAAAGCAACGCTAAAGGAGTCCAAAATACACAATAATCTCCTTTGAACAGTTGATATTGAGATGTATCTGCTACTTCTGCTCTGTAAATCTTCATAACGGCTCTAATCTGAGGTGCTGTTTGTTAATTGGTGATTTCAGAGGCTGGTAACTCTAAATGAACTTCTGCTCTGCACCAGAGGTACGTTTTGGTCTTGCTTTTTTGGGATGGTCTTCATGACAGACAGTTTCATCATGGTGCTTGATGGCTTTTGCAAATGCACTTTACTACTGTTCTTGCAAGAACTGTTCCAGAACAGCTCACCTTCATGTCTGAAAATAACAACTGACTGTTGTTACATAATTACCTAATTCCATATGTGTTATTTCATAGTTTTGAACTCCTCAGTATTGTTGCAGAATGTGGAAAATAAATCATTAAACAAAGACATTTACCATTTTATATAAATGGTACACATATTTTGTTTAAATTTCCAATAAATAAATAAATAAAAAGATTATCGTATGCTGGATCCAGATTTCGACTAAAGGATCCAGCTTGGGATAGGATAAAGGAGGCTTCTTGCAACACTGATCATCAGCTAATTCACCTCAAATTTATACAAAGAACATCTCACACGCTATGCAAGCTTCACTATATGAAACTGACAAACTATCCCTTGTGCAGCTTTTGCACTTTAAAGTCTCCTGGAACATTCCTGCATATAATGTGGAAATTGCACACCTGTTGCACAGTTCTGTGCTGATAAATTCATGCCGTCAGATTCTATCTTAGTATCGATGCCAGTAACCGTAATGGTCATGATACTAAATGATATTTCAAAAAATATATATATAACCAGTTCAAACAAATGTGTTGCTCTAGTATACCTGGCAGCTACTAAAAATTACAATGCGATGGAAATTCTACCAAGTGCTGAATATTAGACAGTGAAATCTCACTTTTTAGATGTGGTGTTCCCAAAAATGTCACCTGCTCATTTTCATGGGGTCACTGAAAAGATTCAATGAAATTATCTTAAATTTTCTTAAAAATCTAGAACCCTGAACTCTTATTCTTTATTGTCACCAGCCATTGTGAAATTTGTGATTATATGCATTGTTACTATTAATTTACTGTCATAATTTCCCCCCTGCTGATTTTCTCTGTGTTTGCCTGTGTGCATCCCCTTGGATTTGGCCAAGCATGCGTGGGCTACTTGGGTGTGTGCACACTCTTGAGTGCCAGGGATATAAGTAAACCGGGTTTGTAGGGGTTCTTCTTGTCTCCAGCCTTTTCCTTCCGTTTATTCTGATTTTTCTGTGACTTGTCCATAACTGTATTCTTTTCTTTATTCAATTTTGAATATTTGTGATTTGTTTTCAGTTTCTCAATAAATATTTGATGGAGTTTGAAATATGACCTTAACATTACTTCCACTTAAATGTACAGTACTTACTTTGCACTATTAGGTCCTTAAGACAATCAAGAAGCTTTTCCAGAGATGTGTCATCATGTAGCAATAGTTTGGAATCAGCCAGAACTTCACAGACAGATGGCAGGAGGTTTAAGCAGTCACTTTCCATGGTTTGGTACGAGCTGGGCTATAAGATAAGCAAGTGAACAGGAAGTTATTGATGTTGATGCATTGGAAGCAGAAACAATAGGCAAGCAAAAGGATCTGCGCAACTTTGAGAATAGCCAAATTGTGATGGATAGTTTATTTTTAAAAGTTCAATAAATGCTTAAAGTTTTTAATATTAGTGAGTGATCCTGTTAAATAATCATGACCTCAATATTGACCAAAATAATAATTATTATGATTTTTGGGATAGTATGAGCAGTCTTGGTCAGGTGGTTTCAACCAGTGGGAAGATTTACACACAAGATTATTAAACTCCAAAAAGTTTAGACTTCACCAATCCTCAGTCAAATAGACTGTAAACAAATAGAGGAAATTCTAGACCATTGCTACCCTCCCCAGGAGTGATCAACAAACAAAAATTATTTCAAGAGCAAAATGTGTCCAAGAGATCACAAAGAGTAACTTCCAAGCAATTTAAAACCTAGATCACATTGGCAATCTTAGTGAATAGGGCCCCCGTATTCACAAAGCTTCTTAAGCAAAAAGTTGCTCCTAGTGACGTAATTCTAAGGAAAATCTTAGAATTATGACGTTTTCTTAGAATTTCCCCTTAAATTTAGGATTAAATCTAAAGATAAAAATGATTCACATAACATCTTAGCCTTAAAAACATCTGCTAAGTTAATAATTGTTAAGAGTAGAGAGGATGACTTTTAAGAGGCTTAAGAGTTTCTATAGCAGATGACGTAATGGCGGAAAGAAGAAATATTCTCCAAACACCGAATGTAAAGCTAAAAGTAAACACTGCTCTTCTGTCCAATTTGATTTTCTTGTTGTTTTACTTTCTTCCATCTCTCTTGGATTGTTGGCTACATACCATCCAAAAGTGCAACTTAAATAGACTGTAAATCATGTAAATTGGTGAAAACTGAGCCACTTTGCTCTTATCAATCTGAAGTAATAAAATCAGTTCAGTAAATAAATGTAAGAACTTAAATATACTAACTACTGTGTGGAAATTGCTTGTTTCAAAAGTAGACACCTTTTGATTGTTTAATTATCTTACAAGATAACTAGCCTATAACAAACTTTGCATAAAGTAGTCTGTAGTTATGATTATACAATTTCATTATATACAAGCAATATGATTTTACAGACTATTCTATTATCATATATTCTATTTTTACAAAGAGTGCATTTCAAGGCCTTTACAGAGATCAGAGGTTATTTTATCAACCAATCACAGTCCTTGAACTGTTGCATCAATCCCTAGTAATGGGGTCGACCACACCTCCTCACTAAGATAAAAGTTTTGTACTTTCCTTCCTCATAGTTGCTCTAAGAAGTTTTCTAAATTACTTTTATTCTAAGTTAAGACTTTTTAGGCTAAGATAGGAGCTCTCTGAGAGAATTCTAAGAAGCTTTGTGAATACAGGCCCAGGAGTCCGCTATTAGGATATAACACTGAACAATAGTGCATGGCAGAATTGCCAAAAAAAAATTTAAGCCACTTGTCTCCAAAAAAGAGCATCACTGCTTGTTTACAATTTGTTAGAGTTCACAGAGACCACTTTAACAATATTTTGTGAATAAATGAGGCCAAAATAGAAGATTTTTAAGGCTAAGACTTTAAGGCTTAAATCAAACAGGTACGTTTGAAAAAGCAAAAACATGGTATTTCAGCATATCTTGTCTTATAAGAAAATCTGTAACCTGTGTTATATCTCATACAGCCCAATATTTTTCCTTCCGAATTTTCTGCATCACACTCCAGGCCAGTAGGGAGCGCTATAACACCGACCGACCTTACACATAAATATAAAAACATCCCACTTTTATTATGGAAAACACTCAGCAAAAGAGCTAGATCACCTCCGGATATAGATGTAGTTTTGTACACACATGTTCATTTGAAATGCAGTTAAAAATTGCCAACACTACCCCAGATTTTGGGGTACAACACACATTTTTTTCTCTTCTTCTTCTTCTCTGCTGCTGGTGTAACTATGTGAATTTCTCCGTCAACAGGACAATAAACAATTTTCTTATGTTATAGCTCATTAAATATGATTGTTAATAATAATAATAATACATTTCTGGCCAGTTAATTATTTTCACGCTTATTCCGGTGTCGTTAACATCGCCACTCAGCCATCAGATTGTATCTGTATTAATGCCTTCTTAGTGTACCCATGCTATTGTACTTTATTTCTTATAAATGTAACTTTAGGGATAGGAGTCAGGCTTGTATCTGTAGAATACTGTTTGTAAGAAAAGAATATAAATTACTCTCAAAACTTTTCAAGAATGCTTAACGTTTAAACGTTCTGGGACGAAATAAATGTTTCAGATTATTACAAAGAGTTTATTTTTGCTCCTAATATAGAATATAACTATATTCTACAAACAGCAGAACATTTGTATTTCAAAACGCCGATATTACACACCTGAAACACTATTGAAGTAACTGTACTGTTTCCACTGTTTCCGCGTGATATGGAGCCTGTTTTCTTCTTCTTTTCATCGACATTTTATGGCTCTTGGAAAGCACCGTAATTATACACTACCGCCACCAATTGGTTTGGAGGGTTCACAATTTCTAACTATTCTAACTAACCTTGCATTGTGTGTGTGTGTGTGTGTGTGTGTGTGCGTTCTCAATAAAATTCGTTTTCATAAGATACTCAAACAAAACGTTTTTGTTCAGTTCAATATAAACAATGCTACGGAATTTTGACATGAAGTCATCACATTGTTCTGGAGAACTTCATAACTAACTTTGATTTATTGGTTATTTGTCCTCAGAATGTTCATGCAAAGTAGACAGCAGGTTTTGTTTATTAGTAATGCCACCGACTAAGGACAGATTAAACAGAAGCTGACAAAAACAGAAAAATATTTAGAACAAATGAAGATGCATTGGGCACATTACAACAGTCTGCCAAAACCAGTTAAAGGATTACTAGTGTACTAAGAATGTAGTGAACGACAGGAATTAACAGCAGCTAATGCCAGAAATTGTAGGGGCTGTTAAAAAAAAATGTAAAAAAATAAATAAATAATGCAGCAAAAAGCCTAAATAGTTATGGACCAATATTAACTTGGTGAAAAACTAACGTGGAGGAAAAAAAGATCTCCTTATGATCCAACACATATAAGCTTATTGGCTAAGCACTGTGGAGGTGGAGTCATGGCCTGAGCTTAACTGGCTGCTTCAATTCAGTATTCTTTATTTATGTTGTAACTCGTTAAGGTAGCAGCAAACTGAAAACAGATCAAGTCAGTCACCAGACCTTAACCCAACTGAGCATGCATTTTAATTATCTGTGGAACATTACACTAGCCCTTTAAAAAAAGTAATAATAATAAAAAATAAATAAATAAATATATATATATATATATATATATATATATATTACATTTAGAGCATATATTAAACATTTATAGTAGTTCAGAACACAACCACTTTTTCTTTAAAGTAGATAAGGTCCGACCTAATTGAAAAAAGCCCCATAATGTTCTCTAGTGGGATTAGAGAACTTATTAATATAATATTAATGCAATATAAGTACTTGACAGCAACTGACAAATTATACAAATATTATACTATATATAGTTAAACCGGATAAGATACAATTTCATTACAAGCAATTACACCGTTCTTTTTCCGCATTCAACAGGACATTTAAGTTGCTAGTGTAATGTTTAAACAAAAAAGCACATTTTCAGCATTATTCATTTGAAATATTGCATTGTTAATTTGAAATACGAGTCTCCAAATTTCAGCTTTTTATATATGATATACTCAAATTTGACCTCCATTATAGTGTTTATATGAACACAAAACATTTGTTTTAATCACATGCATGCAGGTCTGCAACAAAGGATTTTCCATATTGCTATCTTTACCCAGGGTGACGTTTGACTGGTTCTTCATGTTCATGTGCCTTAGAGACAAGTTTCAACCAATCATTTATTACTGATACTTACTTCAGTTTTAGCCTCAGGGAAAGACAAAACATAATTCTAGCCTTGAAATACAGCAATCTTCTCACGGTTGTAAGCGCCACTAAAGAAGCACTTTTAAGTGTACACAGCACACACAAACATACAGAACAGAACCAAGTTTGCATACACATATAAAAGTATAAAGATATAATTCTAAAATTAACAAAAAAAAAATTTCATTTTCTCTCACATTCCCTCTCTCATTAGAAATAGAAATATGAATCCACATACATTTTAAGCACAAAGGCTCAATATAGTAACAACATATAACATTGATTGAATATAAAAGGACACACTGTTTTTGTGAAGGACTAAAAGCAATATACTGTATGTTAGAAATTACATATCCAATGTTATGTGTTGAGTGTTGTGTTATCATAATCAGGTTTAGGGTAATAATGAGCAAAAGGAGATTTCCACTTTGTCTCTTGTCTCATTCACAAACAATGGTGGAGTGTATCTCTGAGTCACATTACTGGATACCATACTCAACCAACACAAAGATCATCATGGTGCAAAATTCCTAAAAATTGTGTACAAAAATCTCTGATTATTGCCATATTCATCCAACCTTAATTGAGTTGCAACTTAATTTATCTTTTATAATGCTTCAGATATTGATTCATGCCTATCATATTTTGCTGGAATGCAAGTACAACACTAACAGGCTAGCTAATGGCATTCTTGAGAGCAAGAAGAAAAGCAATATGTATGGCAATATTGTTCTGCTATATCTAACATACTACTGTTGAATGCATGATCTGCTGCATATGTCAACTTGGCTACATATGGAGATAGCATTCTCTACAGCATCTAAGAGATGTCAGCCTCGTGAAACAGTGACAGGTTGAAAATGCCTACTGTCAATGTATACAGTTAACATTTTATTTTCACCCAGTCGACATGCCTCAGAAAGAGCTATGAGTTCAGCGGCTTGTAATGAGAGATGGTTGGGTAGTCATAACCAGCAGTGAAAAAATTCTTTTAGCTAGACCCTTCAAAATCACTGTTAGGGATAGTGTCACTCTATAATACTTTAATAATTATATAATATAATAATTCCCTAGTGCTTGTGGTTGCACATGTGACAGCCAGACTATCATACTGTGGTTCTGCAATAGTAAGCCAAGTAGCAGGAATTAAAGTGCTGTATGGTTAAGTTCAGTTCAGATAAAAGCACAGCCATGCAATGTAGTTGAAGAAATGAAGGCAGTTTTCTGTTCTAACAATAAAACTGACACTTCATGAGGAAGAAGCAGTGTTAACAGATTATACAACACTAATGATTTTAGAACCTCTATACAAAGAGGCATGGCTTGTGCTACTGGATATAGTTTAGTCAAATAATAACCAGTGGGCTGTTCCTTTCCCCCAAATTCTTCTAAGAAGACTGAAGACATGATCTCATATTTAGTGCCTACAGTGTGTTTGAATGGTTTAGGCATGTCAGAGATTCCCAGAGCAGGTATTGATGCTAATTGAGCCTTTATGTCAGTCTGTGTGTCACTTTGTCATGAGCACTCGGGCCTATACTATGTGTAATTTTTAACAATGGAGCAGCTAGCATTGCATAATTTGGAGTCCAACAGTAAGGCCAAGGCTTGGCTAATAGTAATATCATTTGGGATTTTGTTGTGGTGTACAGTATGTATTTAACAGATAGCATGTACACAAGTAACAGTGGAGAGAAAATCACCCTGTGATGAGAATAGGAAGAAATTTTTATAGGAACCAGTCTCAACAGAGAATCCTGATTTGGGTGATCCTTTTTAAGGTTGAGGATAAATCAGTCCCTGGTAGATCTTTGTGCTATGAGGCTAAAAGTTCAATATAAAGGAAGAAAGTCTCATATAAAGTCCACTTTCATTATTTACGTACAAAATGATTTGTGGGAATTTTTCCATGGAAAAATTGTCTGCATTAGCTAGGTCTAAGGACATTTTCATGGTCATCAAGAACAACCATCCTCAGTCACCTCATGCATCCCATACAGGACCACCAGTAACAGCGAGCCTGAGGCCTCCTTGTAACAAGAACTCCATCCAGACCAGGATGTGTCAGACAGGTTCAGAGGACAGAAGGGGTGCCATGCTCGACAGAACGAGAGAGAGAAAGAGAGAGAGAGAGAACAGACTATATTCTAACAGTCTGTATGAGAACAATATTAGAACAGTCTGTAACAGTCAGTTACATAATGTATACGATCAATGTATATTTAGTGCAGCCTGCAAGCAGGGATTCCAGCAGGACCAACTATGACAGCACAACTAAAAGTGAGATCCAGAAGGAAACACTGAAATGAGGGCTGCCAGAACAGTAATGTTATTGTCATGTCATTGTCAACAAACCAAAGTGATCAATGTGAGTGTAGATCACAGCATCCAAACATACCAGTCCACCATCAACTATATGTCCATGAGTCCCCAGATCTACACATTTAACTCCTACAAATATATTCACAAAAGGCTTGGCTAAATAGTTCAGCCTGGAATTAATCACTGAGACTGTGACTGAATCCTGAACATTTGTTACTGGGTCATCAGAAAGCTTACTTCTAGCTGCATGTTTACCTGGGACCAGTACTTCTTTCTTGTCAGAATTAAGTAGACAGAAGTCTTATCTTCTTCATCTTTTATTGATTACTGATGGTATAATTTGCCTGCTAGAAGCTTCTGCCATAACAAACCTCCATGCAGTTAAGTTCTTACTTACGGTCATCCAATACATGTTTTTTCATAATGGATGAAAGTGCAACAAACAAATTGTTCATACAGGAATATGATGAAGAGACTTTGAAGTACCTTGAAGGTAAGATACAGAAAGGCCTTATTGGGGTGACCACCTTCTAAGAACATCTAATATTTTATAATGATGTTATAACATCATAAAACCTGCACCTTTGACAGTTGATGATAATGTAATCCATTTTGCACTTCATTTTTCTCCAAGCAATGCTGAAAATTACAAATAGGAAAAGGGTCCATCCACTTCCGTAGCACAACTTACCTCTGTAAGATATTGTTAACGTTTACAATATTAGTTGTCCTGACACTCTAAAATTCACTACTATTGCTTACAGTATTGTGAAACAGCTGTAACAGATGTATTTCAAGATACAATTTAAAAATGTAATTTAGAAATGGACCTCATATGGTTGCAGATGCAAAACACAAAATAAGCACTGTTGGAACTAGTGTTAATTAGTGTTAAACTTTTCAATTTTAGTCTTAGTCTTAGTCCAGGGATAAATTTCATTGTTAGTTCTTATCATATTTAGTCAATCTTATCTCATTTTTAAAAATAATTCTGTCCACACGACCTACGTTTTAAAAATATCTTTGTCTACATAAAAACGCAAAACGCCCTGTTAAGTGCTGTCAGGAGCCTCCTTAATCAACAGGTGGCCAATCAGAAGCCTAGACCAAACGTCATTACCTGTTGCGCTTTGTAGAAGTCCGACCGGGTCTCTTCGAAACCGCTGTCACTGTCTGCCGAAAAGAGGAAGCTTTTTTTGTCTGCCGAAAACCGCAGAGAAAAATCTCAGTTTTTAAAAATACCCGGCTACGTGTGGGCATGGCCTTAGTCGACCAAAAGTCTGGACATTTTAGTCTAGTGTTTGTCAATGAAAATGTAACATTTTAGCAATAAGATTATTATTAATTAACACTACAGTCAATCTAGTCTAGCCAAAACTTAGTTTTTCACAAAATAATTATCTTATTTCTTTTTTACCATCAGAACAACTGCTGCATGTCCATATTTTATAACTACAAAACAACAGGAGCAGTATGGACTATATAGTGTTTTGAAACTTGTTTTTTTATACGAATTCACATACTTGGGCTGGTGTAGGGATACTGTAGCTCCTATTGGTCACAATAGTTTGGTAAACTATTAGCCTAATGTTTTTGGCAAAAGTTTAACTATAGAATGAAATAAAATACATCACGTGAAACAAAACATAAGTACCACAAATAGGCTGTAAAACTAGATGATTTTTATGGTGTGCCTTGATGTGTCTCTTCAGGTTTGTTGTACTTTTCCCAGCAATTGTGTGCCCACAATGTTTCCCCTCCAATATGAACACAAATATTTCTTCTCTTCTCTTTTACCTGAGTAATACTGCTGTGATGACGAAGAGTTAAAGACAACAGAACTACCTATCTAGTTCTGATATGCCGCGCACTGTGACTTGTGAAATACTGCTGCTCAGGCCATAATGAATGAACACCATATTGCTGTAGATTGTGACAAAAATTAAATGGTGACAAAATTTATTTTTATTTTTTTAAACCACATTTTAGTCTCGTCTTTTTTCATCAATGATATTGCATGCTGACTTCGTCACTGTCACTGTTCATTGATATCCATGACGTCTTGTCATCGTCTCGTCTTAGTCACAGGAAAAAAGGTAATCAACGAATATTTTTTTAAAATTATTTTTGCTGATGAAATTAGCAAAAAAAGGAAAGGGAACATTGGCAAAAGGTATCACAGGATACCCAGTGATTGACGATTTTACTTTGTCTGAAAAACATAAAAATGTTAACTACTGTACTACATTTCTACTTGTAGTTTATGTCACATCTGTGCCACCTCAGTCCGGGAGAGAGAGATCGGGTTCACCGGATTACTGAGCCGGCGCTTTGTCCCCCCCTAGTGTGTCTACGTGTGTACTTGTTGTCAATGTTTAAATCAAATTAAGTTCACCTGTGTCCTCCCTGTGTGTCTCTATTTAGGTCGGCCGAACCCGTACACACCTGTCCGTTCACCGTCGTGCACTCATTGTTTGTACATGTCACAGAGCCTAACAAACCTGTTTGTTTATTCTCTCCCCCCAGGACTGAGGTATAGCAGCAGAGCGAGGCTGGATAATAGACCTAGTTCAAGGTCACGGCTGAGGGAAGCTCAGCCATACTCCGTTCACGTTAATTTTGCCAGTGGAACTGTGGTCTAAAGTAAAGACCCACATCGTCACTACCAGCCTGCCTGCGCCATACCCAGCCTGGGGAGTGTTATTTTTTGTTTGTTTTCTTTTGTTTGCTGGTTATCTATATTAAATAAAGACTAAGTGCTTGAACACCCTGCGTTTGCGTCCGCCTCCAGTGCTTGAAGGAACATGACAGATGAACGGACCTCACAGGACGCAGCAGGGATCCCCCTGCCCGAAGACGACCCCCCAATGTACGAGTACCTCCGGTACAGGCAACGGGAGATTGACGGCCTAGCGAGAGCGGTTCACGACCTCGCCTGTAGCGTGAGTCAGCTCGCGATTCCCCGACCTCCCTCTCCTCCTACGCCTCGGCGCTCCACGCCGTCCCCACCCCGCTCGGCTCCTCCAGAGAGATACGCGGGGAATCCGGAGGGATGTAAGCGGTTCCTCATGGCATGTGAGCTCTACCTCGCTGATTTTCCAGAGCTTGCTGAACAAAAGAAGATCAGCTTCATCACTCAGCAGCTCACCGGACCAGCCATGGACTGGGCCGCAGCAGTGTGGAGTGCGGGGGGGGACACTACCACCAGGTACGACCGGTTCATCCATGCCTTTCGCGCGGTTTTTGACCATCCTGATCACGGCAGGTCGGGAGAACAACAACTGCTTAGGCTAAAGCAAGGCACCAACACTGTGGCCGACTATGCGGTCAAGTTCCGGATCCTAGCCGCGGAAAGCGGGTGGTGCGAAAAAAGCTTGTTAGCCAGGTTTCGAGAAGGACTGCAGCCAGATATCCACCTGGAACTCTCGTGCCGCGATACAGGCATGGACCTAAATGAGTGCATCAGCCTGGCTATCAAGCTAGACCAGCACCTCCGCGGCCAACGGCGCCACACCCCCTCGAGAGCATCGGGGGGGGGGTCCGAACTACGGAACCGCGCCGACCTCGGCCAAGCACCCCGACCTGAACCGCGCGAGGGGGCGAACCCCGAACCGATGGACATGAGCTCATCTCGCCTGTCAACCCAGGAGAGGCAGAGGAAAATGACTGAGGGGTTGTGTTTGTACTGTGGGGGGGGCCAGCACCGAGTCAGTTCTTGTCCTTTACGCAAAGTAATGTCTCACACACCACCGCGCACCCATCATCCTTTTTGTTTACAAGCCGTATTGTCTTTTAATAACTCTGATGTGTCTGTTTTCCCCCTTATAGACTCGGGTTCGGCCGGAAACTTCATCTCCCCATCTATCCTTTCCTCGCTGCGAGCTCCCGTGTCGAAGCTTCCGTTGCCGATCACAGTGAAAGCTCTGGATGGCAAACAATTAATTAATTCGCCCGTTGAGTATCTCTCCGCGACCCTTCGATTAGCTTTCCCCGGTCATACCGAGGAGCTAAAATTTTTTGTGCTGCCTCGGATGAACCAGTCCGTCGTGCTGGGCCTCCCATGGCTCAGCTTACATAACCCGAATTTTGATTGGGCCAGGTCACGCATCACATCTTGGGCCCCACGATGCGCGAAAACATGCACGCCGGCTGCATTGTCGGTCCTAACCACATCAATAGAGAGTCCGCAAGCCCTAGTTTCGGTTCAGGTGCCATCCGAGTACGTAAAATTTAAGGACGTGTTTAGTGTTAGGGCAGCCGCACGACTTCCCCCTCACCGACCGTGGGACTGCGCGATTGAGCTCCTGCCGGGGAAAGCACCGCCTTGCGCACGCGTTTATCCGTTGTCCGTGGTGGAGACCCGGGCAATGGATGAATACGTGAGGGAGGCTCTCCAGCAGGGACTCATCAGCAGGTCCACGTCACCCGCCTCGGCAGGTTTCTTTTTTATTGAAAAAAAAGGCGGAGGTTTACGGCCCTGTATTGATTACCGTGGGTTAAACGCGGTCACAGTAAAATATAAGCACCCGCTGCCACTGGTGCCAGCCGCGATCGACCAACTCCGAGGCGCGTCCATCTATACTAAACTCGACCTCCGCAGCGCATATAACCTCGTTCGTGTTCGTAAGGGCGATGAGTGGAAGACGGCGTTTAGCACGACGTCAGGTCATTACCAATACAACGTGATGGCTTACGGACTGGTAAACGCACCTGCGGTGTTTCAGGGGTTCATGAATGACGTGTTCCGGGATATGTTGAACCGTTATGTTATAGTGTACCTGGATGATATCCTGATATACTCGCGGTCATATTCCGAACATGTCTCTCATGTGTCCGCCGTCCTTCGTCGTCTGCGCGAACACGGGCTCTATGCTAAGGCGGAGAAATGCGACTTCCACAAGAGGGAGATTGCATTCCTCGGCTACCGCATAGGGCCATGGGGGGTCGAGATGGAGGTAGCCAAGGTGGAGGCGGTACAACAATGGCCGGAACCACGGTCAGTCAAGGCGCTACAAAGCTTTCTCGGGTTCGCCAATTTCTATCGGCGGTTTATTCGGGGCTTCAGTACGATGGCAGCGCCACTCACTAGCTTGTTAAAAGGGAAACCGAAACAACTACCCGCGCTTTCACCGGAAGCGCGCACGGCATTCCAGCGCCTAAAAACAGCATTTACCACCGCGCCTATATTAAAATTACCTAACCCAGAGAAGCCCTTTGTAGTCGAGGTCGATGCGTCGGAAGTGGGTATAGGAGCGGTGCTGTCACAACGCCAAGGCCATCCCGAGAAACTCTATCCCTGCGCCTTCTTTTCCCGTAAACTAACACCTGCCGAGCGCAACTATGATATCGGCAACCGCGAACTGCTAGCAGTAAAAGCGGCGTTAGAGGAGTGGCGGCATTGGTTGGAGGGAGCTAAACACCAGTTCGTGGTACTAACTGACCATCGAAACTTGGAATATATCCAACAAGCCAAAAGATTAAACCCTCGTCAAGCCCGGTGGGCGCTGTTCTTCACCCGCTTTCAGTTTTGCATCACTTATCGACCGGGATCTAAAAATAAGAAAGCGGATGCGCTATCCCGCTATTTTCCGTTGCCAGATCAGAATTCGGACCCCGAACCAATCTTGCCCTCATCACTCGTAGTCTCTCCGATCATATGGGACATCGACGCGGAGATAGCTCAAACGGCTCGGTCCAACCCCGTGCCGGAGGGCTGCCCCCCGGGCCGAACGTATGTTCCGGAGACACTTCGCGAACGAGTGATAAGAGAGGCCCATTCTAGTCTAGCTTCGGGACACCCAGGCATCACTCGCACACTTAGACTCCTGGAACCAAAGTTCTGGTGGCCTAAGATGCACGAAACCGTAAGAACAGCCGTTTTATCTTGTGCTGTCTGTGCAACAACAAAAAATCCCCGTTGTCTGCCCGTTGGGAAACTAATGCCCCTACCCACACCTAACAGACCGTGGTCACACATAGCAGTGGATTTTGTAACGGATCTGCCGGTGTCAAAAGGGTACACGACAGTCCTAGTAGTGGTGGATCGCTTCTCTAAGGGTTGTCGCTTTGTCCCGTTTAGCTCTCTCCCATCGGCCCTCCAGGTTGCAGAAACCCTATTCAAAACAGTGTTTCGCTGCTATGGTATCCCAGAGGACATTGTTTCAGATCGTGGTCCCCAATTTATCGCTAAAGTCTGGAAAGCTTTCTTCCAGAAATTGGGGACCACTGTTAGTCTAACGTCAGGCTATCACCCCGAATCTAACGGACAGGCTGAGCGGACTGTTCAAGAACTCGGGAAATACCTCCGGGCATATTGTAGCAGTCGACAACATGAATGGGCAGACTGGTTAATCTGGGCGGAATATGCCCAAAACTCATTGTGTCACTCCGCTACCGGCCTAACGCCGTTTCAGTGTGTGCTCGGGCATCAGCCTCCGCTCTGTCCGTGGGATGCCACTCCCACCGATGTACCCACGGTGGATCAATGGTTTAAAGGAGCGGAGAAAGTCTGGGAAAATGCGCACACTAAAATCTCCCAAGCAGTTCGTCGTTTTAAAAAATTCGCCGATAGACGGCGAGGGGAAAGTCCTCCGCTCCAGATAGGTGATCGGGTATGGCTCTCGACACGAGACCTTCACTTAAACCTTCCCTGTCGCAAACTCACCCCGCGGTACATCGGCCCTTTCCCCATTCTAGCCCAAATCAACCCCGTCTCATTTAAATTACAACTCCCTCGTCATATTCGTATTAACCCTGTCTTTCATGTTTCTCTTCTTAGGCCAGTGAACCGGGGTCCGCTAGACGGCGGCATCGCGAACCCATCTCTCCCCGGGGCTGTGGAAGTCGAGGGCGCCCCCGCGTTTAGAGTGAAAGAACTCCTAGACTCCCGGAGGAGAGCGGGGTCCCTTCAATATCTAGTAGATTGGGAGGGCTACGGTCCGGAGGAACGGAGCTGGGTACCGGCGCGAGACATCCTAAATCGGGAACTCATTTCCGATTTTCACCAAGCTCGGCCGGATCGCCCGGCGCCGCGACCCCCGGGCCGCCCCGCCCGCCGGCTATCCCATCAGTCCGGTGGGCCCCTACTCCCGCCGGTGACGCGGAGAGAGCGCCCCCACCTCCCTCGGGAAGCCGGTCCTGGGGGGGGGGGTACTGTCACATCTGTGCCACCTCAGTCCGGGAGAGAGAGATCGGGTTCACCGGATTACTGAGCCGGCGCTTTGTCCCCCCCTAGTGTGTCTACGTGTGTACTTGTTGTCAATGTTTAAATCAAATTAAGTTCACCTGTGTCCTCCCTGTGTGTCTCTATTTAGGTCGGCCGAACCCGTACACACCTGTCCGTTCACCGTCGTGCACTCATTGTTTGTACATGTCACAGAGCCTAACAAACCTGTTTGTTTATTCTCTCCCCCCAGGACTGAGGTATAGCAGCAGAGCGAGGCTGGATAATAGACCTAGTTCAAGGTCACGGCTGAGGGAAGCTCAGCCATACTCCGTTCACGTTAATTTTGCCAGTGGAACTGTGGTCTAAAGTAAAGACCCACATCGTCACTACCAGCCTGCCTGCGCCATACCCAGCCTGGGGAGTGTTATTTTTTGTTTGTTTTCTTTTGTTTGCTGGTTATCTATATTAAATAAAGACTAAGTGCTTGAACACCCTGCGTTTGCGTCCGCCTCCAGTGCTTGAAGGAACATGACAGTTTATAAAGAAGACTTCATTTAAAAAAAAGTCTAACTGCTATTCTTTGACACTGGTGGGGGACAAAATTTGGTGGGTCAAACAGAAATGATGGCTGTTCTTTCTTGTGCATCAGCAGGGTGGTCAGTATGAGTATCAGGGTCATTCAGTGGTTGAGTAGAACATTTTGATAGTGTTGTGGAGAATCACACATACCACAATTCCACATGCCCTTTCATCCTAATTTAATTATTACTTAAACTGATTTGTTGGATTGTATTCTTTGAGGAGTGACTTTGTAAAAGTAATAGAATTGGTTCAAACTGAGAGCATATTCACATGTGTGTAATATGATGGCTGAGAATATTTATTTAGGATCAACAAATAGTTAACACTCAAACAGATAATTATAAGTCATCCATGTGTGGTTAGATCACCCTCTCACAATAGAGATTTAAGAATATTGGTGCTTCAATTGCGACCTTCCAATGTCTGAACAACCTTGCAATGTATGTAAGATTAAGTAAACCTGTTAGCTTCACAAAGTATTTTTTTATTTTTATAATACTAATTTAGATAAGTGTTCAGACCATTTGCTCCATTCTTCCTGGAACATCGTAACAAGCTCACCAGTATTGATTCCAAAGCTACTGTTGTCTTGGCTGTTTGATTTATGTATGTAAGGTCATTGCTGTGCTATAAAGTAAATCTTCATGCCATTCTGAGGTCGAGTGGACTCTGGAGCAGATTTTTAGTATTTTAGTGTTCGTCTGCATTAAATACTGTACATGATATATGATATGCATCCTCACAGCAATCTTTATTGTAGTCATGGAATTAAAAGTTGTTAATCACTACCTAGTTTTCAGCAGATGCACCACTTTTGAGCTGCATCATTTTATCTATACTCTTAGTGTGTTAAGTACTTCGGCAAACCAGTTGCATGTAATAGAAACTGGAATGTACAAATATACAGGGTATTACAGTACAACCAGATTCTGTTAGATTGTCAACACTTGTCTGGTGGTTATTGTAAACCCAAAAAATGTGCACATTCCAGTTTCTGTTGAAGCAGGCATGACTGCACAATTTGAATATGGATGGGGAGGAAGTGGTGGGGCTTGTATGGTGTCATAGTCAAAAGGTCATTTGTCAACTGACTGACTATATGTTATTTTTCTTATTTTCATAATCGTTTGATTCTGTAAAGTTGCTTTGCGACAGTGATTGTTGTTAAAAGCCCTATACAAATAAAACTGAACTGAATTGAATTGAAGTTTAGAAAAAACTTAACTAAAGCAAAATGGAAAGCAATGGATTGACACTGTCTATTGATTAAATATTGAATTTTAAATGCTGATTAACTAGTCATGCATGAAAGTACGGGTGCATATCCCTCAGCAAATCATAATCATCAAGTGTTCATTATCATATTGATAATGCATAATACACTTGAAAATGTACAAGTTGATAGAGTCAGATTCATCTATAATTTACAGAAAAATAGTACATTTACAATGTATTGGGAGCACTGTTTACAATAGCTAACATGGCTTACATGCAGGTAGGAGCAGCCATTCTTTCCCATTTTAAGGTCAGGACTGAAGTGACACATGTGAACAGAAACATACACTATGGAACAAAGACCCGTTTTTTCATAAAATGTATTTTGTATAATACTTGACATACTTATGCTGAGAAAAACCTTAAACAATCTTTTTAACATATTCTTTCAGGTTAAATGTGGTTCATTCTACAGAACAGGTGGAATTTGGGTAATAACAATCTTCTGAAATGTATTTATTTCTTCTTTTACACCTAGAACTTCTTTAATAGCAAGAACTTACTTTTAAACTTTATAAATCCACAAAAAGTCAAGCTTAATAAAATTTATTATTTTTCAACATTTAATTACAGAATTCATGTATTGTTGTTTTGTCATTGCTGTTATCTACAATAAAAAAAAATAACAAAAAGAGTAGATAAATGATGAGCAGGAGAGAGGTGTGACATGTGGATGTGTCAGTCTGTGTGTGACGAGTAAATGTCCTTGTGTTTGCGCTTGATTGTGTGTGAGTCTGTGTGTATTAACATTAGTGATGTGTGTGTGAGTGTTAACATTTGTGATGTGTCTGTGTGTACATCACGCTATGATGTTCCTGAATGTGATGTCACTGAAGGTGTCACTGAATATAATGTCACTCAATATAACGCCACACAGAAAGTTATTAATAATTCAGCGTACGTTTAAGACATTATCATGGCTGACCCATTTGAGATATCAAAAATCCCTCCGCAATTTTGCATCCTGAATGTCTTTAGATCACGTTGGCCCGGTTTGGTGGCGATTGTATAGTTTCCCTAGGAGGAGTATATCAAAATCCATCGGGTGTATTTTTGCGAACGACCCAAAATAACCGGCCTCCTGTTGAGTTGAGCCCAGGACATGCAGTGTGAAAGTTGTTCGGCCTGATGAGCTCTAAATGTGTACCGATTTTCGTGTGCCTATGTGAAGGTGTGTATGAGCTATGCAGCAAAATCTCGTGTGGGGGCCCCGGGCCACGAGACTCTCAGGCATCCTGATGGCAGCAGATTCCAACTTGTCTGCCAAGTTTCATGACTTTTTGAGCATGTTAAGACCCCCCAAAAGGGTGGAAAAAACATCCTTAGGAAAACAAGAGGGTCCTAAAGAGCTTTACGCACACACATGTGGTCACAGTGTTATGTATAGTAAACAGTACACACACGCATGAATATGAATACTCGACTTGCGAAACACTTGCAGACCAAGGTACTCACAATCCAAGGTACAACATTGGTACAATCCTCTGTACCAACATACACAAAAAAAAAAATGAAACTAATTAATTTGGATATTTTTTTTTCTTGTCAACAGGTTCCACGAAAATTAATTATGAAAGTTGAAAGCATTTATTTTAAGTTTATCAAATATGATGGAGTTGTTTTAGGGAGGCATAACTTTTTAAATTCAAGCCAAATAATATCACTAACTTTTTCTCAACAAAGAAAATTTGAGTCAGTCATGTTGTATGGACAAAACAAAATTGTTTAGAAGTTGCATATGACATACTTGTTTATTCAAAGTAAAAACATTTAATTTTGGCTTAATTAATCAAACAGAATGCTTTCTCACTCACTTATTTTCTATACTGCTTTATCCTGTATTCAGGGTCACGGGGACCTGGAGCCTATCCCAGGAGGATTAGGGCATGAACAGGGTGCCAATCCATCACAGAGCAGGGCACAATTCCATACACACACTATGAGCAATTTGGGAACGGCAATTAGCCTAATCTGTATATATTTGGACAGAAACCCACCGAGCTCCATGCACACAGAGACGGGAATCAAACCCGGACCCTTGCGGTGCAAGGCAACAGTGCTAACCACTACACCACAATGCCGCCACAGAATGCTTTCACTAAATTACATTTCTATTAGTTAGGTTAAATTAACTTTAAATTGTCAACAAGTTCCACACAAATGACTTTACTAAACTCAACTAACATTTGTAAGGGCTTTTATTCACATTACTGTCACAAGCATTTTAATATCAGTTTGTACTGTTTGAAATGCAGCATAGAAATCGAGAAATATTATGGTCCAACAATACAAAATACATAACGTTTTTCCCCCACAACATTTTCAACTGTCTTGACACATTTAAAGGGGGGGGGGGGGGGGGTATCTTATTTTCTGGACATGTTTTACATAAGAAAAAGAATCATGTCTCTCTCTCACACACACACACACACACACACACACAAAAACATTTTTTTAAAGGAAAATGCACAACCTTGTCCTTAAGGTCAATAATATCGACTAAAAACTTGTTAATTCACCATATTAACATAACATTTACATAATTGACCCCTATGTTTTGCTATCAAATACAAAAAGGTTTTTTCTTCACGTTTCTACAAAGCCTAAATATCCCGCTGTCAAAACGGACAAAACAGCACGAAATAACGCACGCAGGTAGAGTCAATTAAGTTTGCGCATGTGTAGTTTGATGCGTCTTGCTCTTCTGTTTCTTTAGCGTTTCATAACAGCTGGCGTCTCGCTACTGCCACCTGCTGTATGTATGAAATCTTGACTTGACACAATGGATTGTGATTAGACAACGTATTAGGAATTTGTACGGTCAAGTTGAGACATAATTACGTGAACCTTAATCGAAAAAAGAAATATTTTAGTCAACAAATACAATGATTATGAGTATATTGAAAATAATTATATTATGTAAAATGCACAACCTGCCTTGTTCATTTTTTTTGTATATGTACTTATGTAACCTTCAGTCATTTATTCTTTCAAATCAATAATAATTGAAAAACATTTGATCAAAAATATTTAATATATTTTTAAGCAAATTATAATTTTATAACCAATCAACTGAAAAATGTTTTATACTAATTAAAAACTAACTAATTAAAAAACAATTACGTTGTAATGCCTTTTAAATACTGTGTGTCAACTGGTCAATTTAATCTACTCATTTCAAACACTACAAATTTTTTTTAAAATAAATATATAACGTATATTCTATTTAAATTCCCTTTCTGTTATTTTTTGTAATTTTCTGTTAAATCATGTTCCAGGTCTACCTAGGTGTAGGCGGTATTTCTGGTTCAAACTGGGGGTCAGGCTCAGAACTGACTGCTCTGTTCTCATCCATTATCTATATCTTGCTTGGTTAACATGCCATGCCTTTCTCTGAGCTCTCCTCTACCTCTCACTCATATCTCCACTTTGGACGCGCCTTGACTAAAACAACATGCATGAGGAAGCACAAAATAGTTTTCATTTTCAATGGAAAAGTACTCTAACTAGTTACTTTTATCAGAAAGTAACGCAGTAATGTAACATTACGTTTTGAAGACAGTAATTTTGTAATTAGTAATTAGTTACTTTAAAAAGTAACGTCCCCCAACACTGATTGTGAATCAGATTTATTTCATGAAAATAAATCTTAAGATGATTAAGATCTTAAGATATGGTCCCATTTCCATGTATGATCATAGTGACAAGGTCTTAAAAATACTACAAATAAATATTAAACATTAAAGAAAGAAAACGTATTACATGATTGTAAGGACATACTTTATTTTCTGAATATACAGTATACAATTAATGTGTCTAATTGAATTTAATGTTCACTTAAATGATTTTGGTATCAGCAAAACTAAGTGATTGAACTTTCTATGGTTTTTGTAAAATAACCCATGCAGCAGTATAGTGGCATGAGGCAGAGTCATGCTGCACGTTCTGACTCACCTGAGCAGGTACTTCCTCTAGCCAACCGGGAACTGAGCAGCTCTTTCTACGGTGACAGACCTGACACTTAACAAGTATCACTTCTCACTGTCCAACTTGGAATTTCAACTACAACAAAAACAAGAAATGGCACTGCCTCCAAATCTGGATGAACACACCTTAACTTTACTCATGTTAGAGGCGGTGTGCAATGTCGCCGTTCACCGGTCGTAAAACGTTTCGTCACACTTCGTGGGTGCCGCAGGACAGCCACCTCCAGTCCACAGCGCTGTTCTCCCAGGACTGGTGGGCTGTCCTGGTCATACCTCAGACTGAATCTCCTCCAATATTGGAAGACTCTGTGACTTCTCGTGTTGTGAAACTGGAATACGAATAAAAATTGCGTGTAAGATCTCGAATGTCCGGTGCCATGTGTGAGAAGGGCGGACGGTTAGTAGGAATCACGCGCTGCCAGGGCGCGAGGACTCTTTCCCTCCTGATCAACTTGTGTTTGACTCTGGGTGAGTTGAGAGGTACAGTCACACACGTGAGAGCGAACATCTGTGTGTGCTAGAGAATCTTTTACATTTTAGTGTAATCTGTAAAATTAGTGCGTATGTATGTGTGTGTGTGTGTGTGTGTGTGTGTAAGTAAACGACACCAAGGCTTACAGTACTTTTACATAAAAGGAATTGTACTGGTTTAGCAAGACTTTAAAGTCATACACGTATAATATACACGTATACACACACACTATATATAAACTAAATACACAATAAGATTTCTTTCATGTTCCGTCGACGTTAGAACTCTATTTGATTGTATTGCCCAAGTTGTACAGCTGGTTGCGTTTTGTGCCCAAAGATCTGAATGAGTCAGGAAAACTGTAATAATCCCAGAGACTGTCACATAACATAGTAAAAAGCAGATACACACGAGGGAGCAAGCGGATGGATTGTGGCAATATGAAATAAAAAAGATATACATTTATCATATAAATATTTGAAATATAAAAATAGATACTATACTAAATTTGATTGTCAGTTTTGGAACATTTAAAAGTATATTTTTGTTTGATGTATTTATGAATTTAGGCCTATTGATGTATTTATTGATAATTTTATTTATTTCATGTTTTCTATATTTAATGATATATTTATTTTATAGTTGCTATTGTGACAAGCACCATTTAATAATTTCATAATTAAAGTCACCCATCAAACTTAGTGAGGGAGCACTAATGCTGCAACCTGACATCTAAATGGTCGCTGTGCACAGTAAATCACAACAGATGTCACAACAACGATGCAGCAGGTGTGTTTCCTCTTGTCATGGGCAAGGTGCAGAGGAAGTGCTTAATGCATTGAGCAGGGTTGCCAGATTTCAATAAAAATTTCCACTCCGAACGCTAAAATACTATTAAAAGCAATTAAAAAAATTCTATTTAAAACAAACAAAAGGGGCTTTGTTGATGTTGGTTTGAAGTTTAACAATGCACTTTGCACCCCTTTAGATAATCATCTGTAAATGACTGTTTGACTGTAATATCTACTAGTACTAGTTCAATACTCCTTACTCTTATTCTTCTCCCCAAAATTTGTACCTCCTGCTTAAATGCCACTTACCCTTTTCCTCAAATAGCCATTTTACTTAACTCTGTGCATGCTTAATTTAATCATTGCAAATGTGTGATCATCAGTTTAGCACAATGTAACATGATTAAATTACAGCACATATTTGTTGGATGTTTAGGTTTGACTGTCGGTCGAAAGGTGTCACTACCAGCAGGCCCTCTGATCAGGGTAGAGGGTGAGACACTGTCTTTGCGTTGTGAAGTATCAGATTATCAGGGTCCCAAGGAGCAGGAGTTTGAATGGAAAGCAACAAAAGGGTCAGAAACCATTCAGATTATCTCCACGTTCGACTCCACATTTCCAGACCAGTCTTTGAAGACTCGGGTGTTTACTGATGACATCACTGTTAAGAGAATTAATGGAAGCACAGTGGAGCTAAGGATTAAACAACCCAGGGTGACTGACAGTGGCATTTTCACTTGCATCACCCCCAGCACAGATTCTGTTATCAGTGGAAACTATGATGCAGACGTGCTGCTGAGAGGTAAGTTGATTTGTTTTTTTTAAATCTCATAAAAGGTTGAAGGCATTAACTGGATAATAGCATGCTGTCCTGATACTGTATGTAGTACTCTGTATTCAGACTGGGTGCTTTCACACTACAGTCTGTGGCCTGGACTCATGTGCACACCAAAGTTTTAAACATTTATAATTTGAGAGTACAATACAACTTATTGATGTGGCTTGAATCAAATATGAACAACAACTGTACCGAAACATAAACGTGGACCACTATTTAGAATGCGGTGTCATTGGCGCCACCTGTCTCCTGCACACGTGAGGTCCTTCTTGGCCTTTGTTATTGAAATATCATTATTAAGCATATACAGTTTACGCGTGTGACCTCCTTCACCTCTTCCAAGGTTACCTCCTTGAAAATTTCTTTTCTTTTTGTTTATTGGCTTTTCACAAACCAACTAGATCCATACTTCCACTTACCTTATGAATGCATAGGTGTACTCAGGTATGGAATAACAGTAATGTGAATCAAAGGGTATGAATCACTCATGCCTAGTGTGAAAGCAGTCTCAATATTTTTTGGCCGAATGCAGATGCAGCATTAATTTAGATGGATACAAGCATGTCATTTAGAAAAAGAAAAAAAAAACTGTCAATGCTGATTATGAAAAATAATAAACTTCTAACATTCTAACATGTATGCCTTCAGGTGCCGTCTATAATAGCTATATTTGCTTTAAATGTACAGTCAGGAAAATGTCAAAATAAAACAGTTCTTAATTTTTAGCACTATTTCCAATAACTATTATGGCTGAACTATTTGATAAAAAAAATCACATTGCAATTATTTTGACACATCTTATGATTGCAATTTAAACTGTGATACGCAAGGATACAATGTACCCTTTAGTATTCAATGGTTATTGTCTAGGCTAATAGTAAATAATTCGACAAATGATCTCATTAAAGGGATAATTCTCATCAACTAAAATTCATTAAAAAATACAGTATATATATCTTAAGTAAAAATAAAAGAAATTAACCTGCACTTTACCTTTGAAAAGAACCATGGTTGTAATCGTTGAGACCAGAAAGAGGAGGAGGAAGGGGACGACTTTTACACACACCTGCATGGGTGCACACGCGCACACACACACCAGTTTTCCGATAGAGACTCTCACTCACACAACCATGTATACACACACACACACACACACACACACACACACACACACACACACACACCAGCTTGCCAACAGAACCAGGGCAGAGAGGAGGAAGAAGGGGGCTAATGTGTAGGTCGACTTTTCCACAAACACACCAGTTTACCAGTTTAACAGAGACTCTCACTCACACAAGCGCTTGCACACACACATACACACACACACACACACACACACACACACACACACATACACACACACACACATACAAACACAAAATAAAAAATGCTTTACGTACACACACGTGGTCACAGTGTTATAACATACAGTATATGTGTGCAAAGATGTTGACTATACGAGTGACACACACGTACTGAGACTGAACATGGGAGACAATTACCTACAAAACTGCTTGTATTTCAAGACCTCAAAAAAAAAAAAAATATATATATACTGTATAATTTATTATTATTATTATTATTCATGTATGCCTCCTTATTTGTGCTAAAGATGTCTTAAAATGTTTCCTCTTCATTTCTGTTTTTGCATGCAGTAATTCCTAATACACTGGTTGTGCTTCCTGAAGCTCCAGTCCCTTTAGTTCATGAGGGGAGATTAATCAATCTTCATTGCAACATCACTCAAGACTTCACTGAAGGAATTTACCTTTCAGTTACATGGTCTGTTAAAAAGGATCAGTCACTAGAGCAGGAGCTCCTTACTTTTGGACCGGATTCAGCTATTACTGTTGGAAAGGATTTTTTCCAACGTTATGCAGAGGGTGAAATGCGTTTGCATCTGGACAATACTGGTTCCTACAAGTTGGTACTCTCTGAAGCAATTCCTGCAGATCATGGGATTTACTTCTGTACTGCCAAACAGTGGACCAGAGAGCTTGGCACCTGGAACAGGATACAGGAAAAGGTGGAGGTCATAGGTGAAGTGGCTGTTATCCCAACAGGTGAGATCCAGTTATAAAAATGCTCTAGGATATCATTTAAATGTGCAAGTACGGTACCACCCACTGCACATGACAGGCTGTCTCTCTGGGGTTCTCTAAATATTACATTAATTAGATTTTGTGCACTGTGGTATAATGGTTATCATTCGCATGTCCAGGGTCAAGGGTTCAATTCCAGCCTTGGGTCTGTGTACATGGAGTATGTTCTCCCTGTGCTTGGTGGATTTCCTCACACAGTCCAAAGACAGATTAGGCTAATTGGTGTTCCTAAATTGCCCGTTGTTTGTGTTTGTGCCCACAGCCTGCTGGGATTAGCTCCAGACCTTCCATGAGCCTGTACAGGATAAGCATTATAGAAGATGAAGAGATTTTTGCACTATACAGACAATGCCATTATTTTATACACCTTATATATCACCTCCATAAACATTTGAACAGTGAAATTTAGATAATGACTACAGTCCAAAAATGCAGATTTGTAACTTTATTTCAAGGTTATTTACATACAAATGACATATTGTATACAGTATGTGGATCCAACCCATTGTAGCTCTCTGTTGGATTGTTTAAATTTTTTAGCAAGCTTGATTGCTTGTTTCACTCATAGTTTTTGGACTTTTGAAGTTACAGTATCAGCAACATATTTAGTATGCAAACTAAATAATGGGGAAATAACACAGATCTGCTCATGAAACAGCCGAGCAGCCAATTGCCTTCTTACATCTTATTACTTAAAAAGGGGGTGAATGAGGAACAACATATAAAACATAGTACATCACTGTTATGGTTGCAAAAGGGGGGACCTACTCAATATTAGCCATAATGTTATGATATCAGCCATAACATTATATATACTATATTGGCAAAAGTATTCACTCTCCTACCTTCACATGCAAATGAACTTGAGTAACATCCAATTCTTTATCCACATGGTTTAATACAGTATGATGTTGGCACACCCTGCTGCTATAACAGCTTAAAATCTTCTGGGAAGGCTTTCCACAAGGTTTTGGAGTATGTTTATGGGAATTACTTGATTTATTAGGAATTACAAGTTTATAGAAAATATTGCTCAAAAGAATAAAGGGAACATTTAAACAACACAATGTAACTCCAAGTCAATCACACTTCTGTGAAATCAAACTGGCCACTTAGGAAGCGACACTGATTGACAATCAATTTCACATGCTGTGGAAATTATAGGCAATTAGCAAGACACCCCCAATAAAGGAGTGGTTCTGCAGGTGTTGACCACGGACCACTTCTCAGTTTTTATGCTTTCTGGCTGATGTTTTGGTCACTTTTGAATGCTGGTGGTGCTTTCACTCTAGTGGTAGCATGAGACGGAGTCTACAACCCACACAAGTGGCTCATCCAGGATGGCACATCAATGTGAGCTGTGGCAAGAAAGTTTGCTGTGTCTGGCAGCGTGGTGTCCAGAGCATGGAGGCGCTACCAGGAGACAGGCCAGTACATCAGGAGACGTGAAGGAGGTCGTAGGAGGGCAGCAACCTGTTTGCTCAAACAGTCAGAATCAGACTCCATGAGGGTGGTATGAGGACCCGATGTCCACAGGTGTTGGTTGTGCTTACAGCCCAATACCGTGCAGGGCGTTTGGCATTTGCCAGAGAACACCAAGATTGGCAAATTCACCACTGGCGCCCTGTGCTCTTCACAGATGAAAGCAGGTTCATACTGAGCACATGTGACTGAGTATGGAGACACCCTGGAGAACGTTCTGCTGCCTGCAACATCCTCCAGCATGACCGGTTTGGCGGTGGCGCAGTGATGGAGTGAGGTGGCATTTCTTTAGAAATGCACAGCCCTCCATGTGCTCGCAAGAGGTAGCCTGACTTCCATTAGGTACCAAGATGAGATCCTCAGATCCTTTGTGAGACCATATGCCCATACGGTTGGCCTTGGGTTCCTCCTAATGCAATACAATGCTAGACCTCATGTGGTTGGAGTGTGTCAGCAGTTCCTGCAAGACGAAGGAATTGATGCTTTCCCCAGACATGAATCCAATTGAGCACATCTGGGACATCGCTCCATCCACCAATGCTTTGTTGCACCACAGACTGTCCAGGAGTTGGCGGATGCTTTAGTCCAGGTCAGGGAGGCGATCCCTCAGGAGACCATCCGCTACCTCATCAGGAGCATGCCCAGGCGTTGTAGGGAGGTCATACAGGCACGTGGAGGCCACACACACTACTGAGCCTCATTTTGACTTGTTTTAAGGACTTCACTTTTGAGTGTTACTCCAAATCCAGACCTCCATGGGTTAGTAAATTTAATTTAATAAGAATATTTCATTCATTCAGATCTAGGGTGTGTTATTTTAGTGTTCTCTGCAGATTTGCACATTTGTGGCAGATTATGATTTTAAATATACTATACAATATATTAAAAGTTTGGTTGTGAGACTTCAGTCACATTCTTCTGATTTTTACAGTTAACTCATGTGAGTTAACAAAGAATAAAGACATACATATAACATGAGAGCAGTGGAGCTGGAGAGATGGTAAACTCACAGAAAAAAACACTGCCTCGACATTCCACACAACTGGGTTTAACCAAAAATTAAGAAATAAATTTAAACTCTATCTGAGTTCTTCCAAAGGGCATTTTGGTGTAAGCATATGGTTTGCTTTGGTGCAAAACACTACATTTAATGAAAACACCATGCTGTTCAATACTATCCCCACAGTCAAGTATTTTGCAGGTATCATGATTCTGTCTGGATGTTTTAAAACCACAGATGCAGGGAAACTGGTCAGGATTAAGGGTTCTAGAAGAAATCTGTTCCAGTCTGCAAGAGTATGGAGATTGATGGGACATGTGAAAGGACAATAATAAGCCAGTAAGCCAAAATAAGCCAAAGCTATAGTGGAATACCAAGGACACAAATGTGCTAAGAAGTCCAGTTAAAAGTCCACAATCCAGTTAGGACTCTGTGACAAAAATGTACAACTGTAATTGCAGCATAATACTGTATTTAATGTGCGAGTAAATAATTACTTATTCGTCCAACAAATTTTTACTTGATTTCTAAATTAACGTTTGTGCCACTATAAAATGAATATCTACAAAAATTTAAATAAATGGTAAAACTCCCAAATAATTTAGCTTTAGCTTCCAGGTTGCAGCATTAAACAATGTGTAAAAATTCAAATAAAAACGGGGGAATAATAACTAATTACACTGTGCAGTATGTGAGTCCTAATATCCAAAAGAGTTCGGAGCTATGTCTTTCATTCCCTCTCACACTTTTTGCACTATTAAGAATCTGTGACTTTTCTTAAAAACCCAACTGTTTGCCTTTCGTTCCCAGGGATACTCCTACTGGGTTGCTATGTAGGTTTACCACATAACATTTAATTACAGCTAGAGATGTATGCAGAGAGAGTGCACAGCTGTTAAAGGCCAGACACTGACCCTTAAATAAAGCAATGTAATAAGTGCATTCAATTCCAGCGGTGCTTCTTTATGGTCACATATTATTATTATATATTTTTAGACATTTGACTATATGTTAAATAATAAGTATAATTATCTGCATAATTCTGCAAAAATTTTGAGTGCAACAAAGTTATATCAGTGTAATTATTATTAATGGGGGGAATCCAACTTTGTTTTATAACCTTTTCTGTCAGACATTAATTTCTGTAATATTAACACAATTTCTTCTTTATTATTTGATTACAGCTGATTCACTCAAAGTGCAGGTCTTGGATAATACCATCCTTATCCCAGGAGCCAATTTGAATCTCACTTGCTTGGTGTCTGCAGATGACCTTGCAGCCTTAGGTCTTGAGGTGACATGGCTGCTGAATAACACACAGATTCTTACCCATCTTAGTCGAGATGGAGTGGTGGCAAAAACTTCAGATATATTTAGCACTAACCAGGTTGGAGAGGGTGAATTCACACTGGAAATTCACAACGTTGAGCTATCTGATGAAGGACTTTACTCATGCAGGGTGACAGCATGGATACAGCAGAGCAGGGGAAAATGGTACCGGGCTGCAGAGAAGACATCATCCCCTGTAAAAGTGGGGATCATCCCAGAAGGTTAGTTAACTTAATTAGGAAAAAATATTACTGTTCTGGGCACAGTAAAATCTTATAACTGGACCTACAGTATATGAGTATTACTGTATGAGTGTTTAATGAACACTCATAGGTAAGATGACTTTTCTTGAATGTCCTTGATATGTTATGGAACATGTATTGTTGATCATCCTATGCCTTTGCAAACAGGTAGCACAATTTTGGTAATTTCTTCCTTCTACATAAAAATGGACGTAATATAATTAGCCTGTGCCATCCGAAACCTCTGAGATTATTTTAGTACAATTTGACCCACCACTGTGTATAATTAGAACATGACTTACCACATACAAGACCCTGTCTCTAGGGTGTTGATATGAATGAAGAAGTCTGAGGTCCAGACAACTATGGACCTGGTATGGCTCTGTTTCAGCTCATGGATGGGTCATTCCATCGTTTCTCCTCTGCCACAGAGAAGAAGGTAGATACAAAGCAGCTGTAATCTCCTACCAGCCACAAAAAGGCACATACCTGTTTTCTTGTTTTAAAGCTTTCACCTTTTTTGGCGGCTTTGGTAATCCACGGCTGATTCATGTACTGTCTCTCATTTAGACCTAGATGGCACTTTTTGGGGTTTAGTGTTAGTCCCGCTCACCTGATAGAGATCAGAGGCCCAGTAGCCTGATTGGATGACAACATCATGTAGCCAGGTGATAGCGTAGGCATGCTGATGCTGCAAGACGATGTCCATTAGCCACTGAAAAGTGGCAGAAGCCCTATGCAGGCCACATGGGAGCACTGGGTAGTGCTTTTTTTCTTTGGCCTCTGGAACGAGGGCTACATGCCAACACCCATTTGTGAGGTCAAAGGTGAAGTGCCTTGTTGCTAAATCGTCCACTCATGGCAGAAGGTACCATTTGAATGTGGAAATGAAAAGAACGCAGTTTTATAATATTTTTTTTTTTATTTCTGTATGCCTGCGGCGAAGACAGGAATCCCCTGACTCCAGCATTAAAGTCCTCCCAGCGGAGCAAGTTGGTGATAACTGGGTGGCATAATCTTTCAGCTAACCTACACTAAGGCTTGCCCATTAGTTTGTCAGGCGAAATGACATTAGCTAGGCCTTTAGGGGCACCAGCAGCTTTTGTTAGATGTATCCTGGGAGCTAAGGAGACAGGTTTACAAGTCATATACAGTATGTGTTTGATGTCGAAAGGCAACTGTCCAGCACAGTTTGGGGATTTTACTGCTTTAAAACAGCTGATTAAACTCATTATTGGGTGTATGTAAGTATAGAGGAATTGAATTTAGTAGAAAAATATTTGTTGATTACCTATTTTTTATGATGAAGAAGAGATTAAAATAAATAGTAATTACTGTAAAAGATAACTTATGATGAATTGTTTTATATTATATTATATTTCCATCAACAAATAAAAACAAAATGATAATGTGAATGATGGATGAATAGACAAATTATTTTAAAATCAATATTAAGTTTATTGTTATACTGCTTTATCTTGCTAACAATTAACTAAAAGTGAATGTGAAAAAAAATATTATAGCAGGATAGATAAACAAACACAAGTATTATATGAAAGCTTTGACCTTTTCTTATGCATGGTGTGTGTGCTTGGTGGTTTGTATTTTTCTTATGAATTACCAATTGCATTGTTATACAAAGTAGGATATATGTATATACAAACAAGTACTGGTAGATACATTAAACAAAAATTACAATGTGTTTTCCATGACTGAAGGACCACAAACTCAGCTGAAGGTGATGAACCTTTAAGCTGTGCTGGAAGCCATCAGGCAGGAGAATGGGGCAGAAGTTGCTTTAGTTGAATCTATAGGCTTCAAATCAGCTAAAGATTAGGTAGACTTTGGGAAGCAATCTGAAATACACAGTCTTGTTGATCACAACGTGATGACTTTTCCCTACACTGCAAACCAGTGCATAACCAAGGTGCTAACTTGGCAGCATATACCTGGCCAAGTTAGAGTTACAGTGGCTTCTGCTATGAGATACCTGCCAATTAATTTCAGAACCAAAAGAGAAAGTGAATCAAAGACACTACATCCTGCTTCTAAGCTTAGTAGATCATGGTCAACTAGAGAGCATACTCGGGCATTAAATTTGTCCCACTTGCAGCTTCATAAAATTGGGGCAAAAAGACCCTACACAAGGCATGTGTATATTTTAATTAAGTCATTCTTTATTGGTCACACATGCATTACTGCACAGTGAAATTCTTTATTCTTTGCATATCCCAGCTTCTTGTTAGTAGGCCATTCTGGAGCAGATAGGATTAAGGGCCTTGCTCAAGTGCCCAACAGCAGCAACCTGGCTGAGCTGGGGCTCGAACCGCCGATCTTCCAATCTGTAACTCAGAGCCTTAACACACTGAGCCACCACTGCCCCAAATTATCCTGTTTGATTATCTGGGACTGTCATGGATCAGTATGATCAGGCTGCCTCATCCACTTCCTAGTTCTC
This sequence comes from Clarias fuscus, assembly GCA_030347435.1. Lineage (NCBI taxonomy): Eukaryota > Metazoa > Chordata > Actinopteri > Siluriformes > Clariidae > Clarias > Clarias fuscus. The sequence continues at coordinate 7,533,142 of CM059227.1, forward strand.
GTTTTACCCACCGGAGACATTTTCCTTAACAGAGTACAGCTGGTTTGAGTACAGTATGGCTTAGTGGTTAGCACTGTTGCCTTAGACCTCCAGGGTTTGGGTTCAATTCCCTCCTCAGGTCTGTGTGTATGGTCTTTGCATGTTCTCTCTTGTTGTTTGCTTTTTTGTTTACATATTTTTTTTACTGATTTTCTTCATTTAATTTTTACTAAATCTTCATACTATAAGTACAAATGGTGGTGCTTGATAAATCCATCCTTCATTAAGCGCAGTGTGTTAAAGGAGTTATATGTGACAGTGACAGTGTTGATCAAAAATTATGCAAAGATTATGATTGTAAACCTAACCACCTACAAATTTATTAAATGATACAAATTTTCATTGCCGACTGAAGTGGTCCAAATCAGATTCTTTTTCCTCAAATTTGACTGAAGTCTGATGTTTTTTTATGCCAATGTGAACAGCCAAAACCACATGGAATTTCAGTTCTGATTTGGGACAGTTCCATATGTGGTCCTGATGCAGATATGAGTTTTTGCAATACAACCACAGTCTGAACAGTCAAATTGGAATTCCTGTGGCTTTTCACAATTTTCCTCCAGGAAAGATGAATGATGACATTGAAGGAGGATTTGACAGGATTCCTGTCTTTTTTCTACAAGTATTTGCATAATCCAATTTATATACAGTATATTACTTATACATTTATGTAAGTACCTTAACGTCCAAATTAGGTATTAAGAATAGATTCAAAGAACCGAGTCACTAAAATGATCCAAACTTCCCCTCACTAGTTGTCAGCTGACAGTTTTTTGGGCACATAACATTGCTGAGCCTAGACCTGATCAATTGAAGCCACCGCAGATCATAATACTGGCATCATGCTTCCATAGACACGCATCTTGGGTGCATCACTTCATCTACCTCTCTTCTTACCCCGAGGCGCCAGGGCGTCTGGAAGAGAGTAAATCTGGATACCTCAGATTACCACATTTCTTCCTTGACGATAACGGCTCACTACTATTCTTTCAGGTTTCAATAATGTGTTTTTGGCCATGCAGTGTATAAAGTCATGACAATATTGGGTTTCCAGTGATTTCTTTATACTATGTCTTTTTCTGAAGCAGATCTTTTATCGAAAAAAAAAAATTGCAACACAGAATTGAATTACATTTTTTTTGTTGCTGAAAAGTATATAAGTTGATACACAATGATTTTAAGTTAAATTTAATTGCTAATTTAATGCAAAAAATGATTTATGAAAAAATTTAAAAACTTCATAGGGCAAGAATCAGATCAGATGACAATGCAACTATCTTAAAATTATCATACGATCTAAATTCTTCAACTTCAAAGAAAGGACATTATATGTTAAAGCACATTTCTTTCTCAAAACACTGTCACAAGACAGGTTGTGTTAGGGAACAATAACCTGTAAAACCTATTGTTTACTATATACTCTTATACCAAATTATGGATGTCTAAGGCAAATTTTAAAATATATAGAATGTTAAGAATTGTGAACATACAAATAGTTTAAAAATAAATATTGCAAATATACTTGCGTAATGAGACAGGCGGTTACACCAGCAATGTATTTAAAGATTATTAAAGCAGAGCTAAGATTTTCTTCCTAAAGTTACTGACTTTCTAAATTTAATGTATAATAAGTTGAGAAATTAGCATACAGTAAATGGTGCCTTTTTTTCTTACATATTCTCACTTCATAACCTATTTTGCAAATGCTGTCCTATTGCCAAATGATTTGTTCATATTGAAATATGACTGTATCCAGGGGAAAATATAAAAAGACAAAGACCAGAAGAGAGACAAAGGAGAACAAAGACATAGATAGAACAGGCTTGGCGAATAGATGATGAGTCTCTGGGCAAGAAAAAGTTAATTGTTTCGTTCCCAGACTGATACATTCTTATCCCTAGCAACTGGCTAGAGTCAACTTAAGAGCATCCATCTTGTCTGTTCTATTTGCCTGGCTAACAATGTTTGATGGGCTTTATAAGTAACTCTATTTTAAGTAATTTCTTGCCTTACCAGTCGTTCGTGGATGCATTATGTACATGCCTGCCATCCGTCTGCCTGTCTGTTGTCTGTCTGTCTGTGTGTCTGTCCATCCATCCATTATTCTGAATGAGTATGAGAATAAGTAATTAAATATTTATAGGATTTTTTATGGAAATATTATTGCAACCAGCAGATGAAATAATTAGATTTTGAAATTGATACAAATGTTTTTCAGCTAGGTCAAAAGTCTGAATTAGTTTTTCTTTAATAACTTCCTTCTTGGTGATGAAATCAACCTTGCCACTAAAAATGTTCATATTTTGCAGCATTTGACTGCTAAATACAGTTCAGAATTACACTTCAGAATTCATACTACCCGGTTCACAATTTCAGACTTCTTACACTTAATTGAATCAGGATTGACATACAGTACAGTACACATTTAGCTGGACAGGAGTCGTAGTCTTCTACATCTCCTGATGGCTTTTGTGCATTGGCTGATATCTCAACCCTTTCTTACTGGTTTAGTTTCTCCTGTGCCATTGGGCGGCAAGTTGTCTTCATCATGATTGATTTGCCGCAACATCTGCATGAAGATTGTCCATGATCGTCACTCAGTCACAATGTCATTTAGGGGACTGGTCAAAGTTCGGTGATGCATCTCTTCGTTGGTGATGCGGTCCTCGTATGAGACATCTCCAAAACTACCACTGCTGGGCGACGTTGAGTCTTCGTGTGATCCTGGCGGATGACCTCCACATGACATTCCACGCAGATTGCACTTGGGATAACCATATGATTGAGCAGACGAATTTTCATTGCTGTGTTGAACTTCTTAGTCGACTGAATTGTCCGGAGCTGCTTGAAGACCACCCCAGCCTTTGCTAGCCAACAAGGTACATTGTGCTCGGCAACGGTGAACCTGGTGACCTCTCCGAGCTGTTGCAGCCCACCATCACAGGGTCATTAATAGCGGCGTATCCAACTCTCATGAGCTTGGTTTTTCTTTTGGACATCTAACCTTGGCCGCTTCCCGCTCCAGATGTGACGTCATTGCATTTGTGTCCTTTTTGATAGGAGTGTGATAAGTCTGTCAGACATGTTGGTGCCATAGGATTCCATATCTGCATTATGACATTTATTGGGAAAAGAAAGAGGAAAGGGGAGAGAATGTTCCCTTGCCTCACTTCTAAATAATTAAGAAGTAAGGAAATGTCCATACGTCATAGACTCAGTTGTTTTTTTATTCTATTTTTCTTTATTGCTGGATTTTTATCTATGTAATTTTATCAACCAATCATGCACAGTAGCCTGTATTTTGTCACTGTATAAAATCTTTCCAGCCTTCTACTTTTACCTGGCTACTACTTTCGTTAACATCCAAGTGTCTTCTTATATGTCAGTGCAGTATAGAAAGTGTAAACCTCTTAATTCGGCACTAATATATTTCTATCTTATTTCTTTCAGATCCGGCATTTACTGTGACTCTTAAGTCTCCAGTCATAGCCCAGAACTTAGGTGACTCCACAGAATTTCTGTGTCAAGTGTCAAATATTTCCCACTACTGGAGTAGACGATTGAGTGTCTGTTGGTTTCATTCATCTGCCTCGTCCACCAGCGGTCAGGTTACTACTGATGTTATTGCCTCACTAAATGAAAATGGGTCTGTCATTTCCAATGATAAATACAGGGACCGCATCGACTCAGGTCTAATCCTCGTAACCCGAACTGAACCAGCTACTTTTAAGCTCCGCCTCCGCCGTACCACAAATGCAGATGTAGGTGAATATCTTTGTAGTGTCTCATCATGGATGTTCACCCGCTATGGCATCTGGAAATATACATCAGAACATCAATCTCATCCATTAAAACTCAGCTTGGTCTCTAAGGGTGAGGGAATTTTCACTTATTGCAATAACATTATACTCATTTGCAGGTGAACCTTTTCCTGGAGAGAAAAATTATCCAAAAATATTTTAAGCTGTTTTTATTCTGAGGTTTGTACATGACTTTTCACTTCAGGGCGCAGGTTTTCAGTAGTGCTCAAATGCAGAGGCTAAGATTGACATTTAAAAACTGTTGTCTCAATTTTGTTGTCTCAAACACATATGTGTATTTGCAAGTAAGTTTGATGGTTATCTTATTAATAGCCAATTTCTAATTTCTTGCCAAAGGTAAGCGATTTATAGGCTAAATTAGATCTCATTAGGATGCCACAAATCTTCAAAAAACCTGCCGGGATCACGACTGCTAAGAAAACACATCTCCCAAATGTCAATGATCCATCACTATATTTCACAGTAAATTTGGGAGCCTAAACTTATGAGTGAATTGTTTAATATGTCTTAACCATTCATGAACATTAGTCAAATGAGTACATTCTTTTCTTTTACTATGGGTCAAGGATCAAATAGTGTTTACCCCAGTAAACGTTGGCAGACTTGAAAAGATTAACAGAAAAGTATGTGCTATGAAACATCTGTAGTGCAGCCTAAAGTCTGAGATAAATAACAGGGTTAGAATTAGAGTTGGTAATTGTCTAAAACCTTTGCCTTAAAATATGCTGAAAAGTAAAATAAAGTAAAATAAAGTGTTTATTATACACTTGATGCAATCATTTACTTTCATCAATTCACTTAAAAGGTGCCAAAAATATGTTACATACAGCAGTGGCTGGTTTGCATTAACAGTTCCATGGATTTTAGATTACTTACTGATGTTTTATCAAATTGTTATGCAGATTGTACAGTCAGAGGCATGATATAATTTACTGAATAGTATAACACAGACAATTACAGTATAATACAGAAAACGTACAGTATAATACAGAAAATATATCTTCAACAGCTAAGAAAAATGTTGATTTTATCTCCTCAGTATGCATTGAAATGTAGTGATACCCCTCTATGTAAGTCTCCTTACATCCTCTCCCATTTCTTCTTTCAGGCCCTGTCATCAGTGTGATCGCCCGTCACAAACGACAGGCAAACGCCAGAGGATCCACTTTTGAAATGATTTGCCTGGCTAAATTAAAGAACCTCTGGGAGGGTGTGGCCCTCTCTGTCCTTATATTGGTCCAGTATGGTGTAGGTGCACCCAGTAGGAAACTGGTTTCTATCAGCCCTGACCTGGTTCTCAAGTTGGAGAACTGGGATGAGTCTAGTCGGCAGGACAGCCTGAGTCTAGTGAAGACTGGAAATGGGGAGTTCTTATTCCGAATCCAGAATGTACAGATGATGGATAGAGGATTCTACTCTTGTCAAATTGGAGCATGGACTAAGCCAGATGGAAATAACTGGGTGGAGATGACCAAAGGGGAGTCAAATAAAGTTCAAATTAACTTTGAGCTCACAAGTAAGTTCTTAATAAATAAACCATGAACCTAAGATTATTTTACATTTTAAATAGGTTAAGGCTTTATGAAAAGCTGCATTTTTCCAGGAACAGAGGTAGAGAAATGAGGCAGAGGTGGTAACATCCTCATGATATGCGGGCATGTACATGCACATGTACTGTTCCTTCAACTGACTTACTGTAAATGAACACTTTTAGAGGCAACGTATATTAGAGGTTTTCATAATTATATAAATGAAAAAAATTTTAATTAATAAGTTACAGCATATTTTATTATGTTACATATAAGCACATAACATATTAGAAATAGTATAAAATGCAAATGTGATATACATGTAGTCTAAAGTCGGATGTAGAAGTACAAAGATACACAGTATTGTATAGCAGTTTAGCATGAATTATTAAATGCAATAAATGCAATAAGATATAGAATTTGTAAATTTTACTAATAATACAACATGTCAGGTTTTTGGAAAGATGAGTTAAATTAACATAACTGTATGTAACTAGTATTATAATATTGTAAATAATAGATGTAGTAAATTTAAATAAAATAGTGAGCAGTGAAGTATATTAATATAATAAAACAAGTATAATAATAATAAAACCCAAGAATTAGGTAACCAGCTTCAGCTTTGATGACAGATATTAAAACTGTCTACATATGATCATCTATGATGTGCACAGTGTGGAGGTGAATTCATCTGTGAAAAGTAATCAAACCACACTTTCACAATTTGCACCTTGCAATACAATATGGGTCATCAGGAGGAACAACTCCATAGATGTCATAACCTGCTCGTTCTGTACATTCTGTTCATCAGCTGACTTCATTTTATTGCCACATAAAGTAGCATTACTGAGTCTAGACCTGATCACACACAGGATCATCACACTGCCTCCAGAGCCTTATAGACGCATTTAACATGCAATTGTCAAAACTACAGTATAATTAGATTTTTACATGGCTTTCAACTGGAAGGATTATAAGAGTAGAATAAAAATCTACAGTTTTATGCAAAAGTTTAGGCACCCCTTGAAAAATAACAGATTTTGGTGATTTTTTAATTGAAAAGATTTTGACCTCCACAGTTCCAATGAACTGCCATCTCTTAAGTACATTTGAGTGGGTCTTCTTCATAAAACTCTTCATAAGCTTCAACTTGTTCAAAACTCAGCAGCTCGCATCATCACTAAAACTCCTTCATTTCACCACATCACTCCAGTTTTGCAACAGCTTCACTGGCTTCATGTACAGCACCATATAGACTTCAAGATCCTTCTTCTTACTTTCAAAGCTCTCCACAATCTTTCCCCTCCTTACGTATCTGATCTTCATATTCATGTTCCCTCTCGCTCGCTCAGATCTGCCTCTTCTCTCCATCTTTCTGTGCCTTCTGCTCATCTCTCCATCATGGGACAGATGTCTTTCTGTTACTCTGCTCCCCGGGTCTGGAACTCTTTACCGCCAGAAATCCGCAACATTGATTCACTGTCTCTCTTTAGATCCAAACTCAAATCTTACCTGTTTAATCTTGCTTACCCACCTTAAATCCATCCTGCCCTCTCTCATCCATAGTTTCTCTTGGTATTTAATTTTGTCTTGTTGCTGGTATATTTTGTTTGTTTTTTGTTTTGTCTTGTTTCTATGCGCCTTTATGTAACTTTTGTACAGTGTCCTTGAGTGTTTGAAAGGCGCTTATAAATAAAATGTATTATTATTATTATTATTATATGGTTGTGGGATTGGGATTCATGATGTTGGGTCTGTGCTGGAGCAGAGGGAGGGCTGGCTAGGAGTTGTTGTAGCCGTGCGGAGATGGATGAGAGTGTCTGCTGGATGCTTTGCTGATGAGAGCCCAGTAGTGCCCCCTGCTGTGAAAGGGTCTGCCTTAACTGATCCAAGTCTGCTGGGTTCGTCATGGCTGATGTACACTGTCAGGGGCGGGGCTGAACGAGAGTGAACCCAATAGCAGACTGACAATGTTTCTGATAGCGTTATTGGAGGGAAAGCACAAAGGAGTCTCAGTGCGCAGGTGTGGCAAGAGAAGAAGATAGAAGGTGCTTGTGAGTGAACGGGATGAATGGGGAATCTCCTGTCACGAGAAAGGAGGCGGGTCGATGATGTAGGGGGGGAGCCCCACAACCACGGATGTGGAGGTCGAAGAGTGAGTCTCCCAGAGAGCGTGAGTGAGGGATAAGAATGTGTGTGCGATTTCGGTGTCTGATGTTTTGGGAGCTTGAATCCGGCAGAAAGTGAATCCCCGTGTGTGTCAGCAAAACACTTTCGTCTGATATCCATGAACGCAGAAGTGCGCACAAGCAAACACACACACACACACACACACACACACACACACACACACACAAACGCACAGATTGAAGAGAATAATGCAACTCCAGGTCAGAGAGGCAGGCAAAGTCGGTAACCTTTAATCCAGCCATGAGAGATACCAAATCCAGAAACACGATCCAAACTCAGAGTAGATAAACAGGCAAGGTCATACTGTACATTTTTAAAAATGCTTTCCATTAATCTCTTTTGTATTTCCTTGTTTTTCTCAGGGCCATTATTTGATCTTTCCATAACTTCAGACACTACCAGTGTTTACCCTTGGGAAACAGTTAAGATAGATTGCATTATCACTGTATCAGGAACGTCCAACACAGGTATGCATATTTGTTGTTGTAGAAAACTTAATTGCATTTTTTGAAAAAGCTACTTCTGCTGTAAATGTCAGTGTACCCTATATATTCTTGAAATCTTATGTTAAAAACCAGTGTGTAATCTACATTTTAAATGTAAAATGTCCTTTTTTCCCCTTTTTTTAAGTCAAACAGGACACCATATTTGTTTTGTTTTGCATATTAGTATATGCAACAGATCAGTCCATTAATGCTGTCAGGTCTATAAATATTGGGATATTGGCAAAATTATTGTTATTTTAACTGTTTACAACACTACTATGGATTGAAATCAAATAAAGAATGCAAAGTCATTAACCAGAGGGTATTTCCATCCAAACTGTGTGATTGGTGTAGGAAGTACAGGAATTTTTGCCATTAAAGTTGCAGTAAGTGCTCGTACTACAATAACAAAATGAGAATGTTTCTCCTCTATTTGCTAGCTGTCTGCTCTTTGTGCGACTTGGCAAATGATGTGCTCTCTGTATGCAGCCCTGGCTATGTAAATGGGAAATAAGCATTTTCTTCTACCTGAACGGCAAAGCACTGCTCCAGCCAATCAGCATTAGGGGGTGGGAGTTTGTGCTCATGGTCCAGTTAGGCTGTGGCAACGAGAGAATATCCAGCAGATGGTAACATCTTGAGCTTTAGCATATCTTATAATATACAAACCTATGTTGTAAGATTGGAGCTTGAGTTGTGTGTCAGATTAAAGCTTTCCTTGCCTGGCTTGTCAGTTTAGGTGGGTGGTCATGTCTTGGTAGGTTTGCAGTTGTGCCATACTCTTACCATTTACAGGTGATGGATTGAACAGTGCTCCGTGAGATGTTCAAAGCTTGGGATATTTTTCATAACTTAACCCTGTGGATAACAAGCAGAGCTCCTGGCTTATGTTCATTTGCACCAGACTTTTCAGCATCCTTTCAAAAACTCATTCAAACAAACCAACTGTAAATGGCAGCAGGCCCCACTACAAAACTGCTTTTACATGGCAGAAAGTCTGTTGGTATGGCTCCAGCCACTAGCCCAGATCTGGTCCTCTTTTTTCATCGAGGTCAGTGAGTTGGCTGGTGAGGTCAGACATAAAATAAGTCAGAAATAAGGAGATACACACCTAATAGGACCCACCAGTCCCAGGAATTGCCTCACAAAAGCAGCTACTGAAATACTCAGATGAGTCCATCTGGGACCAAAGACCATTCCACAATTTTTCTCCATTCTGATGTTTGATGTGTACATTAACATTTAAGCACTTGACCTGTAGCAACATGGTTTGGATAGCTGCATACAGACCCAGTGTACAGGTGTTCCTATTAAGTGGATGGTCAGTGTAAATACATAACATAAAACTAAACAGACTTCCTCGGCAGTGTGAGAGTGCATCTCAAATGCATCTCAAATCCAACAACAAGCAATTTTTAGTGCTCAAAAAATTTTATGCCCAAGCTGAGTCTTGAGCATTTAATTTTTGAACATTAAAATTTACCATGTTTTTTCTTTTTACCTTATTTTTCATTTTAAGTAAATTTGGTCAACTACAGCCTACACAAATTCATATAATCATTCAGATGTTTACATTTGCCAGACCTGCCAGGAATTTAAATTAGCTTATCACCAACTACAGCCACGTTTTACTTTTTCATTTTTTTTTAGAAGAAAAATAATTTCCCTATCTGCTCCTGCCTCTTCTAAAGCGATCTCTGATATCCAACTAAATGACTCAATAATGTGTGATCAAGATCGATATTGAAAATTTTACAACACACACATTGCCACTTAACTTGAATTTTGGTTTCAGTTGTGTTCTTATGACATTATGGATTAGATTATCCACTGCCAAATCCAGGAGCTTTTAAAACTCTAATGTGAGATTTTACTTGAGCACAGGGGATCAATATTGGGGGAAGTGCCTCAGTAAAAAATGGTCTAGTAATGCCCATGATTTGCCTGTTTCAGAGCACTCTCTAGGAGATATTAATGTCCAAATGGACCTATGACTTGACTTGACAAAACTTGACAAAGAAACAGATAAACTAGACCTTTGATATGAGTGCTTATTAGGTGAAACAGGTATGAGTGATCAGCGAAGCATGTGACCAGGTCATGTGACATAATACTTTGAAATGACATAATACTTTGTGGGCCTTATAGATACAGCAAGGGTCAGAGGCACAGAAAAAATATACAAGGGTACTCTAATTTAATCCGTTCTCGAGGCAGGTTCTAAAGGCTAAATTCATATTGTAAAAAACACATTGTCCCATAGGAAACAATGTAAATGCAAATAATCTATTACCTAAATATTACCTTTACAGTTTAAGAATAGCTTAATAGATTTCTTTTTTCAATACTTTCTTAGCAGGAGAGGGTTAATGTTGAAAGAGCTTTCATGTTGCATCTGACCTTTTCCTAATTGCTTTTCAGTGTGACAAATACTGTAAAAAAAAAAAAAAAAAGAATAAATAAATAAATAAAAAACCTTAAGAAAAAACTGACTGACAAGGGAATCTCTGTTCTTCTGGGTGACAGTGTGATTTCCCCACCACTGTATTCTATTGTATTAACCACAGATAAAAAGGTCATGTTGTCTTTGACCTTTTCCTGAAGCATCTTTACTACAAGTATAACAAGAAGGACATAGCAATAACACCAGACATACAGGACCAGTCTAAAACTTTTACACACCTTCTAATTAAATGTCTATTTTTAAATTTCAACAGTATACTGTACGATCCAGATTTACCACTATATTTCTTTTATGATGGTCTGGTGTTTGGAAAAAAAAATTAGACAAATCTGAAAATCACAAGTCACGTTTATATAATGCTGTATGTTGAAAACATTGTACAAGAAAACAAATGTACACAAAAGTTGACAAAAGAATAACAACAACTTCAAAATAGTTTGACGTTTAAATGAACAATAATGATTGAGCAACACCTTAAACAACAATGCCAAGATTCAGTGGGCTCAAACTAAGAAAGATGAGCTGGGAGCAGGAGAAGTAATTTTGCCACATGAGTTGGCCCCTACATAGTCCTGCCCAATTTAATTCTATCATTGGTCCAAGATCTCAACCAATAATGTGAATGCAACTCTGTTTCTAGACTAACTTGACCATGGTCTCATGCTGAAGCTTCGCAGATGGCTGACAGTGTATTTGTTTTATTTTAAATTGTTATTTCTCTATTTAATAGTGTAAAATATTGGGGTCAAAACACAGTTGTGCTTGTCTTCCAGTTGAACGTTTTTTTTTTTGTTATGTCATTTGTTTCCTTCGACTGCATTTATCACAAACAATTTTGCTATGATGTCTGCAGTCACTCTGACCGTTTAATGACATTGTTTTTTCATCCAAGTCTCCATCAGTGAACAGGAGGTAACCTCAAAAATGTGGAAGTCCTGTTAACTAAAACACATTTCCTTTTATACAATTGCACATTTCATCTTATAGCACATTACCGTTTATTTATGGTTATCCTATCCAGTATCACCAAAATGAGGATGGGTTCCCTTTCTTGAAACTGTCACCTAGAACTTTCATCTGAAGTTCTTTACAAATAATTATATGCATTTTTCTCCACCTAGACAATGTTGCATATGAAATACAATGGTATCAGAATCATTTAAGAGGATCAGATAGCCTCATTCTGTTGGCCAGTATAGATCGATGGGGTGTGGTGAGGAAAAGCCCTCGTAATGACAGCAGTGACTGCAGCCTGGAGCGTGTCAGAACCCAAACATTTACCCTCACTATTCATGGGACCCAAGACAGTGATGCTGGCGAGTATTACTGCACTGCCACACCATGGATACGATCAACTGCAGTAGAGGATTGGAAAAAAGAAGCAGATATCATATCCAAGAGGGTCTTTCTCAATGTCAAATTTTCATGTGAGTTTTATTTTAATTCCATGGTTATGTGGTTTTTTCCAGGTATTGCCTGTGAATTACCACACAAATAAGGGTATTTTGTTTTGAAAAAGCCCTAATGTGATTGGTATAAGAGTTAATCATTTGAATGAAATGAAACATTTTCATTTTATTATAACATAAATTTGTATGTGATGCTTATTCTTATTTCTTTCAGTTTGGGATTCAATGAAATTACCTTTACTTTATGGGACTTGTATATCCTTCACTGTGGGTCTCTTTTCTCTCATTCTGGGCCTTCTCTGTTCTCTGTGCTGCTGGAGAAACACCAAGCAAACACCACGCACTCACGCCAATCTCCTCAACTCACAGATTGATTGACATGCACAACGTACATGAAGCACATGCTTGTCTGTCTCTTCACCAAACCAGTAACATGGTTAAATAAATTTCGTGAGACTGAAAACTGTGAAAAAGCAGAGACTTGACCTATGGCATTTAATTGTATTTTATTGTAATTTTCCACAAAAAAGTATTCACTTTTTAGAATATTTTTTATTAAAATTAGACATTTACACTTTTACACAAATATATATATTTGTACTCTATGACTACTGAAATACTAATCCTGAGGGCATTGGTGGCCATACGGAAAGTCCGGGTTTGATTTCCAGCCACTGGATGCAGTGCCGGTCCCAAGCTCGGATAAAATGGGAGGATTGCGTCAGGAAGGGCATCAGGCGTAAAACCGGTGCCAATAACTGAATTACTAATCCTGGCAGTATCGACTTTTAATATATTGTACTGAAAATGTTTCTATGCTTACTAGGAAGTATTTAGTAACTAAGTGGACTAAGCAACCCTTTTCATAAATGTTTGACTCTGATGTTTGTATATGACTTGTGGTTTTAACTGTTGGTGTTTTTTGTTTTTAGATGAATTTAGTTAGATGAGTAGTCTTATTTCTATGGTCTTATATTGTGTATCTTATGATGATGATGATGATGATGATGATGATGATTATTATTATTATTATTTCTTGTAATTTGTTTTACTTAGAATGTTAATGAGTGAACTTTTTCTGTTTACACAGATTCTTTAGCAGTATAATGTAGTGATAGAAATATTATTATTAATATTTATTGATAACTATTATTTTGCCAAAAATACAAGTACCGACAGAGATTAGTCAATGGAACAGACAATGTTTTAAAGTTACTTTAAGTAAAAGGAAAAGGATCACCGGCGGGATGGTGTGAAGCTTGGCGTCACATGTCTGAGAAACCATCAAGTGCTAAGGGTTGACACTGACCAAAGCCTTTATTAATACATTTTTGTCTACAAATACTCCAATGGTTATGATTTTCAAAGTGTTTTATTTTAACTAATTTTTAGACCTAAATAATAAATTATAAATTATAGTGGAGTTAATACATTTACACATTATATTGCAAAATATGACACAGAATGCTGCTGTTAATAACTCAACATTTATTATTTTCCAAAATAACAGCACAAACATAAAACCAAAAGCATTTTATTTTTCTTATCCCATTCCAATTTGGCATAACATTTTACATTTACCATTTCTTTGAATGTAACAAAACAAGTTTAATGCATTGTAGCCATACTGTACATGTTGCTGTGTGAGTTTAAAATAATATGTATTAGGAGCACATTAACATTACCCTTGCAGCTGTCACTATTGTCAAAGCTGCTTTTATAGAAAAGTTATCCGAACCTTATTAATCAGAAGAAAAAATTTAACAGTCCTGTAAAATAAGAGGTGTATGTAAATTTATGGCGGCATGCTGACTTAGTGGTTAGGACTGTCACCTTGCACCTCCAGGTTCCGGGTTTGATTCCCGGATCGGATCTGTGTGCTTGGAGTTTGCATGTTCTCCCTGTGCTTGGTGGGTTTCCTCCGGATACTCCACAAAGACATGCAAATTAGGCTAATTGGTATTTCCAAATTGCTCGTACTGTGTGAATGTGCCTGTAAATGTTGACTGGAGGTCCTACCACGGTCGTACAAATGGGAACAAATTCAATGGTCACCACTGGCTTCCACAATCTTTAGTTGGACTACAGAGGTTCCTAGATAGATGGATGGAATATAGATTTATGTTATGAATGAGGTCGTGAGTCAGATTTACCCTATTACAGAGTGAGGGGTATGTCAGGGTAACAAGGGAAGGGATGTAGGCATCATGCATCATACCCATTGTACATTCCTCAAAACAATGACTAGCTGAATAAACTGAATGATCAGGTTACCCCATCAAGGGTTTGTAAAAGAGTGGTCATCATTTTCTTACATGACCGCAACATTGTGTGGCAGACTCCCCAAATGCTTATCATTTTTGTGATTATTCTGACTTTTCTTATTTTTGCAAGTATTACTTACAGTTTACAAAAACTGAAAACAAATATCTGTTTTCTGCATACTAACGTGAGGGATAAGGACTACAACTCACAGTTGGTATGTTCAAAGTATGTACATTACCAGGCCTCAATACCCCTGGCATCAACAGGGCATTTTTACCTAGAGAAGGGTCACTCACTGAATATTTTCTCATTTTCTAGCCCTAGCGGTTGTTGTGCCTGAAAATCCCAGTAGATCATTACTTTCAGAAGTACTCAGACCAGCCTGTCTCCCCTTAACAACCATGTCACATTTAAAGTCACTTAGTCACAGTAACTTATTTTAAAGTCACCTTTCTTCCCCATTCTGATGCTTGGTTTGAACTTGGCTTCTTCAAACTGGCAGATTGCCTTACATTTGACCATACATTTGAACTTACATTTTGTTGTAATTGTTTATGAGAGCTAAAAATGGTCCAGCACCCACTTACCTCTCAGCTCTAACCACACCACGAACCTCACCACATTCCCTCCGATCCACCAGCACTGCTCGCCTCGTCCCTCAACCTCTCAGGGGTCAAGGAAGACATGCATCAAGACTCGTTTCTGTTCTGGCACCTAGGTGGTGGAATGAACTTCCTCTATATGTCTGTACAGATGAGTATTTGACAGTCCTCAAACGATGGCTCAAGACATATTTGTTTCTTCAGAACTTGAACTAATCCTAAATTTTTTTAATTATATATTTATGTTTGACTGATGGCACTTAGTTAGTAACCTAGTAACCCAGTGTAAGTATTTATCCTCTGGCAGAAACTTCAAAGCACTTTTTGTAAGCCAAATGCGTAAAGAGTGAATTATAGAACCATTTTAACAAATAAGCCTAATGGTTTTCTTTACCATATTTATAATAACTGTTATGTTATGTATTGTCACAGTCATATGTATAAAGCAAATGTTTATTTTGTGCAGAGTACGAGAAGTGCAGAGTGCGGCAGGATTAGACTACCTAACTTAAAGTGAGAGCCAGAAGAAAACACAGACATGAGGGCTGCATGGGAAATAAAGCAACCAGTCAATCCACCATCAACAAACCTGAGTGATCAATGAGAGTGGGGAAGACAGCGTCTAAACATCCCAGTTCACCATACTACTCTGTAATAACATTTGGAATAGCATTTTAGACATCTGTGCATATTTTACCGTAATAAGGGGATCACTGTTAGTTGCATGAAACAACAAATGGTTAAAGAGAAAGAAAAGGGGGCTGTGAAAGATCCCCTTCTTTTAAAGCATTGTTAACTATCACAAGGTTTACAGCTTCAAACACAAAGACCTTAAAACATCAACACTAATTGATGATATATACAGGGGTTGGACAATTGAACTGAAACACTGGCCAATTTAGTGTTGGAGGTTTCATGGTGAAATTTGACAAGCCGGGTGGTCAATCTCCATTGATTTCACATTCCACCAGTAAGAGCAGAGTGTGAAGCTTTCATTAGCAGAGTAATAGCACAGATTTGATTAAAATATTGCAATGCACACAACATTATGGGTGACATATCAGAGTTCAAAAGAGGAGAAATTGTTGGTGGCGCATCTGTGATCAAGACAGCAAGTCTTTGTGATGTATCAAGAGCCACGGTATCCAGGGTAACATCAGCATTCCACCAAGAAGGACGAACCGCATCCAACAGGAGTAACTGAGGAAAGGGATGTCCGGGTGTTAACGTGGATTGTATCCAAAAAACATAGAAACACAGCTGCCCAGCTCACTGCAGAATTAAATGTGCACCTCAACTCTCCTGTTTCCACCAAAACTGTTCGTCGGGAGCTCCACAGGGTCAATGTACATGGCCGGGCTGCTATAACCAAACCTTTGGTCACTCGTGCCAATGCCAAATTTCGGTTTCAATGGTGCCAGCAGCGAAAATCTTGGGCTGTGAACAATGTGAAACATGTATTGTTCTCTGATGAGTCCACCTTCACTGTCTTTCCCACATCCGGGAGAGTTACGGTGTGGAGAAGCCCCAAAAAAGCACACCACCCAGACTGTTGCATGCCCAGAGTGAAGCATGGGGGTAGATCAGTGTTAACAAGACTTGTTTCTGTCATTCCCAAGACGAAATGATGCTGTATTGGCCGCAAAAGGAGGCCCTGCACCATCCTAATGAATTATGGTGGTATGAAACCAGGCGTTTCATTATCCAACCCATGTGTATATGCAGTATATAGTAACCTTTGTAGTTACCTAGGGACCATGGAGGCCAATGTGACTATTGTATTTTTTCCCATATAAAAGAGGGGGTACCAACTTCTGAACAAGAACATTTTTTGATGAATTAAAAAAATGAAAAAGAAAATGTTCTACAATACTACACTGTAACTTCCTGCTACCCGGAAGGAAAACCCGATAAGGCGGCAAAACATGACAGAAGCCGGGTTTATTTTGGCTCCTCCCTCATCAGCTGGTTTCTTTCTGAATCTCACTGCAATGGCGGAGCAGCAGCAATTTTATCTCTTACTGGGCAACCTGATGAGCCCTGATAATAATGTCAGGAAACAAGCCGAGGTATGAACAACGCTTTCTAAACACAAGAGTATTTTGAATGGGAATGTAAAGGTTTTGGTCATTTAGCAGGTTTACTGTGATCTCTGTTCCTGCCCGCGGTTCAGTCCACGTGTGACGGGGCAAGTTTTCGGTGAGGTTAGTCCGCTAGGCTAAAAGACACACACATCACTGGTAGTGCAGCTAGCAGTGCGTCTAAACCTCATAACCTCCTGCGATCGACTCCTGTCTCGCGTGGCAGATCACTTCACCTGACTGTGCTGTATTATAACGCTGACCTAATGAGAGTTTACACTGAAGTTATATCGCGATATCCGAGCTTGAGTTTCACACTGTGAGGCTTTCACACTCTTAACTGTTACACACACACACGCAATTGAATGTTATTGCTTAATGTTGGTAACGCCGTGTAGTCGGTTCAGTAGTTTAATAACAGTATACAGCTGCAAGTCATTAGACGATGTGTAAATGTTGTTTCTGCGACTTGCGTGCTGCTAGCGTGTTAGCTCAGTTAGCACATTAAACACACTCAGTCCGCTCTGTTACTGCTGCACAACACGCTGACTGTTAAAAAGACAACAGGAAGACCTAACGAGAGATGATTAAACTGTCCGGACGCACAGAGTTCATCACTTATTGTGAGGTGTGTGTGTGTGTGTGTGTGAGCAGGCCCTGGTTCAGAGAACCCGGACACACACTCCCTCTCCGCTTCCCCAAACCCCTGTCCCGCTGATTCAGGCCGGAGTTTTACACACACACACACACACCAGCTCGCAATACACTCGCACTTTATTCTGCACTCATGTCTCATTAATGCACTCCGAGGTGTCTTTACATTCCAGCGTTACTCGTTATCCCGTATTTCTTTACATGTCTAACGGCTGCAAACAAACTTTTCCCCACGTGAGCTAAACTTTAGCCTGGACCGTTGTCCATGTAGCGGGACTTCACTTAGGAAAGCCGTCTCCACTTTGTTCAGAAAAGACACGTTACTGATCAGCGCATCGTCTGACTTATTATAGAATGTTTGTCTGCATCATTTGCTCGTCTCTTTTTGTGTTTTCCACAAATGGTGTAATTTCAATAAATCGTAAGTATTCTAGACAGTGCGGCCGCTTGACTGAGTCTACTGTGGTGTCTCCTCTATATCACACATGTAAAAGTTGTCCTGATCTCTGTGATGCATCATTGTCCTGCCCGGATGTGTTCCAGGGTTTTTATTATAAAGCGGATACTATAGATGGGAGAGCTTAGATCTGACAAAATTAGTTTAATTTGGAATTTCAAAAATATTCTACCACACATTTTTGGTTTATTGACAGGATATTTATCTGGAAGTGGTAGGGTTCTCACCTGCCATGCGGTTCGCCCAGACCCCGGCCACAGAATGCAGTGCCGGTCCCAAGCCTGGATAAAATGGGAGGGTTGCATTAGGTACAGCTTCCGGTGAAAAAATCCTACCAAGCTGTGTGCTGATCGGATGGTCCGCTGTGGCGACCCATTGGCGGAAGCAGCCTAAAGCCTAACAACATTTAGAAATGTCTGTTTTAGGCGAAGACAGTCATAAAATAATGAAAATGCAAGTTATTAATGAGGCTGGTATGAGACTCCCCATGCATTACTCACTGAATGGTTAAACAACCTGCTCACTGGAAGCCCTTTTCCATCAGCAGGTGTTCTGAATGAGAGCTGATAACCCACTACTTCATGATTCATCAGCAAAAAATTAAAAGCGATTGCCTAATATTGCGTAGAAAACCCCTCAAAGGGACCAAAGGGGCATGGATTTCACAAACACATCAGCAGTAGGTCCTTTAGGTCCCGTAAGGTGTGAGGAGAGGTGTCCATGAGCTTAACTTGTTTGTCCAGCATACAACCCAGATACTCAACTGGATAGGAACGAGGTGTTTGCTTGGCAATCCAAAGGTTTTTTTTTTTTTTTTTTTTTTGGTCATGCTCCTCAATCCTTTCCATTCCAGGGTGTTTTATGCCTCTGAAAGAATCCACTGCTGTTTGGAAACCCTGCTGCGATGCAGTGTACTTGGCCTGCAGCAGTGTTTAGGTGTTTGGCACATGTCAAGATAACCACATGTATGTTAGAGCTCGATGTTTTTCCAGCAGAACATTGCTCAAAAGGTCATGTCTTCTTAAAGTGCATTCTGTTGTCATCTCATTTCCAGGTAAACACGCATGCATACACCTGCACACACACCCACCATTTACATGAGTCATCAGTTCTGGTCACTTACTTCTGTTGCTCTGTTGTATAGTTCTGATGTCCAAGTTCAGCTTGCAAGTGCTTTCAGTGGAGAACTAACCCAGCCTTGATACTCTGACCACTCCGTGACTACGCTGCCCCATTGTAGTAAATCTGAGATGCACAGTGTGTTCAGTCATCTTTCTGTCGTAGCCAGCAGCATCGTCTTTTTAAGCAGCTTGTACCTCTTCTGTGGGATTGCAACAGATGAACTAGCAGTTGCTCCCCACACACATTAAATAAGTCTTGGGTGCACATCACCCTGTCACTGGTTCACCAGTTGTCATTCCATGAACTGCCTTTGGCATTTACTGCATAACAGGAGCATCACACAAGCCCTGCCATTTTGGAGATATGCTGATCTAAGTTGTCTGGCCATCACAACTTGGCCCACTGTGAAAGTTGCTCATATCCTTCCACTTGCTCATTTATCTTGCACTAATGCATTAACAGATTACTGTTCACTGGGTGTTTGGTATATTCAAGCCCTTGACATGTTATGGTACAGGTATAACATTACTCACTTCATCAGTGGTTTTATAGTTAATCGGTGTATACATGCCCATGCTTCATAAAAAAAAAAAAATGCATAGACACTTTCAGATGTTTCAGATAAAAAGAAACACATTTGCTAAATATAATTTCATGTTCTTATGTAGTGTCCAATAAAAGATTTGAATAAAAAAAAAAACTAATGAACTGTCATTCACATGAAACTTGGCCAATATAGATTTCATATGAAAAGACATGAACCTGAAAGTGTATTATTCTCTAATGCAAAATGGTTAAGATGTTGCAACATGAATTCGACATGGTTATGGACACTACAGAATTTTAGCTTTAAGTTTTCACCAAAAGGTCATATGCTTCTAGACGCTTACACCAATTTTAAAATCAATGGTTATAAATGATGTATAAATAGTTTGCATTTTAAATGATTATTTAAAGTGAGACAGTATAACACTGAAAAATGCCATTTTTGAAGCACATAAAATCGTCTCTTAAACAGCTGAAGTTAGCCAGTAAAAAAATTTTAGGGAACCAAGATTGATCACTTCCACATTGGGTACACTTCAGAGGATGCTTCTTCGGCACCCATTTTCTGTATTATATTTATGACAAAAATAAACTCGGCACCAATACAGTACATCTTGGCCGAATGCTCATTTAAAAAATATTTAAAGGCAAAAATCATGACTTGAAACTGAATTTAATATTGGAATAATAGATAACTCTATAATAAGAGCTGGAGTAAAGTTTTTCCTAGAGCCTGTTTGACCCGGAGTATCGAATCACTGGTATCACTGTCTTATTCTGATCATCGCTGTTAACTACCTCTGTAGCTGTTTTTTCTTCCTTTGATGAAATGAAAAACAAATCGCCCATAAAAGCCACTGACAAGCGAGGTGAACATTATCTTGTCCCAATAGCACCTGGTCGTGGGTGGGATATATTGGGCATCCAGTGAACATTTTGTCCCTGAGGTTTGCAGTGTGGCAGGGTGTGTTATTCTCCTGAAAGAGGCCACTGTTGTCACCCAGGGAGGCGTTTACTCGGTCAGCAATGATGTTTAGGTAGGTTGTACGTAGGGCTGGGCGATATGCCCTATAAATGAAATCTCGAATTTTTTTAAAGACCAAATTCGATTTTCGATTTTAAAACGAGTTTTGCTTAAAATAAATAATAATAATAATAAAACAGACAGTATAGGTTTTTTTTTATTATTTACTTAAGCAAAACAATATAACCAAACATTACCTGCTTATTTGGATTAAAAGTATATATATTAAATCACTTAAACAATTTTGCAAACCACATGCAACTTACATGCTGAATAAAATCAAACAGCTGCCTGACAGCATTTTAACTGTGTATCTGGGCATAATGTCTTTAGCGATATAACACGACACAACATCAGTAATATCTTTCCATCGAGGCCCCTCTTATCATATGGGATACAGTGGGGAAATGTGCTCACTATTTTCTCCTCGCTTTTAGCCGGTGTTTTCGCGCTGCCGCTTGTCTTGTTTAGCTCGCAGCGGCAAACACGACGCCGATTCAACAGTGTGGCTCTGTTTGAGGTTTGCGAGGAAATTAGTCATGCTCGAGTAAATTAGCTTCTTTTAGTTGCCACAAACTTCAGACAAATTTTACATCGGGCTTTGGCTTGTTCAATGTGTAAAGTTGCAAACCTGAATAATTTCCATACGACTGAAGAAACCGCGCCTCTGTTGGAAACGAGCTCTTTGGTTTCATCAGCGCGCGCTGCCATGTTGTATCTCGTATTTCCCACGTGTGAGTCACAGAGGGGGTCGTGGCAGAACTACAGAAGCTCGCGGTGTCGTACCAAAGTGAAACTGTAAAATCGATTTAAAACTCACAGGTGAGCGGTTAATTAGGCGCGCCGTCATGTGGTAGGACAATCTTGCCTCTTAATTATTCTGCCATTGGTGCAATTACAATTTATCTAATATTTTAATAAAAAATCTCTATACCTTGATTTAAGAAAAAAATTTAATCGTCTTAAAACGTAAATTCAAAGTAATCGAAAAAATCGCCCAGCCCTAGTTGTACGTCTTAAAGTAATATTCACATGAATGGCAAGACCTGAGATTTCCCAGTAGACTATTGCCCAAAGCATCACTGATTCCCCGGTTGACCTTCTTCTCAAAGTGCATTCTGGTGTCCTCTCTCCCCAGGTATGTGACAAGTGCACACTAGGCCATTCACATGATTTAAAAGAAAATGTGATGCATTAGACCATGCTCGATAGTCCTGATGATCTTATGCCAATTGTAGGCACTTTTAATGGTGGGAACGGGTCAGCATGGGCACCTGATCAGCCCCATACGCAAGAAACTGCAGTGCGTCCTGACATCTTTCTATCAGAACCTACATTCACTATGCTAAGACTAGCAATATGACCTACTGAAGCTCTTCTGTTGGATTGGACTAAACGGGCCAGTCTGTGGAATAAACTTCTCTGGTGCTACACCATTTAATTAAAAAAAATCACAATCGAGATTCATATCTACACGCAGTCTCATTTCTGAGTGATGATTTCCTTGCATGTATTTCTCTGCCTTCAGTTCACGCCGCATTCATGTGTTTACCTGATGACTACCCAGATTAGTATATTTATCACGCTTATTGGCCACACCCAGACAATGTAACAAAACACTATTAATTCAGCCTTCAGGCCAGAGATTAGCGAATGATTGTCATACAACTCAATCACTTCGCTCATCTCTCTACCCTCATTTAAGATGTTCTGCTGTCACTCATGTCACCTGTAGCATGAAGGCAGCCCTAAACACGTTAATCAGTATAATTGGTTAAGGTGCAGCAGCATGCTGTTTTTATGCCAAAAACCTGAGCATAAAACTGTTTTGTGATGTCATTTTACTTTTGCACGCTTTAACTCTCTCGCGCGTCTCGTTCACACTGTACTTCCTCAGTGTCAAAGAGCTGTGCTTGCTCAACTCCAGTTAGTCAAAGACCAGAGGAAGCTCATCAGAGGCTGGTTGGAGGTTTCTGACTGGCTCTGTGTCTGTGTGCATGCGTCAGCCCATTACACTGATGCTACTTTAAACATCACATGCATGAGTTTATATGTGTATCTATTATTTGAATCACCATAGAGTAATGTCTTGCTTGCGCACGCACTAAAAACTTAAACGTGCTGTTGTCTGAACAGAGATGCGCATGTGCAGTTTGAGTTGGTTGAATATAATTGATTGTAGGTTAATTTAACCTTACTAGCAAAGATTTTGAGAACAGTGACGTTACAAAGTACACTAGAGGTGTTAGGATACACCTTTTAGCAATAAAATAAAACAAATTCTACGTTGTAACCTATATATTTAACTACAAACTCCTTAACATTTACCTTGTGCTTATAAAGTAATTATAATAATTAGATGTGCCTGTGTCTTTGTTCTTATGGAATTTAATTGCACACTCAAACAGGTTCTTAAAAAATGTCCAATGCTTTCTATTGAGTTTTGGAATGAACTAAATTTTATGCGTTACCATGAAATGCGCAAAATGAAGGTGAGGCATTGCGTTTAAGTTGATTTTGATTGCACACAGGGTCGTTTTTTTGTGTTTTGTTTTATGGGCGTTTTTCCATTTAAATTTCAAAGTAACACATCACAGTCTATACAGTATGTTACTTTAAGCTTAAATACACCTGTGAAAACCCTATTAAAATTTGTTCAGTTGTTTTTACGTGATGCATGTACAGTACAAACAGACAAATTCCAAAAACCATCTTTGTGTTTACTCCTTTACCCCCTTATATATATATATATATATATATATATATAAAATTATTGTCCAAGTGCGTGATTGTTTTATATGAATATTTTTGGGTTGTGGAATGAATCATCAGAGTTTCCATTATTACTTATGAGGAAATTTACTTTGATATAAGAGCATTTTGATATACAAGCATGCTTCCAGGACTAATTATGCTTGCGTTTCAAGAGCCAGCTCTGTTGTCAACACCTTTTAGTGCATGGCTGATCAGAACTGAGCAGCCCAGTAATATAACTTCAGATTAGGAAGCTGGGGTCCTCCTCTTTCTTATGGTACAGTAAGTATAGTACTCTGAGTTGGAGCCTTGCTTTTTTTTGTTCAAAATAAATTTCCCCAATACACGATTAATATTGTGGAGGAATGTGTCAGAGATTGAAATAGATTTGGGTAATCTTGTCATCAATATGTTTGTACAGCATTATAGATATAGGCTTAAAGGTCTTTTGGTTTAGCATATCTTTTAAGAAATGTACCACATGCTTGTAATTGGCTACGACTACCTTCCTAATCTCTGAGGTCATTTTAACTTGGTTATATGAACACCTCCTCAGTGACTGTAAAAGGTGCATCTAAGCAGGGGCGGGTATACATGGGGGGCAAGGTTACCTCGAAAAAAAAAAGTTGCTAATGGATAAGCTGCTATCTTTTTTGCTTAGGAAGAATTAGGAAATAAACAGGTTGTTTAAAACTACACTAGTCTACACATCTGGCTCTTTTGTGCTTACTGATACAACAATCGACTAAATATGAGTCAAAGTTTGTTTACTTGCTTGTTGTCAATATTCTTTGGGAATATGCTTTTCAGAATGTATCATTTCAAACGCATAAAATATGTGGATTTTAACTATGAGACCCTTTAACATTTCAACTGCTGTTGGTCACAGTAATAAAAGAAAAGGGAACTAAATATATAGTTTAAAACTGGTTTTCAGCCTTTGTCATGTAGGACTGCTTGTTGTGCACATTTTTTTTTTCTCTCAGTTCCCAGCACATTCGATTTAATTAATTAGCTAATTAACGCAGCTAATTAGTGTGTGGTGTGTGTGTGTGTATAAAAGGGCACAGGATTGTTCAGTACAGCGTGACATTTCTTTTTTGTTTCTAGTGCAACCCAGGCAATATGATGAACTGAATTTTATTTAGTTCATCATTTGTCTAATGGAGAAGCTGCTATTTTGAAGAGAGAATTTTTTCAATGGAAAGGTCGATCGTTTTCTCAAACTGCACAAGGTTATAGGACTGTTGGCGTCAGTCATATGGACACTTTGAGGAAAGGTTTATCCCTCTAGTTCTGCATGTGTGCGCTAAGACATCCACAACTGATTAGGGCTATTGTGATTGACAGGAGAGCGAGCGCATGCCATCATTCCCTTCATCCGTCCAGTTTGCCTCCTTTGTAGGCAAAAAAAAGTAAATACAGTTAAACCTCGTTTGATGAATGCCTCTTGAGTACGAACAAATTGATTCATGACCAAAAAAAATTTGGTTAAATTTGTCCTTGTTCACAAACTCCATCTCGGGACACGACCCAGAATGGATTATGTTCATTATCCGAGTGCAAGCATGCTTTTAGGTCAAACTTATTTAATGATGTATCTACCAACATTAAAGTTATAAACTAAGGTTTGCTATTACAACTTTAAACCTCATTGGATGAACTGAAAGACCTAAGGGAAGTGTTGCGCAACACTTCCCTTGCAAGTCTCGTGCAAGGTCATGGTCAGCACCTGCATGATGGGAAGAGGTCGCACTCGGCAAAGATGATAAATACAGGAACAATGAACAAGGACTTTCTCAAGAAGATGCTTTTCATGAGGGAGGAAGCCACACTGAAATAGTGGTGTGAGAGGATGGGCACAAGTGCCCATGTGTGAGAGACTGGGTCGAGCACTTCTCTTATTAGGCAGAAGTTGGACGACCTCCTGATGAAGTTATTGCTGATGGATATGAGGGCTACATGGTCGAGTGTAATTTTGATTTGATTTGGGAATAACATTGTTTTTTAGTTAACAGTGTACAAGGAGTGTATATTGTACTGCATTTCATTCTGCTCTTTGCATGTTCCTGAACTTGAATTGGGTTCGCTCACTTCACCTTTAATTGTTGCAATGAATCCTGCTTACTTCATCCAGATCAACTGACTGCTGAGTCATCTTAAAAAAAAATAAAAATAAAAAACTATTATTTGAGTTACAGCCTATGTTTTAGCGCGAAAGTGTAATTGGCATTAACAGTGGAAGACGCAACTTCCACATGAGTTTCCACTGTATTTCAGGTTTATTGCTGTAAAACTGTTCTAGTGGTGATTTATAGTGTAAGCTTAATATCAGGGCATTTCTTGCAGTTTTCTAATTTACAATGTCATTCTTCAGCTGAACAATTTTTCCCCTTTTTTAATGTAGGAAACATACGACACCATCCCTGGATCAACAAAGATAAGTTTCTTGTTGCAAGCCATCCGTGATGCGTCTGCAGCTGAGGAGGTACGTGTTTGTATACTTGTGCTTAGACCCAGTGTTTTGATTTGTGTAAACTGAGTAATTAGCAGTACTTAAGAGTAATTAAATTATGTGCATTCTTTAAATTTTTATGCTTGTTACTGACATCCCTGGTGATCGATTAACAAATTGACAGCCATGATCGATATGTTCACACCATTTACTAGAATTAGAGTTCCACTAACCCGTGATCACATTTCTAGTGAGAACAAAAGCAACTAACCAAATATTCAACTCCAACACTGTTTTTATACCTGGAAATGAGATCATATTCTCATTATCTTCAAGTCTTTTGATGGTTAGAGAAGGACAACTGTATCCATAGTGGCATCTCACTGCTGGCCCTTGTGTGCTGCTCTTGTGCCACTATTCATGTTTCAGTTGCTTTCATCATTCATACAGTTATACAAGGGGTGTCAGAAATTGTCCGCACTCTGGCTGTAGAATTTGCTTTTAATGAACTTTTAGAAAAGACAAATGCATCGTTCTTTGATGTGATCTCCTTGCTTTACAGTACACTTTGTCCATCTGTCAACAAGCTTTCATATTTTCTCATTAAATGTTTCAGGCTCAGCTGTGAGCCAAGAATTTACTTCTGTTAAAAATGAGTTTTTGATATATTTTTTTTCTTTTCATTTTCTAACCCAAATGTATTGGTTGACGTTTGTCAAGGTGATTTCTTTGATGAATAGGGCAATGGTAAGAATACTGGCAATGGCATGTATGTTAATGTAATATTACCTGTTCTGATTGTTTAGGACATCGATTTACCCCAATGGTCCCAGAACATCGTAAAATTAAACTTTTTACATGTATGATTGTAGACGGACTGATTGCAAGTTGTTGCATAATTTGCTTCCATGCTCATTTCAAAGGCTTCAGTGTCGCGTTGTAGAGAAAAATGTCATCCTCCCGTCCTGTGCTTTCCGTACAGGTTAGGCAGATGGCAGCTGTCCTGCTACGGCGATTGTTGTCCTCGTCCTTTGAGGAAGTCTACCCAAGCCTGACAGTAGACATTCAGACTGCCGTTAAAACAGAGCTGCTTTCCAGCATCCAGTTAGATGGATCCTTGAGTATCCGTAAGAAGATTTGTGATGTCGCTGCTGAGCTGGCTCGCAATCTTCTTGGTTAGTTGAACTACATTTTAAAGTCCTGTTTTACTGACTTGTGTGTTTTCTTGATTTATTCACTGGACAGAGCACTCATATCTTTGTAACATGCTGATTTAAAGCTGTGTCTGTGTCATTCTTTAAGATGATGATGGAAACAACCAATGGCCAGAAATTCTCAAGTTTTTATTCGACTCTGTGAACTCTCAGAACGTTTGTCTACGAGAGGCTGCCCTGCACATTTTCTGGTGAGCTTTGTTTTAGTTTGACTTGTTTAAAAAAAAAAAAAGTTTTTCTTTCAAGTGTTTTTCATTTGCTCATCTACTTTTGTGTGCAGGAATTTTCCAGGTATATTTGGCAACCAGCAGCAGCATTATTTGGAAGTTATAAAACGCATGTTGGTGCAGTGCATGCAAGATCAGGAAAACCCACAGGTGAGTAACACTATTTCACCATGAGGAAATAAAAAAGGCAACGTTTACACAAGTCTTAAAGTGTGTCTGATTCTGATATTGTTCAAGCTGAATTACACTCAGATCATTCATTCTGACGTGCCCTAATTATCCTTCTGATTATCAAATATACCGATTCATTAGCTGTAGTTGTCTGTAGTCATTAAATAAAATGCCCCAAACTGTCTTTTTTTTTTTTTCTTTTTCTTTTTTTTTTTCAGCTTACCAGAAACTAGTAGTGATGGGGGGGGGGGGGGGGGGGGGGGGGGGATTATTTTAAATACACATGTTCTGTATTTCATATTTCAAATTCAGATTTTGTCACATACACAGTCATGTACAGTATGGTATGAAGTGAAATGCGTATATGGCAACTGATGACCTAAACATTGAAAACTCTACTTTTTTTATTTTTAAATAAGTATATAAAGTACTAAATAAATTTAAAATTTACATTATGTAGAAGTAAAATAAAAAATCTAATAACGTGGAATGTAGAAAGCATGTCCAGTCATGGACAAGACAATGTGCAGACAATGCGGTTCATTCTGACTAACATAAGTGGAAATGTGATTTTCAGTAGCAACCGGTCTATTGAGTGCGTGATGTTAAATGTGATATAAAGGTTAAAATGCAACGACCCCTCATTTCCACTAGGGGAGGCAAGGTTGCGTTTCAGCTGCGATGCGGTTGCTGGAGCTGATCGTTGCCACTCGTCAGTGTTGTGATTCCACCAGGTGCACGGCGATGTTTCAGAAGCATCCCACTTCACTAAAGGAAACGGGCGTAGTCTCCCTCTGACAGAAACCACTTCTGAGGTGCTGCTTGAAATCATGTAGCATTTCTTTTAGCAAAATTCAAAGCAAGCCACTCTGTAACTGAAATGCTCCTGGTACGGAGTGCAGCAAAGGACAAAGACTGTGTCACACATGCAATATTGTAGATCTGCTCCTGGTCAAAATCTGTGGTGTGATCGCTGTGTTGGCCGTTAGTCAACCGCTTACCTGTCCATCTTTAGAAATGAAACATATTGGCTTTATATCAGTTGCATTTTTGATAATGTTGAGGATATCATCGTGAGAACACTTTTGTACACAGTAATTCTGTTGCCACAAAAAACCACCAGTTTTAACTGCAGTTACCACTTTACTGATATAATGGGTTTAAAGTTTCCAATCACTTCACAAATCACAGTGCATGTGATTCACTCTGCTTTTATTTAATGTCTTTTAATCTGCTTTTTTCAGATACGTACACTCTCAGCACGTGCAACTGCTTCCTTTATTCTCTCCAATGAGAGCAATATGGCAATACTTAAACATTTTTCAGATCTCCTGCCTGGTGTACTGCAGGTAAGCAATCAGCACACGCATCAAATTATTTTAATTAGGTTCATATGAAGGTTTTCTGGCTTTTTTTATGTTTATGAAGCTAGTATTTGTTTAGTTATAAAGCCAGTATTTATTGTTACAGGTCTAATACCAGTGTTACTTACAAGATGTATAATTTTGAATATGACCCTTTTTTTTGGTGTTGCTTTTTATAAATGAAAGCTCAGTTTTTGGCAGATGGGTACAATGCCTTTTAATTCTTTCCTGCTGTACTCCAGGAAGTGAATGAATCCTGTTACCAGGGAGATGATTCTGTGTTGAAGTCACTTGTAGAAATTGCTGATACTGCCCCTAAATACCTGAGGCCCAACCTGGAGGCTACCTTACAGCTCTGTCTTAAGGTATACACATTACATATATTTGATTTTGTATTATTGTTTTTTTTTTTTTTTTTGTAATCTGATCTTAAGAATTTTTAATGCCTGGTGGTTCCTTGAGGCTGCTCATCTGTGCTGATCATCAAGGTTGTATTACACAGGCAAATAGAAAAGTCTTCAGTTTAATGCGTGGGAGTTTCTACCTTTGTGACTTCCACAGCCCGGCTGGAGATATACATTCAGTGCTCCATAATGAACTGTACTCCTGGTCCTTTTATTTCTTTGTGCTCAGACCTGCATTAACAAAAACTTTCAGAAATTTTATTTGGAAAGTGTGTATTTTTATTTTATTTTTTTTCTATTCTTGTGCATCGTCGAGGGTGGAATGTGGGGATGTGTCTTGTTGGCAGCATGCCAGCCAGCTACCTAATGAGGTGAATGATCCCGCCTCCTCTATGCTCTGTTACATATTGACGGTGTCCATTCACGGCTGAGTTGGTGTACACCACGCAACAGCGTCCAGAGTCGGCTCTGAACAATCAGTCTTTTGATATCCTGCGACTTGTTGAGTCTGTTCCCCTCACACATTTGCTAATTCAAGTCTGGACACCTCACAGGGAGTTCAGTGCCAATTGGCCACACCTTGTGCTGACTGCTGCAGACTAGCACGAGCTTGGCACAATTTGGAAACCTATACTTAAATCTGTACTACAGTCACACCATTAGCGCCTTTTCTCTCTTTTCATAATGTTTTTAAAATTACCAGGCTTTTGCCATCTCAAGGAAATAATTTCTGCTCCTTTGCTCGTCTTTGGAGTTTCCAACTTTTGTTTCTGCAGAGCCAGAAACAAACACGAGCCAAACTGTAAAAGCTTATATCTAAATAGGGTCCATTTAAGTAACTGTGATACGTAATGAGTAGTACGTTTGTATTAATTAATATTTATCTGTAAAAATAGTGATTAGTTGTGTCAATAGTTCATAGAGGGTAAATTTTATGTTTCTTAAAATTTGATAATCTCAGTCTGTGTTGAATCTTATTCTAATCTAAGATACTTTAACTGGGCCATAGACAAGGAGGGACAGAGAGATGCTCACACACGGCCAGTAAGAGTTTTTTTTTTTTTTTTTTTTTTTTTTTTTAAGTCTTTTACTTGTTCTCCAAAAATTACAGTTGAGTCAAAAAAATCCTTTAGGTTTTCTCAGTTGTTCCTGAGACGCATGCAGAATGTGCGCACACACACACAGGCTTTAAATATATTGGTATTGTCCTGCTGACACATTATTTTTGGTTGCCAGGTTTAAAGGACGTAGCTGGCTTTATTTAATGATCTGAATGGATGATTTACAAAGTGTTTTGTGCTTTTAGCTGTGTGCAGATACGAATTTGACGAACATGCAGAGACAGTTGGCGCTTGAAGTTATTGTGACGCTTTCTGAAACTGCTGCCGCCATGTTGAGGAAACACACCGCCATTGTGGCTCAGAGTGGTAATGCACAAAATACTGTAATATTAGTGTAAGGGTGTGGGAGGACAAATGATGATCAATGCCTAGGCTCACAGAGGCCAGTTCAGTAAATATTTTGCAACTTCAGTCAGTTGCAAAATAGGTTGCGCAATGCATTTCTAATTTGTAAAGGACTCATTTTTCCTCCGCAGTGCCGCAGATGTTGTCTATGATGGTGGACTTGGAGGAGGATGAAGACTGGGCAATGGCAGATGAGTTAGAAGATGATGATTTTGACAGGTAACAGAAATTTGCCAACAGTGCAGCGGTTGGGTGACTTTTTCAGTTGCCAAGTCTTATCAGGAGCCTTTCCATTCCCAAAATAAAATTAAAAATATTCAGCAAAATGCAGAAACTGGGATTTTTTTGGAGGGTGAGGACCTGCTTGCCTGCTTAACGTTATTGAAAATATATATATATATTTTTGCTCTAAACCTTGTAATTGTCAAGTTGTTTAGACTCTGCCATAGACGGTGCTTTCAGGAGGTAGCCTGAACATATTACAGATCGACAGAGAGCTAGATAAATATACAAACTGTTTTGCAGTGACCTTTCCAGTATTGATCTGAACCCCATTAAAATGTAACACTGGACCAAAAACATTTGTGCTTCGAGTGAGAAATAAATCAGTCAAACTGAACCGTACATTTGAGCTCAAATTATTAATTGCATCTTCTTTAGGTTAACTTTGTCAATTCTGCATGAATCTATAGATATTTGAACGTTTGTATTCCTGCCACAGTATATAGGGGATTAATTATATAATTAATAAGAACTCAACTTTATGTAATTTTTGTCTGTGATGTCCTTTTTTTATTAATAGAAATTATTTAAGTTAAATACTAAATTGGAGGGATCGCAACTGTACCCTAAAACCCAAAGAAAGATTGCGTGCTTAAATCAACACTTGCGTGAGATCTCCTAAACCTGTGTGAATCGATTGCGTTTAATGCAGATGTTAGCTGTAACTCCTCTATTACATAAGACACAAACCTCAATCTCTTTAATCCTAGCCTCATTAGATGGATTTTTATATATTTTTATCATTTGCCATATCTGTTTGTAATTGGAGCAAATCGCATCAGTAGGATAAACGTATATTATATAGCAACTAATTTATAAACACTTGGTGCCTGTGCAGTTTTATTGTTGCCTTTTTGTTCTTGCAAATGGCACTTTTACGGATGTATGGCTGGACACGCGGTCCTGGAATAAATGTTTGATCTACTGAATGCTACCATCTTTATGCTACATGACAACTTGCTTTATTTAACGGCTAATGGCGCTCATCTTTGGTCAGGTTTTTTATTTATATATTTTTTTATATAAATGAACACAAGCACATTTTCACAATGTACAAACCTACGGCGAAGGTGATGTTTTTGTAGCATGGGTTTCAAAGCATTGTTCATGCTGCATAATAAAAGCAGCATGTTTAAAGTGTCTTTGTACCCTTTATTAGTATTCATTTTATTTTTTTATTTATTTATTTATTTTTCCCCCTCCCAACCCAGTAATGCTGTGGCAGGTGAGAGCGCTCTCGATAGAATTGCCTGTGGCCTTGGAGGGAAGATTGTGCTGCCCATGATTAAACAACACATTATGCAGATGTTACAGAACCGTAAGTGCACATGTACATACTTCAGAGTTAGTAGAGGTTTTAATAAAACTAGAGTTTCAGCAGTTTATTGTTAATCATTCTCTGGTCTATTATGGAGGGGGGAGGTGGGGGAGCTCTAGCTGGTGCTTCACCCCTATTTTATTTTATTTTTTTTGGAAAACTTAGTTAAGTGCGAGTACTCCCTTTTGCGCATGGCAGCAGAGGCGCACTTAGCATTTTGGGATACCTGATTGGGTCCGTACCCCCGACCCCCACTCATTTTCATTATCTGCAGAAACCTTCAGCTTGGCTGTAATGACACATTTCTGCCCATTAACACAGTTTATGTATACAGTATAGTTTTGGTAGCCTGATTTTGAATAAATAAATAAATCTAATCTTTAAATAGGCATTTTCCATAAATGTAATTCTTCACACCCTTTAACCTTTTGGAAGATGATGCATTGCTGAGTGTTTATGACTACGTGTCTGTGCTCACCCTTAATTGTTGGGTTATATTTTTTTCACAGCTGATTGGAGGTACAGACATGCCGGTCTTATGGCACTCTCTGCTATTGGTGAAGGCTGTCATCAGCAGATGGAATCCATTTTGAATGAAATTGTCAGTTTTGTTCTGCTGTTCTGCCAAGATCCTGTAAGTATTTAACCAGTTTATTAATGTACTGAAACTCTAATCATTTCAATGATCTGCACAAACATTACTTTCATTACTCCTCCATGGATGTGCTTAATGTCACACTGCTACACCTTATCATTTCTTTCTCTAAACGCTCTGGCTATTGTTTTTTTCTTTTTTCAGCATCCCAGAGTTCGATATGCAGCTTGTAATGCCATTGGTCAGATGGCCACAGATTTTGCTCCCACCTTCCAAAAGAAATTCCATGACAAGGTAATGTTCTCTCAGAACTCTGAGGGTTTATAATTGGAAATTTTAATAGTAAGTAAACTTGCCTGAAATGTGTCCAAGGTTGTGACTGCTGTGCTACTGTGTACCTTTTGCCCCATTGTAGTAGCAAAATTCCCTGAGTTAGTTTGCGTGGTTGGTAAAGCAACATGGTATGTGAGAGGCTACTTTTTTTTCCCTGGCTGTTTTTTATTATTCTCTAAGAACATCTAAGCCTTTAGGATTTTAAAGGTTTCCTGGTATTTGCTAGTATAAAAACCTTAGCCTTTGTTGTAGAAATTTAAGGACGATAGGGTTTGAGCTTTTGGGTGTCACTTGGATGGAAATTTATTTAAATATCTTTAGTGTTGAGGTTTTACCAAACATATTTATTATACAGTTTTCTAATATTTGATATCTTCATGAACTGGACTGTCAGATCAAATGTTCTTCTCTCATTGTTTTGAGCATGCTCACTAGAGAGGCGTAACAAATAATTGACGTAGAGGACCTAAAACTGACCAAATTAGATGTCAACAAACCTAGTATCAATTAGGTGGTAACGTAATCACATGTTTTTCACGCCAACTCTAAATGTTCTGACACGGAGACATTACTGCTGGAGTGAAGTGAAACAGTTTGATGACAAAGCCTTCATGACCATAAACATCAAAAGTGTGGGAGCTGTTTAGTCTTAACCCACACTGTGGGTGTGTAGTCAAGTGCAAGCATACAAGTCCTGTAAATGATAAATGCACACCTGAGCAGAATGTGTGAAAAAAGTGTCTGCGTCACCGCGAGCCTCCATTTATATTTCTAGTTCTCTGTAGTGAACTTGAAATGAATCATGCAGTGCATGCATGTGTGTTACGTACGCTCTGCTCTCTGATTCCTGACTCACAGCAACACAGACGCTAATGTTTCACATTCTCCTCACGTCTGCCTCCTTTGCTATTTGTGATCCTGTTGTAATATTTTAAATGCGATTTAATTTTTTTAATAATTATAATATTTTATTGGTGCTTTGCTTATCCTTGGTTTTAGATTATTGTTCTTTCAGATGTATAGGTTCATAAAAACACATTTTGGAATAAAGTTATCTTTTTTTTTTTGGGTTTACGACTTCTAGTTGCCCAAAACAAACTAAAGATAATTTTAAAAGTGGGGGAAAATGTAAAAAAAAAAAAAAAAGTAATTGAGTAACTGAGCAATCTATAAACTGAATAGCTTCTTATTCATTTCAATAATCGATCGATTATTAATCTGTTAATACAGTTATTTTAGTTGCAGCTCTAAGGCTCACTTTGTTGTTGCAGGTGATCTCTGCCCTTCTCCAGACCATGGAGGACCAGTCAAACCCTCGCGTTCAGGCTCATGCTGCCGCAGCTCTTATTAACTTCACTGAAGACTGCCCCAAAGCTCTCCTCGTCCCCTACCTGGATAATCTAGTTCAGCATCTTCATGTCATCATGGTTGCCAAGCTCCAGGAGGTCTGTTTAAGAAAAAAAAAAAATTCTTTTTCATCCTTTATAACAGTATGCTTTTGTGCTGGTATTTAACATGATGTCCGTCACCACTGTTTCCTACGCTAGCCTGCTACCTGCCTGATGTACCACACAGAGGAAAGGGCTGTTGGCCCACTTCCTCATGGATTAACGCCCACCAGTTGCTTGATTTATAGTCTTGCTAAAAGCCTGCATCCTCACTGGTTCTTTGGTTCAACCGACTGTAGCATCGTGGTACTGTACATCCTCAACACAATTTCAAAGGCATTTAGTTAAGATTTTTTTTTTTTCTTCTTGTTTTGCTTTCTTCAGCTCATCCAGAAAGGTACCAAGCTGGTGCTGGAGCAGGTCGTGACCTCCATTGCGTCTGTAGCTGACACAGCAGAGGAGAGGTTTGTTCCTTACTATGATCTTTTCATGCCCTCCCTTAAACACATCGTAGAGAATGCTGTGCAGAAGGAGCTTCGTCTGCTACGAGGCAAAACTATCGAGTGCATCAGTCTAATTGGTCTTGCTGTGGGCAAAGAGAAGGTTAGTGTAACATGCACCTCTCTTGTACTGTCTTCTGCTGCTGCTAGTGCTTAACAAAAGATCATCATAAACTTGGTACGCGTGTATAAATGACGACTTCTTATCTTCTCGCTTCAGTTTATGCATGATGCTTCAGCAGTGATGCAGTTGCTCCTTAAGACACAGACTGATTTTAATGACCTGGAGGATGATGACCCACAGGTGAGTGTTGTCTTAATAGGAACATTCTAGTGATGGCTACTGGGAATGTGAATCACCAGGGAACCCCTGAACAATTCGATTTGTATTATGACTAATTAAAAAGTAACATGATGGTTTAATTCTTTTTACTGATAAAATGCTGCCAAGAAAGAGACAAAGGTCGAGAGCTCAGCTCGACATGGCCACATGAAAACATTGGCTTCAGAAGTGTCTCACTCTTACCCCAACATACTGTAATCATTTTGATAATGTGTCCAGATTATGATTTTGAATAAAAGTTGTGTAATGAGGGCCTCCGAGTGGCGCAGTGGTTAAAGCGCTCGCCCTATCATCCGGAGATCGCTAGTTCGAATCCCGGGTGGTGCTGTAACCTCTCGCAGCCGGAGGTCTAGAGAGAGCTGATTGGCCGAGCTCTCTGAGGGGAGGGATGAGAGGTACTTAGTGCTCCCACATTAATCACGGCTCTACAGCCAGTCAGGGGCGTCTGTGAGCTCGCGCAGCGGAGGGCGCGGATAGCGCTGTCCTCCGAGTGTGTTACGCCGCCCCCAACGGTGCGCGAGCAAGCAGTTCGAAAAAGATGCGGTCGGCTGGCATCACGTGGTTCGGAGGAAACACGTGATAGTCTTCGGCCCTCCTGGCTGAGTGGTAGTAGTAGCCTTAATGTGGGAGCCCCCTAGTGACGGGGAGGAATTGGACACGACTAAATTAGGGAGAAAATCGGGGGAAAATCAAAAAAAAAAAAAAAAAAGTTGTGTAATGAGATGTGGATCTCAGACTTCTACGCGTTATGATATTTATGTTTCTAAAACAATGATTAGATGTTTGAGAGTCATTTGAGAATTCAGCCTTGTTTAATTCATACAGTCCTATATTAATCATATGCGTTACTAACCCAATCTAAAATCGATGCAGTAACCATAAATCAGGTTGAATCAGGAATGGATTTGAGTCATCCGATCACTCCTCTAAAAGAATTAGACATGAACAACAACAAAAAAGCCATGGGCATTGCCTCTAACTTGTCATGTGGGGATTTAAATACTTTCTAAAACAAAATTAAATGAGGACTTTAGTACTAAAGGCCAAGACGGGATAGTAATCAGTCAGGGACGTCACCAAACAGGTGATTTAACGCGGTTTGTGTGTCTGATTTTTATATGTAGAAAATGTACATGCACCTTAAAATCAACTCATTAAAGCCTCATATCCTAGAATGTTAGTCTACATCATTTATCTTTTAATCAAATCATGTTGCAGTGTAAACGAGCAGGCTTTGTTGCTCCTGTACAGCAAGTAATTTTTTTTTCTTCATTGCCTTGGAAGCCTAAAAGGGCAGATAGCAACAGCAGCTGTTATTCTACCCCCTGCTTGGTATGCGTGTTCAGCCTGTTGCCCTTCAGACTAGCGACTGAGGTGTTTTAATAGACCTACATTTTTTAAATCTGGACAAGTATGATTGTCTATAGGCAAGTAAGAGTAAACACTTATTGGACAACTTAACACTTGGACACTTCTTAAAATGTACAGAACACATAGTTAACAGAGCAATTATATGGCCTGAAGAAATCTTACTAAAACTTTGCCGCTAGCATGCCAGCCATGTCTAATTATTTTGTTTAACATTACATACAATTCTTGTTCGAAACAAAGGAATAAGCTAATTACTTATTTTAAAGATGGCAAAAGGTAGAGCTGGGTGTTCTGGCCAGCCAATCAGTCTGCAGTTTTTCGGTTGCATGTCTAAGTGTACACACACATTTTCTACCCCAAAGTATTATTGATGAAAACAGCAGATGGTGAAATTTGACTTGTTGATGTTTTCCATATGTACAGTATCAACAAGCTGAGGGTGCATATTAATGCTGGTGGGTGTCATCACAACAATAAAGACCAGACCAATGGTCGCTAAAAATTTTCAGCGACACAAAAAGTCACACCTATAGTTGGGAGTATAAAATTGCTGCTTCAATTTGCCGTTTGTGCGCGGTCGAACAGATGCACAGCATTAAACAATAGCCACTTAATAGACACTTCCGTGGAGTCCAATTAGGTTTTGACAGCCAGTCGTCCCCTTGGAACTGACGTGTATTATTGGGGACATCAGTGCTAGTTAGCTAGCTACCACCTTTAGAAGCCAACACGTTACTTCGGTGCTACTGCTGACATCTCTGGAGGAAACTCATTACACATCGCTGCCATAATTCATTTTGAGTTTTACAAAAGACCGTGGTTAACTATTGAAGTGTGTACATTTGAATGTGAACCATTTTGTACACTACAATGAGCCTGTTTGTGACTTTCCTGTGACTTAGTTTCTTTGTCTTCTCTTCACAGTACATTTTACCCATATAAAATAGAAACATAGTTGCCAGAACACTGCCAGAATTTTAGTATATATTGATTACACCGATGATCACTCCTGCTTATCAAGAGACACGTTTGTTCATCTGCAGATCTCCTACATGATCTCAGCATGGGCCAGGATGTGTAAGATTCTGGGCAAAGAGTTCCAGCAGTACCTTCCTGTGGTTATGGGTCCACTTATGAAAACCGCTTCAATCAAGCCAGAAGTAGCTCTCTTGGATAGTAAGTCACAATTTCTCCTAACTTGATATATTTTTTACTCTTTTACTATTTAGCATACTTTTTTCTCTTTTGGATTTTAGATGGGTTAAATGTGTTTTTTTTTTTTTTTTTAATAATGACGACATGGAATTAAAATGTATTGTCTTGGATATGATGCGTCAACTTTGGTAGTTGAGGGAATCCCTCAATGGCCAGTAATACACTACTGACCAGGTTTTTCCACATTACACACACAGCTACAATAAACCTCTGTGTATAAGAGCACTATTAGAACTGAGAACAGGGATGTCTTAAGATGTTTGTTCTGTGTGCGCGCTGTGGTGAGCCGTTTTACTTCGACTATAAGTGTTTCTTTAAAGAATTTACCATGTGGTGGACGATTGGGCTCAGATATTTGGGGTTAGTCTTGTATTCCATCATGTAGTGGCAAAATTGGAGATGAGGGCTAACATTTTAATGTATCGACACTCCACGGAAGTCAATGATGTAAACGATTGTCAGCGTGTTGTCAACGATTTTTTTTTTTTTTTTCCTTTCCCTTCTGCCTCTCTCTTGCGTTCTCTCTCTCTCAGCCCAGGACATGGAGAACATGTCTGAAGATGATGGTTGGGAGTTTGTAAATCTTGGAGACCAGCAGAGCTTTGGCATCAAGACGGCTGGACTAGAAGAAAAAGCTACAGCCTGTCAGATGCTGGTATGTTTGAGTTCTGTTTTATGACATCTAGTACATATGAACACACATCTCGAGTTTTCTTTTCAGCGTTATGCAAACCTGTGCGCGTGTGTGTCAGGAACACGGTACTAATACTGGGTAGTTCAGGGTAGTGCAGCTCCAGTCCCGGAGGGCCAGTATCCAGTACAGAGGTTTGATTGTGCTGTTTGAACCCAGCTTGCAAATTCAACTCCTCTGTTAATGATCAGATTCAGTGGGTGTGTTTAGGTGTTGATGAATTACAAACTCTGCTGAACACTGGACCTTCAGGAGTTGGAGAGCCCTGGGGCATGTCGTCCGTTTGTTTTCAAAACAGCCTTAATTCTTCATAGCATGGAGTCCACAAGATCTAAAAGGTTTCTTTGAGAGTCGGGTCCATGTTAACACGATTGCATCATGCAGTTTGAGCAGATTTTTCAAGCTATACATCTCCTGTTTTAACACACACAATCAGAATTCCCCCACGCCTTACATTTTGCAACACGTAATTTGGGCCTAATGAGTTCACAGGCTTTAATAGGCTGACTCTCCCAGTCTTCCCAAGAGTCTTTAACTTTCTGGATCGTTCCTGCTCGCAGGTCTGCTATGCAAAGGAGCTCAAAGAAGGATTTGTGGAGTATACAGAGCAAGTTGTCAAGCTGATGGTTCCTTTGCTTAAATTCTACTTCCATGATGATATCCTTTGTTTGCCTAGATCATTATTCTGTGTACTTGTAAGGTACACCTTTTGGTGGTTGTCATATTTTTATCCCCCCCCCCCCCCCCCCCACCCCAATGCATATTTTAGACATTATAATCCTTAATGTACTCTTTACGTGTGCGAGTAGCTGCTGCGGAGTCCATGCCCCTCTTACTGGAGTGTGCTCGCGTGAGGGGTCCAGAGTATCTCACTCAGATGTGGCACTTCATGTGTGATGCACTCATCAAAGCCATCGGCACTGAGCCCGATTCAGACGTGCTGTCAGAGATCATGCACTCATTTGCTAAGGTATGAAATGCTGTAATTCCCCATAATGAATACTTGGTTTCTTTTATAGCAATAATAAAACAATAATGAAAATTTTTTTCCCCCATTACCTTTCTTTGAAAGTTCATCATCAGGGTTGGCAAAACGTAAGTTTTTTTTTCATCCTTCTTCTTTTTCTCCCTTGCTCTCAGTGTATTGAGTTAATGGGAGATGGCTGTCTAAACAACGAGCACTTTGAAGAGATGGGAGGCATTCTGAAAAGCAAACTGGAGGAGCACTTTAAAAACCAAGAGCTCAGACAAGGTGATTCCTGATTAAAATGTTACAGGAATTAATTTTTGAAGTATTATGTGCAAATAATAATTTTATTAATTTCTGTACAGCCAAAAGACAAGATGAGGATTATGATGAGCAAGTTGAAGAAACATTACAAGACGAGGTAAGTGTTCTTTTATACTGGAGAGTCTAGGTATCTGAAATGATTTATTCAGACGTGTTGGGTAAGCTCCCACTTGATATAATTAACAGCATGTTTCCCTCCTTCCACAGGATGAGAACGATGTGTACATTCTAACCAAGGTGTCGGACATTTTGCATGCTGTGTTCTGCAGTTACAAAGAGAAAGTGCTTCCTTGGTTTGAACAGCTTTTGCAGCTTATAGTCAATCTAATAGTAAGTATAATCTTCACCTTCATTTTTTATTTTTTTTTTCAATCAGTCGCATTATAATTTTATTAGTAGGATCTTACTTGGCTAGCTGTAACCCGTACATCATCTTCATCTAGTCCTGTGTGTGTATATAGTGAGAGATTTCATGTATATTTGAAATGCAGCTGTTAGTTCTGTGTTTTTCACCTTTGTTTTAATTAGTATTGCCACGTTTATATGTGGAAATTAGAAAAAATTCAGCAAATGATACCTCGCCTTGCGTACATAAAGTTGAAATGTACATACCTTGAACGCAACTCTAATGGAAAGAGGGTGAACTTATTCATCTGAAATACTCTGATGAATAAATAAATTCCTTTAACATCTTAAAAGCAGAATGTAGCACATGTCCATGTTGGTGTTGACTACCTGTCTCTATACTTTTGCTGACCTAAACCATGGGTGGGGTTTGAAATCATATTAATATTAGTTTAGAATTTCAGATTTAATTTTCTATCAATGTTCATTTTGGAATCTGGACATTATTGTTGAGCAAAAAGAAAAATGGCTAGATAACTAGGCTAGATCACTTTCTATGTTACTGTAAGGTTTTTAATGTATTTTCAAAGTTATTCATGGCATTCTTTGTTCACATCAGAGGTAATGTGTAAAATTATGTTCACTATATTTCAGTGGGTTAAAAGTAACCTTTTCTTTAGAGACATTCTAGAAATTAAATTTTTCTATCATTTTTATTTCTTACTGTCTGAATGGTCAAGTGTCAAAATTAGACATTCACTTGTAAGAATCTACCTTTTAGACAGTGTGGTTTGGACCACAACTGTTTGGACCACCTGAGGAGTAGTTTGTGACTGAAGGTACCGATGAATACATACTTTATTGATCCTGAAAGAAATTCCAGATTAAAAACCTGGGCATGAGACAAGCAATGGAAACCAAAAGAAACATAGACAGAGAAGACGCACAGACGAAGACACTCGTGTCAGCACCCGGAAGTCGACCTATATCCATCAGTATACATGATTTTATGCAAATATAAGATTCCTGACCTTGCACGGACACTGCATTGTGCTGGAGGTGCAAATAAACTCCCAGGAAAATCAAATTTGAACTGATGGGTTGGACTCAACCAGAAGACAGCAAAAGAACTGAAGTGAAGGAGGTGTTGGGTCTCAAAATATGTAAATCTTCAACTTGGAGTCTCCATTGTCTGAAATTTGAAGGTGATTGTTCAGGGAAAATGCTCTAGAGTGGCAGTAAAAAAAAGTTTTCAGGTGATGGCCAGCCCTTTGGAGGAGTGATCTTCAGTCAGGTGGAAGAAAAAGAAAAGTGATGAGACTTTTTATTCCAAACATCATCTGGTGCACTTTGAGATGGCATGATGAGACGGGTCGATTGTCGGATATTGAAGTGGGGGTTCACTTTTTCTGATGTTAAAAAAAAAAACTTGATCACAACTGATCTTCCACCAGGACACACTAAGCATATCTGCCAAAGCTGCAACATAAGTTCCAAGACCAGAGAGTAAAGCTATCAGAGTGGCCATCACAGATCCCTGACCTGAAATGCAGAGAATTTTTTTGGAATGAGCAGAATTGTTTTATTTATTTATTTTTTTTAA
The DNA here is from genome assembly GCA_030347435.1 of Clarias fuscus. NCBI lineage: Eukaryota > Metazoa > Chordata > Actinopteri > Siluriformes > Clariidae > Clarias > Clarias fuscus. Next base: position 7,575,160 of record CM059227.1, read on the forward strand.
TCAAAGTTCATGCAAGTATAAAAAGCAATGCCAAGAAAATACTGACAGTCTCACTATTGTTCTCTTGTAGTGCCCACATAGGCCCTGGGCTGACAGACAGTGGGGTCTGTGCATTTTCGATGACGTGATCGAGCACTGCAGTCCATCTTCATTCAAGTATGCAGAGTACTTCTTGCGACCCATGATGCAAGCCCTGTGCGACACCAGCCCGGAGGTACGGCAAGCAGCTGCTTATGGGATTGGCGTCATGGCTCAGTTTGGAGGAGAGAACTACAGGCCCTTCTGCACAGGTAAGTGTGTGAGGTCCATTAAACGTCATTTAGAAAACACAAGTGTATCGGCTTTAGGCCTTAGAGACATTAGGCTTGCTCATCTTTAAACGGTCCTGTGTTGGTAATTTTGATGCCCAGTTAAAGGCATGTCCAAAAGACAGGTAGGCTGACTGGCATTTCCAGTGCACCTGTGTGTTGAAGGGTTTTCAGGGTGCTGTAAGTTTCCTGGGACAAGCCCTCTAAGTCTAATGTGGACACTGACATTGGGAACTTTGAACAACAGTGAATGGAAAACTGGTGGAAAAAAAGTCTAATTGGGCTACTTTTTATACTCGAGGGCTAGATGACCATCTTGGGTGTACTACACATGTATGTTCATTTCTACTTCTAGTAGCTTGCTCTAGATCATGCAATACGTGACTTTCTCAATTTGAGTAGATTTTCACCACTGCCTTGAGGGATTTTGTTAGTGTGAGCTGGGCTGCATTTAATTTAAGGGCACAAAATGGAGTACACCCTGGACAGGGGGCCAATCTGTTGCACGATGTACACAGTGGGCAATTTGGGAACTCCAGTTAACCTAATCTGCATGTCTTTGGACTGTGGGAGGAAACTGGAGTATCCTGGGGAAACCCACTAAGCACAGGGAGAACATGCAAACTCCGTTTTACTATTAATACCCCTTAAATACATTTGCAACAACCCATAGCTCAATGGGTGTTGATTTATTGATTTAATGGCAACAAATGTCAAACTGTTTGCTTGGATCCAGAGTTAAGTGATTTCTTCTTCCCATGCACCCACAGAAGCTATTCCCCTCCTGATTGGAGTGATCCAGGCTGCAGATTCCAGAGCAAAGGAAAATGTTAATGCAACAGAAAACTGCATCTCCGCTGTTGGCAAGGTCATGAAGTATCGACCAGAATGCGTCAATGTTGACGAGATCCTCCCTCATTGGATTTCATGGTTGCCGCTCAATGAAGACAAAGAAGAAGCTGTTCACACATTTAATTATCTCTGTGATCTTATTGAAAGGTAAGTTCAGTGTTGTATATCGGGTGCTATTCAATTTTTTTGACTAATCCTAATCATTTCTCCAATGTTCTGTTCTTTTGTTAAAGCAACAATCTTACTGTTCTTGGACCTGAAAATGCAAACCTTCCCAAGATATTCCTCATAATTGCTGAAGGTGTTGCTAATGAATCTATTAAAGCTGATGATCACTGCAGCAAGAGATTGGCAAATGTCATTCGTCAAGTACAAGTGAGTAATTAGTTAACTCTCCATTCATGTAGCCAACATAATGAAGTTGACTGAGCGTTATTGTTGGAGGCGTCAATATTAGTGTCTAAAAGTTTCTCTCTTGCACAAACTTCAGGTCTCTGGAGGTCTTTGGACACAGTGTGTATCGACACTTAATGAAACTCATCAGAAGGCCATTCAGGATCTCCTTAACACAGCGTAAATATTCTTACTCATTGTCCACCTGAACGAGAGAAGAGGGGTCTCTTTCCAACCTCAAATCTCCCACCCACTTATTGAGTAATAAACTGTAGTATTACTTGGTTGTAGGGCTAAGATCCCATATGCCCTCTCTCCTACAGTACCTAATGGGCGTAGTATTCATTTCTTCCCACAGAAAAGACTCGTTTCTTTATAGAAAAGTCCTTGTGCTCATCACGGTAAAAGTGTGGAGGTTGCAGTAGATGTTAAAATATTTTCAATAGGAACAGTCCCATCCATGTTCAGTCGTGTTGTCCCATTGTAATGTCTTACACTAAGGAGATCGTCATATCTTCTACATTTTTGCAGCTTTAGTTTAAACAAGGATCCCCATAAACTGTAGTGACTTCACTGGCAGAGGGCCAGTTGTTTTGCACCCATGCAGATGTGATGTAATGGCTAACAGCATATCTTCTGTCCAGTCACTCCATTATATGAAAATAAAAACATAAGGTAGAAGTCTCTGTGAATTTTTATTTAATGTTTTTTTTTTTTTTTTTTTTTTTAAGATAAGAAGTGTACTCCTCTTTTAAGCATGTGACATCATTAATACAGAAAGACAGCTGTTGTTGATTAATTTGTATCTCTTTTTCTCTCTATTTTCAAATATAAATGCATTTTAATTTGGCTCAATAACATTTTAGAGACTCTATATCCACTAGTAATCAGTGTTACAAAAACCCCCAAAGATCATTAATATTCAGTATTACTAAATATTAGTGCTTATGAAGATGTGAAGGCCTAAAAAATGGCAAGACATTTCACTTGACCCCAACTTGTACATGTCGGAGAAGCCTGAGTATTACCGTTTGCTTTTTCAGTTAAGGCAGAGATCATATCAATGCCTAATGAAATTCATGTGGTGAAAAAGCTAATTCTCTGAAGGGGGAACAATGCAGACTTGTTTTTTTTTGTTTGGTGCAAATTTTAGTCAAGTCGTGCCTTTTTTCGCCAGTAGAGAACAAGAAGGCAGCACTGGTTCTTTCGTTAGTAAATAAAAAGGTGAAGCCCAAGTTTAACCCCACACATAATTGTGTTCATAATAATTAGACCAGTGATGTATATATTTTTTGACTCTGTGTACCGCAATGGACTTTAATTCAAGGGGTTTCCAAAAATATTGCATTAACCGTTCAAGTATTACAACCTTTCTATACGCACAGTCTCAAAAGTAATTTGATGACCGACTCGTATGCAGTTAGCTTGCCAAGTTGTAGTCTGTTTAATTATTTCATGACACATTTAGGAAATTAGATCTCTGGAGTTGATTCATTGGTGTCCTTCAACCGCGCCAACCTCTATGGACTGCATACCGAGAGCCCCATCATTAAACAGAACAAGTGAAGTGAACTCAGCAACACCAAAAGGTTTTAAAGGCCACAAGACAAAGTGAATGATTTATAGAATTCTGTCCTTGATCAAGAAAAAAAGCCCTCACACATTAAGAACACTGTAGAACGTAGAAATGATGTGCTTTATCCAATCAAAAGATGTCTTCATGAATATAAATGGACATTTAACCTCAAGATGCAAACCACTGGTAGCACTTGAGGACGAAAATGCCAGATTTGACTTGAGTTAAAAGGCAGAAGTATTTTTGTACGTCAATATGTACATGCAGACATTTTTCATAACTTTTAACACCTAATGCTTTTTCTAACCTTAAGAAAAAACTCTTTGGTGTAGTGAGATTCGTTAATGTAATGTATATATCCTTTTCACAGTTTAATTCCATTGCGATAAAAGGTCAGACACTTGTCTGTTCAATCCTATATTAAGTAAGCAAAGCCATTTGAGTGATCGCTGAACACTTCAAAGTCCCTTTTTACAGTAAAATGTTAAATAGCTCCACTATTACTTGTTGCACAATTTTAATCATTCCTTTTGCTGAACTATTCTGCATATTTGCTTAGGATATCAGACTTATTTTCAGTTGTCTCTCATTGACACATTTACTAAGAACATCATAAAAATATAAGTTTTTGAATGTTTTTGGTTGTAATGAGTTTCTGCAATAAACTTCTTATAACCTCAACCATGATGCCTCATCTATGTCTCCAGAAAGGATTTCCCAGGCCGAAATGGGAAATGACCATGAATATAGGGCACATTGGTGGAAGAAAAGAGCAGTTGTCTATAACATGTTTTTTGATTAAATTTATAAACTTGGTCCCTGCAAGTGTACCTATTAATCTGAAACCAGTTTACGTGTGTGTGGATATAGAGAGGTGTATATAGATATCAATTCACCTGCTGGTGATGGTAATGTTGTATAACAAGCATATAACCCACAGATACACCAATTAGCCCTAACGTGTTTTAGTTCATATAAAATCCACTTGAATGAGGTACAAAATTGTTTGTGGCAATTGCAGTCCTAAACCTGTGGTCACAGTTGCTCTCAAGCCATCAAAAAGCCCTTAGACCAAGCTGATGCTGGCAATCTGCATAGTCAAGTTGAACGTCCTCAGTCACCACACGTCCTCAAGCAGATCACACTGGGACATCTGCAGCAGCAGCTAGAGGCCCTCGTGTTCATGGCTCAAACTGGAAGTTTGGCACCAGAATGTGTCACATTTTGGGGCAGGAGGTGGCAGGATCACTGGTATCCATGATTCCAGGATCCTATTTTGACTTAGATTTTTGGTGCCAGGAGGCCCACAATTGGTTTGGAAATATCCATATGTTCAGCTGACTAGCATGTCCAATTCCTTCAACCAATTTCTTTTGTTTTCTGTAGTTGCTCTGGTTTCCATAATGGAATTGCTGGCTCCATGCCCAACCCGTCCCCACTGGTTTGGGACCAGAACGAGAGGCTGGAGTTGATCCGTTATTCCCCTACCCAGGCTTTTGAATAATGTGTGCTCAAGGAACTGAATTACATCATTAGACAACATGAGGCCAAATGACATCACTGGGTTATGCTTAAGCTGTCCATGCATGTCGAGCCCAGCGCCAACTCCCACTACTATTGTGTGATATGAAAGCACTTTTTAGCTAATTTCCTGCACTGCTGGCAACCAGTGGAGAAAGGAATGTAAAAAAAAAAAAACTTGGAGCATCAAATGGTTGCAGTTTCTTTTTTAGGCACACATTGTCCAATATACAGGGTGGGCCATTTATATGGATACACCTTAATAAAATGGGAATGGTTGGTGATATTAACGTCCTGTTTGTGGCACATTAGTATATGTGAGGGGGCAAACTTTTCAAGATGGGTGGTGACCACGGTGGCCATTTAGAAGTCGGCCATCTTGGATCCAACTTTTGTTTTTTTTCAATAGGAAGAGGGTCATGTGACACATCAAAATTATTGGGAATTTCACACGAAAAACAATGGCGTGCTTGGTTTTAACGTAACTTTATTCTTTCATGAGTTATTTACAAGTTTCTGACCACTTATAAAATGTGTTCAATGTGCTGCCCTAGAGTAACTCGGTCTTCTTCTTGGGAACTGTGGTGCAGCAGGTAGCGGTCAGGGGTTGAGTCCTGAGCTCGCCGTTATTGGTAATATATGTCTCGGTTTCCTCCCACCACTCAAATGTGTCTTGTAGGTATTTGCACTTGTACTGTAGGACTTCTCTAAATTGCCCCCTTGAGTGAGTGAGTGCATGTGTCTGATGTCCTGTGATATTGGTGCCGCATCCTCTCACCTCAAACTGAGTAGTTCCAGACTGGACCCTGGAGCCAGCATGACCCTGGTTTGTTCCAGATCCCCAAGATGCAACCCTCTTCTCCCACTCTTCACACACTGATGGCAACACCGCAGGAGAAATGCCAGCACAGGCTTCCAGCATCCGTAGTTTCAGGTGCTGCACATCTCGTATCTTCACACCATAGACAATTGCCTTCAGATGACCCCAAAGATAAGTCTAAGGGGGTCAGATCGGGAGACCTTGGGGGCCATTCAACTGGTCTGACACTAACCCACATTGGATAGATCCCTCCAAGACTGTGATGGAAGTGATGGTATGGTGTGGTATATGGGGTACAAAGATAGTGGGGCCATTCTTCATCAATGGAAACCTCAAGGCCACTGGATATTTGAAATTGCTACATGATGATGTGTTTCCCTCTTTATGCACTGAAGCTGGCACGTTCCCTGAGTTTTTCCAGCAAGATGGTGCACCACCACATTATGGGTGTCAGGTCCGAGCATTCCTAGATGAACAGTTTCCTGAAAAGTGGATTGGTCGTCGTGGGCCAGTTGAATGGCCCCCAAGGTCTCCCGATCTGACCCCCTTAGACTTTTCTCTTTGGGGTCATCTGAAGGCAATTGTCTATGCTGTGAAGATACGAGATGTGCAGCACCTGAAACTACGGATACTGGAAGCCTGTGCTGGCATTTCTCCTGCGGTGTTGCTATCAGTGTGTGAAGAGTGGGAGAAGAGGGTTGCATTGACAATCCATCACAATGGGCAGCACATTGAACACATTTTATAAGTGGTCAGAAACTTGTAAATAACTCATGAAAGAATAAAGTTACGTTAAAACCAAGCACACCATTGTTTTTCATGTGAAATTCCCAATAAGTTTGATGCGTCACATGACCCTCTCCCTATTGAAAAAACAAAAGTTGGATCCAAGATGGCCGACTTCCAAATGGCCACCATGGTCACCACCCATCTTGAAAAGTTTGCCCCCTCACATATACTAATGTGCCACAAACAGGACGTTAATATCACCAACCATTCCCATTTTATTAAGGTGTATCCATATAAATGGCCCACCCTGTATAAGAACCATCTGGACATTCAAATACTCTAATACATGTGAGGTGACAGTATGCGACCATAGCACCAATTAAGTACACCTGTGATTTCTAACTACATGAAGATGGTTATAAACAACCTGAGCGAACCAAGTCTTTCCTAATTTTGGACCGGGCTCTGTCTCTTTCATGTGTGTGTTTTGGCTTCACATGAAAAAGAATTTGCCAGAGTAATTGAATAATCTGATTGTTGGACTTCACAAAAATAGAAAAAGATAAATGACGATTGGTGACCAGAAATCACAGCAGTAATCAAAATCTAAAGAATAGAATTTAGTTACACTATCCAGAGCTCCAGTGGCCTTTCTCCCAAAATGATTTGGACAGTCTAGCTCTGTAAAAGAGTCGAGTGTCTCCAAGGAAAGAAAATGATTGTGCTTCAGCATGAAACAGCAAGATTCAACTATAATCATAAAAACAACACTGGTGAATAGTGAGAGAACTTTTAGGTCAAATGAGACCACGATAAAGTTATTTGGCTGCAGTCTGGTGTGAACCTGGCTGGGACTATCACACTCAAATCATGGTACGGAGGAGGAAGTGTGATACTGGGCTGCGTGATGGTGAAAGGTGTTTGGGAGATGATATTTTTAGATGGCCCCAGAACTGCCTGTGAAGATGACTCCCAGTCTCCAGAAGCTTGGCAAAAGAGAATTAATCCAGCATAACAATGTTCATTACACATTTAAGTAATACATACTTCTGTTATATACTGTTGATCCATTTTGTAAATGTAATTTATGCTGCCATAATTATTGCTTAATGGGAAGCTGGCAAGGAAAAAGCACATTCTCTCCAAACAGTCATATACAGTCGTGGCCAAAAGTTTTGAGAATGACACAAATATTAGTTTTCACAAAGTTTGCTGCTAAACTGCTTTTAGATCTTTGTTTCAGTTGTTTCTGTGATGTACTGAAATATAATTACAAGCACTTCATATGGTTCAAAGGTTGTTTTATCGACAATTACATGACATTTATGCAAAGAGTCAGTATTTGCAGTGTTGGCCCTTCTTTTTCAGGACCTCTGCAATTCGACTGGGCTGCTCTTAATCAACTTCTGGGCCAAATCCTGACTGATAGCAACCCATTCTTTCATAATCACTTCTTGGAGTTTGTCAGAATTAGTGGGTTTTTGTTTGTCCACCCGCCTCTTGAGGATTGACCACAAGTTCTCAATGGGATTAAGATCTGGGGAGTTTCCAGGCCATGGACCCAAAATTTCAACGTTTTGGTCCCCGAGCCACTTAGTTATCACTTTTGCCTTATGGCACGGTGCTCCATCGTGCTGGAAAATGCATTGTTCTTCACCAAACTGTTGTTGGATTGTTGGAAGAAGTTGCTGTTGGAGGGTGTTTTGGTACCATTCTTTATTCATGGCTGTGTTTCTGGGCAAAATTGTGAGTGAGCCCACTCCCTTGGATGAGAAGCAACCCCACACATGAATGGTCTCAGGATGCTTTACTGTTGGCATGACACAGGACTGATGGTAGCGCTCACCTTTTCTTCTCCGGACAAGCCTTTTTCCAGATGCGCCAAACAATCGGAAAGAGGCTTCATCCGAGAATATGACTTTGCCCCAGTCCTCAGCAGTCCATTCGCCATACTTTTTGCAGAAGATCAATCTGTCCCTGATGTTTTTTTTTTGAGTGAAGTGGCTTCTTTGCTGCCCTTCTTGACACCAGGCCATCTTCCAAAAGTCTTGGCCTCACTGTGCGTGCAGATGCGCTCACACCTGCCTGCTGCCATTCCTGAACAAGCTCTGCACTGGTGGCACTCCGATCCCGCAGCTGAATCCTCTTTAGGAGACGATCCTGGCGCTTGCTGGACTTTCTTGGATGCCCTGAAGCCTTCTTAACAAGAACTGAACCTCTTTCCTTGAAGTTCTTGATGATCCTATAAATTGTTGATTTAGGTGCAATCTTAGTAGCCACAATATCCTTGCCTGTGAAGCCATTTTTATGCAGCGCAATGATGGCTGCACGCGTTTCTTTGCAGGTCACCATGGTTAACAATGAAAGAACAATGATTTCAAGCATCACCTTCCTTTTAACATGTCAAGTCTGCCATTCTAACCCAATCAGCCTGACATAATGATCTCCAGCCTTGTGCTCGTCAACATTCTCACCCGAGTTAACAAGACAATTACTGAAATTATCTCAGCATGTCCTTTAATGACAGCAATGAAATGCAGTGGAAAGTTTTTTTTTTCGGGATTAAGATAATTTTCATGGCAAAGAAGGACTATGCAATTCATCTGATCACTCTTCATAACATTCTGGAGTATATGCAAATTGCTATTATAAAAACTTAAGCAGCAACTTTTCCAATTTCCAATATTTGTCATTCTCTGAATGGAAAAATTAAATTAGTTTGGAGATGACCTTATAACTCTTCCCAGACAGAGGAGCAGTCTGCATCTTGGCATGATGTTGACACCTCTGAGTGCTTTAGAAAACCAAAATAGTCCTGCTCCTTGCTTAACTTTCTTGTGCATGCTAGTTGCCCCCATGTGAAACACCTAGGACTTGGCGCAGTGGATAAAGGTCATCTGGTCTGATGAGATCTGAGCGATGGACTTGTCGGTGTATAAAGGAACGTGCATAAAATGATGCACCCATCATGCATAGTGTCCACTGTACAAGGCTCTGGAGATAGTGTTATGATCTGGGGTTGCTTCCATTGCTCAGGTCTAGACTCAGTAACCTTTTTTTGGCCAGGGAGTGTATGTGCACTCTATGTATTTATAAATTGAAACTTGAGCATGACTGTAAAATACAGTTTGTAATAGAGCACACCCCATGCAGTACAGGCAAACGAAACTCACTCAACTAAAACTGCACACTTCTGATTAAACTACTCCGATCGTACACAATCTCCCGTTAAAACACTTAGTAACATCTATATAGTACATTACAATGGGATTATAATTCGTTACTATTTCACTACCTGGTGTCCCCGAGAAGGTTCAGGAGACCGTTTCAGAATGTTTCATGTCTGAGGAGTACTCGCTCCCCCCCCCCAGTCACATCTGACTCATTAGGTATCCATTTCTACCTCTGTAAAGGTTCTGTATTCATGCTGATTTTTGTCAGTCTTTTGCTAAAAGCACTGAACATATCAAATGAATTGTACATTGACTACATAAGCCTCAAGGAAATAACAATTGAACAGAACACATTTTAATCTTTTGTCTTTTTATTTGATTTCATTTAACAGTCTTCATTCACATAGGGAATGCATTTATAATAAATGACTTACATATCAAGGAGGTCATAAACAGAAGATAATTGGCAAGCTCGTATTTCTTTAAGGATTCAAAAAGTGGTAACGCCTAAATTAGGCAGAAATGATGACTGTACACATCACCTGGTCCCAAAGCACTACATCTGCCTCATGATAAACTCACTTCACACTGGACCCAGTTGCTGTTTTTGTTTTGTATAATTCAACTCTCTACAAGTCATGCAAAATCATGCACACTAAATACATGGTTTAAAATACAAATTACATCTTCCTGCCTTAATGTCATATCAGGCAAAAGCATACTCCTACATAAAAGGTTATTGGCTTCATGCTTCTTATTGTGCCAAACAAGAAAATGTGCTCCAATACATCCGTCCTCTTACTGATCTTTTTAAATGTTTTTTCAGGGGGTGAAGAAAGAATGCCATTGTTTCATTTGGTTTATCGAATATTTGTAAATCAAATAAGCACAGCACAGCTGAAAGAGTGTAGCTCAAGTACAATTAAACACCTAATAACGCCCCAGTGTCAGGCTCAGCTTTAGAAGAGCAAAAAAGGAAAAGAATTTGGTTTAAAGTAGAACTGCCCTTTGAACTAAACATGTTAATTTACTAATGCAACTCGCATACAGAGCAACTATTTTAAGCAAGTGTGACCTCTGGTGCTGTCCAAATTCATTTGACTACAGAGGACATTTGCTTATGATTATCATTGTGTATGCGAATTCCAAATATGCACTTTATCACCACATGTAGTTATAAATTTAACAAATAACTTAACAGGATTTTTGGATGCTGGGGAGCCATGGGCATTTTGGTTAAAACTTGCTTCCCTCTGAAGTATATAAACAGCGGTCTTTAAAACCCACCTGAGTTGGAAGCACAAAAACCTCAGCGGCTACCAACTTGGTATAAACAAATTTCAAGTCATTTTGCAGCAGAAAAGCCTTAAAGCTACAAGTCACACAATGATTCAGCGCATCCTTGGTTAGTGTTAAAATATGTAAAGATATGTAATCAATTCACATCAAGAGCTAGGGAGGGAGGGGGATGGGGGGGATAAAGAGAATGAAATCTAGTCAGTGGGCACTTAAGGCCCTTGAGCAAGACCCTTTCAAACTGCTCAGCTCTATGCTCATCTCCTATACAAGGAGTTTGTAGGTCTATTTGGATACAGTATCTGCCAAATGAATAAATGTAAAGCATCCAAATGCGGCAACTGCCTGAAAGTTTATTAATATCACATTTTTAAAAACGTAGAAAATTGGTCCGGCTTCAGAAACAAGGCACGCAATGTCTTGGTTCATGATCTCCATGTTTGTGTCAAGCATTCCCTATAGACGTATAGATTTGTTTATATAAAAAAACTGAATTACTGAGGGTCAATTCCAGGCAGCAAGACAGCCATGCAAATAAACTTGTGCAGTGTGGACAGGATGCTTTAGTAATAGGTCTCTCTCTCCACCCAACCTACAAGAGAACACACAATTAGTCATCCCAAATCTAGCATAAACTACAGGATTCAATGTAAAATAAAACTGCTGAAAATCCTTGGTCCTATTGTTTCTAATATTTTCTAACACACCGTGTCACTCTTGGTTTATGTGCAATACACAAATTGTAGGAAATGGCGTATCCTAATTCAAGTAATTAACCATATTTACCAATCTCTGTAAAGCTGATTTGTAACTATGAAGTGAAAGTACACTTCTTTTTCTCTCTATATACTCACCTCCTGGACTGCGTCGGATGATAAGCTTCCGGATTTCATCATAAATAAAGATCAGAAGTGAGTAGGGGAAGGCACAGAACCACCAGTTTGGTCTGAAGAGGCGAGATCAAAGATGACTGAATGTTAATAAATGCATCTATTTGAAAACTTCACACATTGCAAGTAGGCCTTCAGGCCACCTGTCTGTTGTGAGAGCATACAACCAACATGTGGGCTTGAAATGTATAGTTCCTGACACTACCAATCAATTCTCTGAAGCACATATTAGGAAGGTGACCCTGAGGAACTTACTTAAGTGGATACATTCTAAGGGCAACATCCATTCCTGGGCAGTAGGACAGGAACGCTGCCAAAGCAGTCTCCTCGAACAGACCGAAGATTAGAATTTTGTTCCTGCATTTTACAAGAAAGTGAGAAGATTAAATCTCATATCCCGTAAAACCAATATTACAAAAATCAACCACTGTTCCACAATGTACTACGCACTTCATTCCTTGTTGGAAGACGGAGTTCCTCCTGGTCTTGCAGATGATTAAATCTGCCCATTGCACGACTACAATACTGATAAAGAACGCAGTGTGGCATGTGAACTCCACAATCTTCCTCTGCTCATATGTCTGGAAAGAATTTGGTCATGTTAAACACTGAAACTTTGAAATGGGGGTAAGATAAAAAGTAAAAGAATTTCAGCTCACCCATTGCTGTCCATAACTATCTTCCAGGTCGTTGGTATATTTGTCATCCCAGAACACACGTATACCCAGCAATGTATAGGGCAGGAATCCATTCTCAGCCAAAATTACAAAGTAGGTAAAGAAGCCAGCAAGAGCCTGAATCATCCCTGTTAATGGAAACAGGGGCATAAGTGGTCAGGATAAATCAGTGTTGCTTTGCTGTGTGGAGGGCGTTTGGGGTTTAAACAGTTAGTGCTGCAAGGTGGAATGCATGTCAATGGTAAACTTTATTAAAATGAATGCAGTAGTAAAAGGTTTTTACCAATCTGCCCATATGCCATGCTAATAAGCCTTTCATTAACCAGCTTGTCTGTCCTGGGGTTTCTGGGTTGCCTCTTCATGATGTCACTCTCAGCAGCTTCATAAGCCAAGGAAATCGCAGGGACCTAGGAGTGAAGACATAGCATTTAAATTAGAATTTACCAACTAAACAATTCCGTTAAAAACAAGCTCTTAATACAACTACGCCTACCATGTCTGTACCGAGGTCAATACACAGAATGGTGACTGTGCCCAGAGGAAGAGGGATGTTTGCAATGATGAACAGGAGGAACGGAGTGATCTCAGGAATGTTACTCGTCAAGGTGTACGCAATTGACTTCTTCAAGTTGTCAAAAATCAGACGGCCTTTCAAAAGAAAAACTCATCGTTAGGGTTAGAATATTTTACAGCTGAAAGATCAAATATTGCTTTTATTTGCTTAGTGTCCTGTACCTTCTTCCACACCAGTAACGATAGAAGCAAAGTTGTCGTCCAGGAGAATCATATCAGCAGCCTGTTTGGAGACGTCAGATCCAGCAATACCCATCGCTACACCAATATCAGCCTTCTTCAGAGCAGGAGAATCATTAACACCGTCACCAGTCACAGCTACAATGGCTCCCTGTTACAGTAAAATATAAATGTTAACATTGCCTTCAAACTTGCTTTTCATTATCCTGCAAAACAAACTGGCACTGAGGTGGGTACCTGTCGCTGGCAACCTTCCACAATAATGAGTTTTTGTTGAGGAGAAGTTCTGGCAAACACAATCTCAGTGTGGTGTTTCAAGACATCATCCAATTGCTCAGGGGTCAGGTCCTTAAGATCACCACCATGAACCACACATGCCTTGGCATCTCTATTAGCCAAAAAAAAAGAACAAGGAAGAACAATAAACACGTCGTATTTTAATCACAGATATTTAAGCAAATGCTTCCACATACAAGAATTGCCTTGAGCTTACCTTGGGTTCACCTCGTTTATTGGGATGTTCAGACGGGCAGCAATGTCTTCCACTGTCTCATTGCCTTCAGAGATGATACCCACACCCTTAGCAATGGCTTTAGCTGTGATTGGATGATCTCCTGTAACCATGATGACCTAGAACAAGGTTGTAAAAAAAGCTGACAAAACAAAAAACACACTACTTTTCGACATCAGCTGACACTTGTTAGGTTCTGCAAATCATACCTTAATTCCAGCACTCCTGCACTTTCCAACAGCATCCGGCACAGCAGCACGAGGAGGATCAATCATGGACATAAGTCCAACAAAGCACAGGTTCTCCGTGGGGAAGTTCACATCATCTGTGTCAAACTGGAAGTCCTCAGGGAACTGATCATCGGGGAGGTCAAAATGGCAGAAACCTAAAAAATATGATTATTTATTATGATTTATTAGCACCAGACATCACTTTGTCAGCAATTAATGTGTGACAGGCAGAGCTGCATTTACAGTAACGGAAAATTACCCAGCACTCGCTCTCCCAGGCCACCCAATTCCAGGTAGGCGTTCTGAAAAGCATCCTTCAGCTCATCATCCAGTGGCTGCTCTTTTCCTTGAAGCATGATAGTTGAGCATCGATCCAGAATTCTCTCAGGAGCTCCCTTCATTACTAGCAGGTGTTTGCTCTCTCCATCAGTGGGGTTCTTGTGGATGGACAGCTAATGGAAATAAGGGCATTTATAAAAGACATTAGCAAGATCTTACTCACAAAAAGCAAGCAAAATGCATATTGTGTGAGCAGTAGACTGCCTGATTTGATTACATTACCTGGTATTTATTGGTGGAGTTAAAAGGGATCTCAGCGATCTTTGTGTATTTGTCCCTCATCTCCTTCACTGAACCACAGCAAAGTTCAATACATTTCAACAGGGCAGACTCGGATGCATCGCCAGCTGTATCTCTCTGTGAAAGAGTTAGGCACTTCATTTCAGTTTTATGCAGGACATGTGCAAAAAAAGTGCAACATGCAGTAATACCAATTCTTATTTACTGCATATTACAGCTTAAACCCTTGTGCCAAATAGTGGATTTCAAACCCCGTCTTTCAAGTAAAATCTTTTGACCATCTTCCCTTGGACAATTATTCAGACAAAAGAAGGCAGAAAGTGTTTACATGGAAACTGGGCGCCACTTAAGAGGCTTTGGGATCTAAGGCAAGAAAGCTCCCTAGGGGCAAAGGCCGACATTACACGTGAGCACCAGTAGACAAACAAGACTTGCCAAGTTTACATCTTGGACAAATGGGTGGAAAACCTCCAAAATGACTAATAATAAATCTCTAAAATGAACTGTATTTATAAGCATGCAGTTTGTAAACACATTAAATCATACAAGTTAATCTTAAAACCTTAAGGATTGGAACGGTTTCTTGATCTGCAAGGAAGACTGCACGGTTGCAGAGACCAGCAATTCGAGCCAGGCCAGCCCAAGTGGCAGAGCTTCTGTCGAACGAGGTTCCACTTTGGTTCTCTGTGGTGTCGGCTTCATGGATCTGGTTGTCAAACCACATATGTGCCACAGTCATGCGGTTCTGGGTCAGAGTTCCTGTCTTGTCTGAGCAAATAGTGGAGGTGGATCCAAGTGTCTCCACTGCTTCAAGGTTCTTTACCAGACAGTTCTTCTTCGCCATACGTTTAGCAGTTAAAGTCAGACACACCTGTGGACAGGGACAGGAAGGGATTAGAACTCGGCTCTGGAAAACGGTACATGAAGACCATGAAGAGCAAGCGTTGGGTTTGTGGAAATGTATTAATGACAAAATGAAATCTTATAAAATTACATTGCTGATTGTTTGTAATATGCTAATATTATTCATAGAAAAACTTATTTTAACAGCCACCCTATTTTATTTGAAACAGGATGCGTGACCTGATAAAACGCTGTCTCACAAAACACATTAGCCGTCTGACGTTTTAATAATTTAATATGAAGCAGTAATGAACTGTAAACAATCCACAGTTTAGTCACTAAACTGTTACACTGCACTGATCAGGGAAGTCACCTAAACAGCCCGGAAGATATTCTCCCATCAGGCTTTAAAGTACCGTTACGCAGTGTGACATGGTGTAATCACCTGACTTGATCACACCAGTGCTTCATAAATCTCCACGGGTTGAATAACAGAATGGTATGAAACCTAGTTTTGCTAGGTCAAATAGTAATACTCTCTCCCCCCCAAAAAATAAAAAAAATAAAGTAATTTTCCAAACATTTTGCTAGGCAGAAATAAGATTCCACATTTCAATGAAAAATGCTTAACATTTAAATGTTATATCCATTATTTGTTGCAATTTTTTTTTCTTCAATTTCAAAAGCCCCATTTAAAGCAAACTATACATATCAATTAGGAATTGCCCAGGCTAATTACAAGGACTTCCACTTGCTGATATCGAGGACAATCCTACCAAAATAAACAAACAAAAAACAAACCCTATATAGGACATGTTTGCCAGCACTGTCAAAATTTTAAAATGGCAGCTTTGATTGGTACCATTTCGCTCATGCATGTAAAAGAATTTTACTTCGTGGAAATTTAAAATACATGCTTGATATGGTTACCTTTTCTGAGTTTGAGATTATTATGCCGTTGCACTTTTGCATTTTAAAATATAATAAACTGTAGTGTTTCAATTTTGTTACTGTTGTCCCATAATACAGCTCGAAAATTGGCTGGCAAGCAAGCTAGACACAGACAGACTGAGAACTGCATGGCTAAGTTTAGGTTAAAAGACGGACTAGACAGAGAGAGCATATCAACCCAATGCTACTTCTGCTGACTTTGAACTCAAATCAGAAAGAACACGCTGACCTGATTGTTGTTCCCACAGTTCACTCATTGTGCTTTTATTTTTTCCCCCCCATGCCTAGAAACATAGTTCCACTTCATCTTCTCATTTTTAAAAAAATAAACCAGCTTTGTCACAAGAGTAGTCGTGCCTTGTGTTATTTGTGTCGTGAGCATCCAGCCTCCAGTCGTACAGTGCCATCAGTGCAATAGTATTGGAAAAGATTTATGAGCGAGTATCAGACCGATGCTCTTAAGTACTACTACACCCGATACTAGTACGTGTGCAAACTAATAGCAATCTTGTTAACTGACAAGTAACCCGGCTTTCTTTTTGGTCAATGTAAGTTTGCATGCATATTTTCTATAAAACTGCAAAATGGACGTTATTGACAAGAGCACTATGCAGACGAGACTAGTTTTACTGGGGGACGTTTGAGTTTGAATTTTTTTTTTTTTTAGCCGACATCGGTCATTTCATGTATGGATTCAGACAGGACTAACATCTCCGTGTTTATTACGGAGGGTGTTGCACAAGACCACGTGTTGAGGATGCGTTGATTGCGTATGGTCATACCGGTGCGCTAGATATTGTATGGTATTTCATGTTGACCAAATCAAACAAGAAAACACGTTTTGGGAAAAAAGTTTTCAGCAAACACCGAACATTCGCATTCGGACGGGATTAGATTTCTCTGAGGACCGCCGAGTTTGCTCAAAAACAGTAGGTAATTTGCTCTGGAATTTTTACAGCGGCCGTGTGAGAAAAAGACAGACATGGCAGATTCGGAATTTCCAATCTCCACCTATACAACTTGTACAATAAATTTGCAGCCATTTGTGATTAAATAATTCCCAGGTCCATATCGTAATTTTGTGTGTGAGATTAATTAAACTGATCGTGATAAAAATTATTCTGTCAGCTTGAAACCCAGGATCCAAATTGCATTTTCAAATTGTCAGCTTTCAGTTGTACACAAGCCCTCTATTTAGGATCTTATTAGTAAATCATATATACTACAGTATTTGAATAGACGTTTAAACAACAGGTACTCACAGTTACAGTAGCCAGAAGACCCTCAGGCACGTTTGCAACAATGATGCCAATGAGGAAAATGACAGCCTCTAGCCAGCTGTATCCAAGAATGAGGGACAGAATAAAGAAGGAAACACCAAGGAAGACAGCCACACCAGTAATGATGTGGATAAAGTGTTCAATCTCAATAGAAATGGGGGTTCGGCCAACTTCCAGACCAGAGGCAAGAGTAGCGATACGACCCATCACAGTGCGGTCGCCAGTGTTGATGACGATGCCTCTGGCTGTACCTACAGGGGGGGGAAAAACAAACAAACAAAAAAAACACATTCAATATTTAACAACACATTGCTTTGTTAAAGAAATTTTAAAGCGCTTTTGTTGGTCACTCTGGATAAGAGCATCTGCCAAACACCTAAAGGTAAATGTTTGCTAAATAGGTCATCAGTTTGTGAAGAATCACTTTAAATATTCACTCAAATATCTGTACCTTCTACACAGTTGGTAGAAAAGAAAGCAATGTTCCTCGTTTCTAAAGGATTATCGTTAGAAAAGTCTGGAGTGCGAGTCTGGGGCTCGGATTCACCGGTCAGTGAGGAATTGTCCACCTAAAAAGGAGAAAGTCCTCAAATAAGTCAAAAACATTTAGGCAGGTATGAGGATGTAATGCATCCCTGAACATAATTTAATCACGTTCACCTTGCATCCATGGGCAGAAATGATACGCAGATCAGCGGGGATCCTGTCTCCACCCTTAACCTCCACAAGGTCTCCAACAACCACTTCCTCTGCATTGATGCTCATTTTCTCACCATCACGGATAACCAAGGCTTGCTAAATAACAAATCAAAAAACATGAGAACCAATACAATTGATTTCACAAGTGTATAATGGGATCGAAAAGAACATTCAGTACCTGAGGAACAAGATTCTTGAAAGAGTCCATGATCTTTGAGCTTTTAGCCTCTTGATAGTATGAGAAGCAACCAGTGATCATAACCACTGCAGACAACACAATACCCAGGTACAACTGTAAGGCAGCGAGAGGGGTTTGTAAAGAAAAAAAATTAGGGTTAAATCACTTCACAGATATGTCTCGTATTATTATTATTTTTTTTTAATATAGGTCATTACATTATCATTTGCTGGTTCATCTTCTGAAGCTGCCAGAATTCCATATGCCAGGAAACAAAGAATAGCTCCAATCCAAAGGAGAGTGGAGAAGCCACCAAAGAGCTGTTTGCAGAATTTCACCCATTCTGGAGTGGTGGGAGGTGGGGTCAGGGCATTGGGTCCATCACGTGCAAGAATTTCTTTTGCACGATCAACAGTCAATCCCTAGTAAGTAAAATATATCGTTAAACACAAACTGTACCAAAATATCAAACAGACTAATACTCTTAATAGAACATGCTTAACATAACTTTACAAAATAACTGAAGACATCTTACAAGTACATAAATAAAAATACTTTAAAAAAAAAAAAAAAAAAAAAAAAAAAACAGGCTTACCCTGGTAAGGTCAGTGCCATACTTCCTGTTAAGCTCTTCCAGAGTCAGCTTATGATCATCCTAATAAGGTTTTTTAAAATTATTTGCAGGGGGGAGTAGATAAAAATAAATAAATTGTTGCACACAATGATTTGAAAATTTCACACAATGTACAAGAAGCTGACTCACCAAGTCCACTTCCTTTTTAAGTTCATCCATATCCTTATCCTTGTCTTTCTTGCCCTTGGACTTGGACTTTTTGCCCCCCTGTTCTGAGGTGGCTGCCAGTTCATACTGTTCCCGGCCTTCCTGTGACACACCAGACAGACATCCTCTCCATTACAAAAACTTTCCAATGCAAAAAAATATAAATAAAATGAAAAACAATAATAACACCACCACCACAGGATTACACAACCATTGTACACAACCATTAAAAGCCATTTTTAAATAAAGCATTTTCATGCACACAGATTGTATAACCAAATGCTAGTGACAGAGTAACGTCGGCTGTGCACCACACACCACTGATGTGTAAAAAGGACTGCTGTTTTTAAAATCATACTTCAGGAATAACCACTCCCTTTCTCACTTGCACCCACATAAAATATTTTCTAATGAACACAGTTGCTTCAAACGGCTTAAATTAAACGAAATTTACACCACACTAGAGCATTTACTGAAAATAAATGAAGAAATTATTGAATGAGTAACGCCCTGTCGACACCAGACACTGTGCCCTCTGAGGACAAGCTTCATATTTGTCCCCTGTCACCACCCACACAAGAATAACACCCAATCCAAAAAAAAAACAAAAAAAAAAAAAAAAAGAGCCAGACTGTAAATAGTCTCCAGGACTCTCCTGCCTACAGTGTCGCCACACTCATTTGGTTAAACAAATATCAGTTGTGCAATGAAACAGCTGGATGTTGAGCAGGTGTCTACCTTTCTGAACACAGAGAGAGGAAACTATTTTTTCAGGGTAAATGCAGGGCATCACAAACTTAAAATATTTTTTAAAAATGTTAGAATTTTTATAAGCAATGTACATTTATGTAGACGGCAGTCTGAGAAAATGTACATTCAGACCTGGTGGAGAAACCCCACTGCAGCTGGTATTCTGTAAAGCAAGGATTTCTCATGTTTAAATATAATAAGACTGAGCACGTGAACAGCCCGAGTGTCAACACACAGCAGGGTGGTGTGAGAAACGCCACAGTCCGAATTCAGTCGCTACCTAAACCTCGAGGCACAAAACGCTGCGGCCGCTAGACGCGGAGACACTGACCTTTCGCGTGGCACGTTTGGGTTGTGACATCCTCCTTATCTATAGGGGGCGCGATGTACACGGAAAGAGGCCGCGGAAGTCTCGCAGGACAACGCCCGTGAACGCCCGTTACCCGTTAGCTACCTCGCTAATTCTGACCGGCCGCCTGTTGAACTGTGCCGACATACACCATGAGCTCGCCGGGTGAGGTCATTGCCATGACAACAGGAAAACTACAATGACTAGCTCTAATCTCGCGCTCATCAGCCACGCCTACTTGCGTTTCCCGCGCGCGGACCAAAATTACGTAAGGGTCCGCTGCTGTAGCGCCCCGCCCACAAATCCATACTGCTACTCTCAGCCACGTGTGGCTTCATATACATTTAAAATTAAATATAGGGATACAATATTAAGCGTGTCAAAGTGCTGAATCACAGCCTCTAAATTTTACTGGATCATTTTAACATTAAAAACACTTGGTTCTTACACACTTTGAGCACCGTCAACCTATTGTCCTACACTGTCAGCAGATCTACATGTAGGAAAGGTCATGTACAGCCTTAAGAGAAATGAAGAACTGCTAAATAAGCAAACCATGAGGGCAGATCGAGTTTGTCTCAGTAATAAACAAAAATTTTTTTTTTTACATTTATAAGCAATGAATTTTAATTAGAAACATGTAAACTAAATAATATGCTCTCATTAATCTGGGCATTTTCATTCTATGGCTAGATTTCTTGGATATGCACATTTCAAAATTAGGAAATTTGAACCTCAATTTTAGTTTAAAGTGATTGATTAGTTCACGGCTATAAGAGAGTCTGTACTGATCAGGCCGTTGTGTGTTTGACGAGCATGTCCTCTGAATATAGAAGATATTTCATGCAGGGGGAAAAAAATCATTTTTTTAACAATTTAACTACTTTAACAGTTTAACAGAAAACAAGTTTAATAAAATACAGAAACACTCCATGCTAATGTCCTTAGCCTTGCGGCTCATCTCTGGTCCAATAACTGCCCTCAGATAACTAATTTACATAAATACGTGTGTCACAACACAGCATTTTTTACTGTGAGTTGTTGGATTATTTACAGTTTCTCTCGCTTATTAAATCTGCTAGTTTCTCAATTTTTCAGCAATACCTTCAGTACTTTCAGAAAAGTATATCACAGTAATATCCAACGTTGTTGTAAGATATTATAGTCATATTGCTCCGCCAAGATCAACAGATTTGTACAACTCAACCCAGAAGTTGTTTTTGTTCTCTTTGTAATGATCGTGGCCGTATGAGTCAGCCATCATGCACAGACACTGCAGCAGCATGAAAGGAAATTATTTTCTATAAACAGGTGGTAATTAGAGCTGTGCAACGTAATCAAGTTTGCAATTTAAAAGCCCTTTTGATGGTCCGTTCAGTTAAAAAGTCAGCTTTGCAGAAAATGGAGACCACTGGCACATACCCAAATACCTGTCTCGCTCCTCCTTAAGAGTTTATGAGCAGCTGAAACATGATGTAAACAACTAAGCCCACAAGTTAAGATAATTTCAGTGTTTAATGTTTAAGACATTTTAAACATTAAAATATTTTGTAAACTTTTTTTTTAATGTTTATAAAATAAATTACTTGAAATAAGTCAGACCGTAAACTTTAGTGCTATGAAACTGAATCAAAAATCTGATCAATTGAAGTGACCGGTAGCGATGATCCACAGCTCTAGTGGTAGTGTCTGCATCTGCAGGCAAACGTCTCAAAGCATCATGACCTAGAACTAAAAATAAATCCATCATACTAATTTATCTTACTGTTCTGTGCGTGAAATGTTTAAAGAAACTAGATGGCATGATGACACCACACAACTGTTTAAACAGGCTGCTTGGTCACTGGAACCAGAGAGAGATAATGAACTAGATACTTTGCGTGCATCCTCTTGAGAATGTGTGCATCGTCGACTTCAAACTCTTTTCTCCTTAACTTATTAGCTTTAGCAATTAGTCCGTGAACCCATTCTCTAACCAGCTCTAGACACTGACTCAGCAGACAATCAGCACTGAAAAGCGATAACTAGTACCAACGGCGCAGATCGTAATCCCTGAGCAACAGTCACGTCTGACACAAGATGCATTTACATGGACCCTATTATTCTACTAATGATTGAAATAAAAGCCCAACCAGAGTAAAAATGCATCCTGTTCACACAAACCGGAACAATCTGACCTGATCCTACTTGAAGAATCAGATCGATATTTCAGTGGAGAGGGGTTCAGTGGGTAAATAACAGACGGTAAATAATAAACTTGTAAACACTTGGGATCAGTTTGTTTCTCTGGTGTCGGAATAAATATATTCTTTCTGCACGTTTGTGCCATGCGGGGATAACGTTAGGCGATGTATAGAGGAAAATTTTGCTTCTGTTTGACTGAAACTGACGATAACTCTCCCTCCTGTATTTACTTCCGGTAAACATTTCATCTCTGGATGAGGAAGGGGAACTAATTGGATCACCATTTCAAACGCAGTAAAGTATCCAATATATATTAGATGAGACTGGATCCTTGTAACCAATCATAATGCAGATGGCAGGATTTATTAGAAAAGATGGAAAGCCTAAAATTCAAATATCTCAAGCAGATCAAGTGTTGCACAGCAGCCAGGACAGTTCTGCACATTTCAAGAAAGTTACATTTTGATCACTTGAGCACGTAAACGCTCATCAGATCAGCATCCATGTAGTGTTGAGATAGTTCACTTCAATCTGATTTGAATTCATTCTGATTAGAGATTCTGAGAGACAACATGGACTTACTGGGACGAGCTAACTTGAGAAGACAGTCTATAAACAAAACAATATGAAAGCTTTATAAAATCACTTCTCTGTTTCTTAAATCTGTTGCAAATAAAATTTCAGTAGATTCAGTTTTTATACCCGAGCTCGTTTTAAATACAGCATGATCACATTATACAGTGAGATGTAACCTTCTCTGATGTCTGTACAATGCACTGTGCATTCTCCTCCACCCGAGGGACACCAGAGCCACACCTCTTCAGGGCTCCAGACAAGCTTTCCCCAACAACTAGCACTGATGCTCCTTACTCTAAGTTTTAGGACCAGCATAACATTTAGATGCACCACTTAAAATCAACTTGCAGCAAACTCATTCTCCATGTTTACCTGTATGATGGGTAACTGCTTTTGCACCAATTTTTCTTTTTATTATTATTTAAAGGAAAAATGCTGCTGGGTGTGCTTTATTAATCTGCTTTAATCTTCTAAACTATGTTCTCACAAGCTCCATGTTCTTTAACGTTTAGTCTAGAAGCTCCTGCACAAGTATCAAGTTCCCACAGATAGTCAAGCCATGTTTTGATTTAAAAAAATATATATATTTTCCATCCATAGCTGGTTGAATGATTTGTTTTTACAAACCATGGCTCTCTCCCTCAGGGGTTCCATCTGAATGAAATAAAATGATGTTTTATGGACTGATGAAGCCCAAAATGTTACAGATCCCATGGCTGAAAAAGGCTCAAGAGCATTCCTTACTTACCTATAAAGACTAGGTCTTTGCCTCTTTAAACACCTGCTCAGTCCTCCCCTGAAATATCTTCATTTTTTTTTTAAAGAAAAAGGTACAAGTTGTTGTGTTCCCTCTTTAATGAGTTTGTTCTTATGAACATGAACTGTGATGCACTGTTTTCGTGCATGATTAAACATCAGATTTAAATGTCACTGTAACTGTGCACATGCATTTCCCCCTTTTGATGACCTCAGAACACGTGCATGTTCTTCACACTCCCCAACTAATGCTCTGGTTGGTGTGTAACCTTTGCCAACATTTTCTATTTTAATAAGTTGTTGACCAGGACTATTAGAATAACTATACAAGAATAGCCATTATTAAGTCCTAGCACTGATTTGGACTGTGGACGCTAAATACAAAAGGCCACACAGCGGCAATTACACCACCATGATTGTAAAACCTTATGGAATGGACTCAGTAAATATGTTCATCACCTGTATTCTTATGATGATAGCATCGCGTTAGCGCTCCACTCGAATTATGTGTACTTGCACACTCGTGCACTCATTCTCTCACACACCCCAATAAAATAATCATTAATATAAACATTTTATAAATAAAAATAATCATTTACATTGGTGAAGCTGTGACTAGTGCCTGGCCATAAATTGTCACACTGTCTCCAAAAATGGTTGTGACAATGTTCACAGTCTGGGTTCCAGCCCTCGTCATTTCCAAAGGTGAAGTCAAATGGTAAATACAACATCTTTCATGATAGAAGGTGGACAGGGCTGGGGATACCAGTCTTAATCAAAAATGTGAATCCTGTACGATGGCAAACATTTCACAAGGACCATGATATTCCCCAGTAACAGCAAAGCAGCATCGAATATGCATGGAGTAGCATGTTACGCCACACTGCATCTGCTCCTTTAGGCCAAGCACCAAAAAAGGAAACAGCTAAGCCAGCCTCCACAGGGGGGGGGGGGGGGGGGGGGGAATGCTCCGCTCACTTGTAGAGACCAGAATGCCAGAAACAAAGGGTCTCTAACACGTAGTGACTGCTGAATGGAAAGAATGTGGGGAATCTCTGAAGAGACATGATGTCCTTAAGCTTTGTGCAGACACTCAAGGAAAAATAAGAGGGGTACAGGTCATGAGGAAACACAGCTGTGCCCAAACACCTGTTCCTAAACACTAAGCTGCTGGCAGTTATAAAGAGAAAGAGAGGGAGAGAGATGTGGAAGGTTTACATACACAGAAACAAGCAAACATGCCAAAATGAAATCACCATCTTAACCCTTACTGTGCCATTTCACCACCCCAGGAAAATCTATCATCATCATTGAGACTGAGCAGATAGAAAAGTAATGGATTTCTGTATTTTATCTGAACACTCAGTATGGGGAAAGGCATCAGCTGTGGGGGTTGTAGCGCAGAGAGAGGAGGAAGGGGGCGTTGTTCAATGCACCAAACCACATCTCAGTCATGGTCCTGGGTGTAAACGTTTCATCATTTAAACATGTTTAATGACCAAGATTCGCCCGACTCATCTTTTTTCTGTTAAAACAATGATCAAACGGCTTGAAATCGCGAGCGACTCAGCAATCGGTTGTTGTAAAGCACGCACCGTTACACGATCAAAAGAGGAGAATGCAACATTGTTTCTTTGTACGTTTTTTCCCCCTCAGGATGACTAATTTTCCCGCTTGTGTAATAAACAGTCATCATCATAATGAGAAAGCTTATGAATTGAACGCGTTTTGCGTGGGTTTCTTGCTTTGGGCTATTGGTGAGGTTTTGCGTGATGGGTGGGTGAGGGGCGGTCAAAAGGAGGAGACATGATGGCTCCACGTCTTCTACACCAACGTTTACACTGAAGCAAGACAGAAAAACGCGCTTTCGCCAGCGTCAGCTTACAAATGACAGGTTAGGTAATGAAATACGGCATAGTGGGCAGCACACACTGTTGCATCAGTCTGGGGCGGCAGCTGCTTTCGGTGTGCGTGTGTGTGTGTGTGTTAGCGGGGGAAAACGGAGTTGTGCGATTACTGAAGGCTCAGTGAAGCCCATGAGCGTTTCGAGTAAATTTCCATTCCCCACCTTTCAAAAATATCGCACCAACGTGGTGCATCATAATCTACGGGAAACCCGATCCGCATTTCCAAACCTCAGAACAGAGAGCCGCCAAACTGAAAGATTTAGACGGAGTGAAATGTGTGTGTGTGTGTGTGGTCACAAGACTCATTTTCCTCTAACGCGCAAAACAGGCCACGGCAACCTCGCCGCCATCTCACAAGAACTTTCACCGCTACACTAATGATCTTTACCGGACCTGGGCATTTCACCTGATCTCAGAACAATCAAGTACACTTTCTAACACGACTACCTGTTGCTTTTCACCTCAAATTACCGGGTTAAAAGTGAGATTAAATCCAACAGGCTCCATGTTAGTCTCAGCCCTAACGAGGGAGAGAGAACTGCGGAAGTCATGCCTGAAGGAGGCATCTGTTACCGCCGCTTCAATCAAGCCAGAGGTTCATTACGCGCAAACAAAAGCATTTTCGTGTAATTAAACACACATATAACGTTGTTATTGAATAAAATGAATAAACCCACACTTACTCCACGTCCCATTTTTACGTCTTTGGATTTTAAAATAAAGAAAAGAAAAATCTGTTCAATCCAGACGATTTAAAACGAATTAAAAGTCACTAATTAAATAAAAAATAATAATAATAACTTCCGCTAGTCTTGATACAGGCGCCCTGAACGCGTCCTGACCACACGTGTCACTCCACCCGGACACGCACCGACCTCCGGCGACGCGCGCGGCTCCACACTTTTATACCGCGACTCCTTTTCTCGTGACGTCTGTTTTTTTGCCATGGTAACATGGAGTGGGTGGAGTCTGCGGCAGAGAGAGAGGCTCTGCTCCTGCTGTACTGCGCTGCGTGGAGGGAACTGTTCTACTGAGCGCTCAACTAACGACTTTAAGATCGTGGAAGCATTTTGGTTATGCGTCTTAGACTTAACAGATGATCTGTACTTATAAAAGGTCTTTTTCT
This sequence comes from Clarias fuscus, assembly GCA_030347435.1. Taxonomy (NCBI): domain Eukaryota; kingdom Metazoa; phylum Chordata; class Actinopteri; order Siluriformes; family Clariidae; genus Clarias; species Clarias fuscus. Next base: position 7,601,848 of record CM059227.1, read on the forward strand.
ACATTCACAGAAAATATTAAAACATTAAGTAATGCTTACAAAGTTTCAGTATCTGTATACAGTAACCGTTTCTAACTATATATATTTACAGTAAATCATGGTAATACATTAAATCATCAGTGAACTTATATATAGGCTTTCACCCATCTGTGTGTTGCCTTGGAAACAACCATGTTCCAGTCTCCAATCATGTTCCACCCACAGCGATGTTCCCTATGCTGGAATGTTAAACTGCTGCAGTAATAAAGAGACATTAAAGGCCCTCCTTCAGCTCCAGGCTATTTTGCCTCAGTGTCATGTTATGATCATAGCTCCACTGATGCACATATTTAGATGAGATGTTACTACTGCAGTAATAATAATAATAATAATAATAATAATAATAATAATAAACTAACGCTCCTGTATGCAAAGAACAGAAGTCTATATAGCTAATAGCTGCTGTAATCACACGTTATCAGTTAAAGGCTGTTGTTTCTTATCAATTGGTTTGCAGAACTGTAGCTGAAATTTAATTTATGACAGTAATCAATACACAAGCTAGATAAGTTTGTAAGTCAAAGATGTCTTCAATCAGGCCTTTCTTGGCTTGGTATGCCTTTTATGTTCCTAAGCCAACACACCGTATTGCTTTATCAGCAATTTAATCTTCTGTGCATTACTCTTGCAATCAGGTTTAAGCACACTCATAGTGATTCACTCTCCTTGGAGCACATGACTTCTGGTAAGTTTCATTCAAATAAGAGACATTTATTCTGCACTGTACTGTACTATTATTCTTATCATTTGGAAACAAGTAGGCAGTGTTTGTTCTTGCTGCTGCGGTTGCATGAAATAGGCCTCTTCTCATTTTGTATTACTTCATGTGGCTAAAGATAGACCGTCAGACTAGGAGTATAGCTGTAAGGCCCAATTTTCCTTAGATATATAGGCATATATACGGCTCAATTTGTTTTAGCAAGTAGGAATGAAAAATAATAAACACATCATACACATTGTTTTTTTTTACCCCAAACTTGAGGTCTGATATTTATTGTATAAATAAAAATGCTTTCTTTTCAGCATTGCACAATTACTGACTGTGGGGTGTGTTCAGAGTAGAGGGTCATTGTGACTTAATAATATGTCTCTTGTTCTAGCCAACCTAAAAAAAAAAGGAGGGGGAGGGGTAGAAGTGAGAGAATGCCTATTGACTATGGAATCACAGATTAAATCAATTTCACAAAAATAATGTGTGTGAGATTTCTTTTTTTAATATTTTATTCACTATGAATCTGCATTCTTTGTAAATGATAGTTAAATAAGTTAATGTAGGGCTGTTCCTACCTCCTGGGTTTCGCCGAAGATAGTATTTTCTGACCTCATCATAGATAAATATGAGGAGTGAGTAAGGCACAGGACATAACCACCACCATGGTCTAGAAGATAAGGACACTGAATATTACTGGTGTAATGCTCAAGCATTGTGAATGGTGTTTGGATTTAATGCATTATGGCACAATACATTAGGAACCTCATAATACATCATTAAATCATGTAAGCAACCTAATAAAGAAAAGAATCAAGTTTTTTTTTTTTTTAAATCTTCTGACCTTTCAAGAAAAATATACGGTAAAATTGAACTTACTTCAGTGGATACATTCTTACAGCAATATCCGTCCCTGGACAGTATGACAAAAATGCTGCCAAAGCTGTTTCTTCTATAAGGCCAAAGTTAAGGACTTTGTTTCTAAAAAAAAAAAGTGAAGTGAAAGATTATTTAAACCCCCTGTAGTGTATAATAGATTGAATATATAGCAATTAAAATAAAACACTTTATTTTCATATTATTTCTATATTATACATACTTCATTCCCTGGTGTATCAGTGAGTTTGTCCTGGTCTTACAGATGATTAGGTCAGTCCATTGTACAATCACAATACTGACAAAAAAAGCAGTGTGACATGTGTACTCCACAATTTTCCTGCGCTCATAAGTCTGGGGAGAGGAAACAAACAAACACAAAGGTTCAGCAAATCAGGCCTTCATAGGCTCTCTCTTCAGCTTTGCTTACATTTACATTTATGGCATTTGCCAGTTGGGCTTATCCAGAGCGACTTACAGGCGTGCCTTAAAGTCTTTATCAATAAATACATCCTGATACTGGTTCATAAGATTGCTGTATAAAAGTACCATCTGTTTACTTTTTTTCATCTGCTTTTTTTGTTTGTTTGCTCTAATTAACTCTAGTACTTGAGAAAATGTAGACCTTTAGACTGCCAGTCATTCAGCTGGTCAGACATCTTGAGGAAGTTCTTTCCACTACTTAGGTGCCAGGACAGAAAAAAAAATTCTTGATGCATGCTTTCCTTGTACTCTGACAGATGGTGGGACCAGCAGAGCAGTACTAAAAGATCGGGGGGAGCGTGGTGCATTTCACAGGGTGTGATAAGTGCTTTGAGGTAAGTGGCTGGTGGCCCATTTTTGGCTTGTAGGCAAGCCTGAGTAGGCTTTATATCTGATGTGGGCAGCTACATGAAGGCAGTGGAGAGACTGGTGTGTGTGATTCTAGAATTGGAAATTTGCTTAAATATACAAGAGACTACACAAAATGGTTGCACTTAGAAGCCAGTTGCTCTGATCATATGTAGACTACAACTGCTATGGATGTTTTCCATCAGTTAACAGTTAGCAACCTCAACAAAGTGGACGTATACAAGTGCTCTTTTCAACATACAGCACACAGTTATAGAGGAGAGTTATTTATAGTAGCGCCACTCAATATCACACAAATAAGGATGGATTCCTTATTGAGTCTGCTTCCTCTCAAGGTTTCTTCCTCTCTTCCACCATCACCTTTTGTCTTACTCATTAATTTAAATTGCTATAAATGTATATATCTCTCACTCATCATCTATACCACTTAATCCTGTATTCAGGGTCACAGGGGGCCTGGAGTCTATCCCGGGAGACTTAGGGCACATGGCAGGGTACATCCTGGACAGGGTGCCAATCCATCGCAGGGCGCAGACACACACACTCACTCATTCACACACTACGGGCAATTTGGGAACGCCGATTAGCCTAACCTACATGTTTTTGGACTGTGGGAGGAAACCGGAGTACCCGGAGGAAACCCACCAAGCACGGGGAGAACACAGAGACGGGAATCGAACCCGGACCCTGGCGGTGCAAGGCGACAGTGCTAACCACTACACCACCGTGCCGCCTGCTATAAATGTAAAAAAAAAAAAAAAAAAACTTAAACTTAAATAAAACAAGATATAATTTTTTTATTCTTTAATTCTTAAACACTCTGATACTGTCTAGATAATACGTACCCACTGCTGACCATAGCTATCCTCCAGATCATTGTTATAGGGATCATCCCAATGTACACGCAGCCCAAGCAGAAACAAGGGCAAGAATCCATTCTCAGCAAGGATTACAAAATAGGTGAAGAACCCTCCAACTGCTTGCATCATCCCTATAAAAGAAAAGACAAATAAACTTTATCTTGATTCATTCATCTTCAAAAAGTTCTTTACTCTTGTCAGGGTTGCTAATCCTAAGTGATTTCCAGTGACACTGGGCATGAGATATGGATCTATTTTAGATTAGCCATGTCACATACTTTTTGGGATGAAACAAAACTAGACACATGAAGAGCAAGAAGAACTTCACACACAGTAACACATCATCAAAATTTGATCTTTAGGAAAAGCATTTTACTTATATATATATACAGTATATACTCCTTTGGTATTAGTACTTTGGACGAAACGATTCACTTTGACTTAAAATGTATTGTGCAAAAAGTTATCTTACCAATTTGTCCATAAGCCATACTGATGAGCCTTTCATTGACTAGTTTGTCTGTCTGGGCATTTCTGGGCTGCCGCTTCATAATATCACTCTCAGGACCCTCATAGGCCAAAGAAATAGCTGGCACCTGTAAGATTAATATAAAACCACACACACACACACACACACACACACACACACACACACACACACACACACACACACACACACACACACACACAAACACACACATGAAGGGTTTAATTCCAGTCCGAGATACAGTTTTAATAAAACTTTGGCTTTGCTTGTGTTCTTGCTTGAATTGCCCACCTCAAGGGCACCATAATCAAAGCTGAAGGCGATCAAACAAATTCTTAGAGTTTTTTTTTTTTTTTTTTTTTACCAGACTGTGTATATAGCAGTTTTTTAAAAAATTGTTGAACAATTTCCAGTAGGAATTTTTAGTTGCCAAATCATTAGACTAAGATTAACTTGGCAAAAGTAATTATGTAGGGACACAGCTGGTATCAGTTTAAAAAAATAGATTTACTATGATTAGATGACATTGGAGCAGTTTTACGTTCATGACGTCGATGCCCTGAGCAGGACTCGAGCCCTGGCTGAATGGTAAGAGCACAATGCTAGGCAACAAGGAACTTGCTGATCATGCTGGTTAATGCACATATACTGTATGGTACAAATACAAATAATAAAGATCAGTAAAGATAAATTGCATTTGCAACACTTTGCCATCGTCACTACTTTCAGAAACAATGGTGTCCTGATGTATTTTGGATGGATGACAATGCAAGCAAATTTAAACTATTATAACAATAATATAGATTAATATAGATGAAATATAGTCCTTCTCACCATATCGGTTCCCAGGTCAATACATAAAATAGTGACTGTGCCCAGAGCGAGAGGAATGCCCGCGATAACAAAGAACAGGAAGGGTGACATCTCAGGGATTTTACTTGTCAACGTGTATGCAATGGATTTCTTCAAATTGTCAAAGATCAGTCGGCCTGGGAACATAATTATATTCAATGTAATTTCAAGGTGAGGATTATTTTTTACATGAACTAAAACGCAATTAAAGTTTCAGATTCTTTACCTTCTTCTACACCAGTAACGATAGAAGCAAAGTTATCGTCCAGGAGAATCATATCAGCAGCCTGTTTGGAGACGTCAGATCCAGCAATACCCATCGCTACACCAATATCAGCCTTCTTCAGAGCAGGAGAATCATTAACACCGTCACCAGTCACAGCTACAATGGCTCCCTGTCAGAATGAAAAGAAAAAAAGCATATAAATATTAAGCAATTCATAATTTGTATATAAAATGTATTATACAAATGTATTGGTTTAAAATGTTTATGGTACCTGCCGCTGGAAACCTTCCACAATAATGAGTTTTTGCTGAGGGGACGTTCTGGCAAACACAATCTCAGTGTGGTGTTTTAAGATGTCATCCAGCTGTTCAGGGCTCATATTCTTTAGATCGCCACCATGGACCACACAGGCTTTTGCATCTCTGCAAATACCAATGTACTGATATAATTGAGATATTTTTAAAGTAAACAAACCCACAGGTAGCTTAATTTTTTTTGTGCTTACCTACGATCAACTTCTTCCACAGGGATGTTCAGACGAGCAGCAATGTCTTCCACGGTCTCACTGTTTTCAGAGATGATCCCCACACCCCTAGCAATGGCTTTAGCTGTGATTGGATGATCACCAGTAACCATGATAACCTACAAATACAGGCAATTACTTCAAATACAATAGCATGGTTATGGTATTACAACTCCTGCATGCAAGATACAACATGTAAAATAAGAGTGAAATCAGACAAAACCTTGATTCCTGCACTCCTGCACTTAGCTACAGCATCAGGTACGGCAGCACGAGGAGGATCAATCATAGACATGAGGCCGATAAAGCACAGATTCTCAGTAGGGAAGTTCACCGTCTCTGTGTCAAATGCAAATCCTTCAGGAAACTGATCATCAGGGAGGTTGTAATGGCAGAAACCTGTAAGAAAAATCTTTGTCAATTTGTACAGACTACATTGCATCTGGAAAGGTCGTTGTAAAAAGTGTACAATATACCGATGTGATTTGGCGTACCTAGAACTCTTTCTCCAAGACCTCCTAGTTTTAAATATACTTTATGAAAAGCTTCCTTCATCTCATCATCCAGCTCCTGTTCTTTTCCTTGAATCATAATGGTTGAACATCGGTCCAGGATCCTCTCCGGAGCTCCTTTCATCACTAACAAATGCTTGGTCTCTGTAGAATTGGGGTTGTTGTGGACTGATAGCTATTGTACACCAGATCAGTAGATGTTAGTGTTTCAGTTCAAATTTCAATATTAAATGAATGAAAGAGAACATAGTACCTGATATTTGTTTGTGGAATTAAAGGGGATCTCAGCAAGTTTTGTATACTTGTCTCTCATGTCCTTCACTGAGCCACAGCAGAGTTCAATACACTTTAATAGAGCAGACTCTGATGCATCTCCAGTTGTGTCTCTCTGCAAAAAGTGCAAAGTTTAAGTAACATAATATTTGCTTTAATTCCTTTAACTCGTCAAATCACAGATAATCCATCAGATTTAATAAATGTCTGATCGATCAATCAATCAATCAATCAATCAATCAATCAATCAATCAATCAATCATAACTAAATATCTCATTGAAATCCTTATAGGCCTATAGCCAGTCCATACTAATTAGCTTGTTCTCATAGGGTTGCTCAGACTTGTCTGTTACATGCTGTGTGATTCAGTTCATAACAACATCCACTTTGTTACTGTTGAGGGTAAAGCATAAAAAATTTATGTCCCAGAACCAGCATTAACCTAATTTCAAAATAAATCCCTGGATTTATGTACTTAGTCCTGGGGCTTTAATTCCAGTATTGTTTGGATGCTACAGATGCTTATACAAATACTACATTCACACTGTACTAATCTTCAATTATGACTTTTAGTGATGACTTTTACAAAACCAAACCTTAAGGACAGGGAGGTTGGCTTGATCTGCAAGAAAAACCGCTCGGTTGCACAGGCCAGCTACCCGGGCAAGGGCAGACCATGTGGCAGAGCTTCTGTCGAAAGAGGTTCCACTTTGGTTTTCTGTGGTATCAGCATCATGGATCTGGTTGTCGAACCACATGTGCGCCACAGTCATACGGTTCTGGGTCAGAGTTCCTGTCTTGTCTGAGCAAATAGTGGAGGTGGATCCAAGTGTCTCCACTGCTTCAAGGTTCTTTACCAGACAGTTCTTTTTGGCCATGCGTTTCGCAGTTAAAGTCAGACACACCTACAGTATAATAATCAAGTGGAAACTGGTTATTGTTCTTGTTGTGTGTACTAAGAAAAAACATGTTATAAAGTTATAAGTAATTACAAAAATAGGTAACAGATAATAAAAAAAAAAAAGATTTTTATGATTTTTAAATAATTTACAAAAAGGGCATTTACCAGTTTAGCATTGCCTGATCAATTTCAAATAATATTAAATAACTTTACTGACCGTGACTGTGGCTAGTAGTCCTTCAGGCACATTTGCAACAATAAGCCCAATGAGGAAGATTACAGCTTCCAACCAGGTATAGCCAAGAATCATAGACAAGATGCTGAAAATGCCACCCAGGAAAAATGCAACGCCAGTGATGATATGGATGAAATGTTCAATCTCTTTGGCAATTGGTGTCTGTCCAACCTCAAGGCTTGAAGCCAGGATAGCGATTCGACCCATCACAGTGCGATCACCTGTGTTGATCACAATGCCTGTGGCAGAGCCTGAGGCATTTACATGAAACATCACAAATTTAAATAAATGTAAATAAATCAAATAAATTATCAAAATAAATGAAAGTTTTCATGATTTTTTGCACCTTCAACACAATTTGTAGACAGGAATGCAATATTCTTTGTCTCTAAAGGATTTTCATTAGAAAACTGAGGAGTTCGGCTTTGAGGCTCAGATTCACCAGTAAGGGAGGAATTGTCCACCTAAAAGCGTAAGGGGAAAGTTTTAATAAGACAAATTTAGAAACTATTTAAAATGCCCTTATAATACAATTGGTGATAAAGTTAATCTCTTACCTTACACCCGTGTGCAGCAATAATTCGGAGATCAGCAGGAATTCGATCACCACCCTTAATTTCCACAAGGTCGCCAACAACCACATCCTCTGCATTAATGCTCTTCTTCTCACCATCACGAATAACCAAAGCTTGCTATAACACCATGGTTACAATTTTAAAATGTGTGTGTGTGCATCAAGTGAAAAATTCTATTTGTAATAAAATGTGGTTAGGTGATCCCGTACCTGTGGAACAAGTTTCTTGAAGGATTCCATAATCTTTGAACTTTTAGCCTCTTGATAGTATGAGAAACATCCTGTGATCATCACCACTGCTCCAAGTACAATACCCAGGTACAGCTAAATAACATACACACACGCACACACACGCACACGCACACACACACACACACACACGCACACACACACACACATTCTATTATTTTTCTTCCAAATTTTACCATTAAAAGAGGAAAAAAACATCAAGGTTTTACAGTTCACATAGTAAAATGTGTTACTTACATTATCGTTTACAGGTTCACTCTCTGTGGAAACCTGTATAGTATAAGCCAGAAAGCAAAGAAACGCTCCAATCCACAGCAGTGTACAAAATCCACCAAATAGCTGTTTGCAGAACTTGACCCATTCTGGGGTCGTTGGAGGAGGAGTTAGCGCATTCGGCCCATCACGTTCAAGGATCTCCTTTGCACGGTAATTGGACAAACCCTTATGATTATGAAGACACAGGTATTAGCATGAATTTAAGAAAATTATGTTTCAGCTTTTTAAATGGTGATCTATTTTATTGTTCTTGTTCTATAAAAAGTTCTTCTAATTTTCCTTAATGTTTTGCATAAAATAAAATAGCTTAACAAATATATACCTAATTTTATTACTTACTCGAGTAAGATCAGTGCCATATTTATGCAGAAGTTCCTCCACGGTCAACTTATGATCATCCTTCATGGTAATTTAAAGAAATAATTGTAATAATGATAATTAACAATAATAAATGTACTTTTCAGACGAGTTAACATTTTTAAATAACTTCTTAATAATTGCTAAGTTAAAAAATGAGATGCATATTTGCATAAATTAACATTGGCAAATTCAAATATCTTTGCAACTGTTACGTTAACAAGAAAATTTTTCATTCATGGCTGATATGATCGGAATTTGTTAGTTTGGAGACAATGCTCACCAAGTCCACTTCTTTTTTCAGTTCATCCAGGTCTTTTTGATCTCTCTTTCCTCGTTTCTTTTTTTTTGGTTCATTTTCAGATGTCGATGCCAGCCTGTACCTATCATTCCCTGTCTGAGTATTTGTTTAAAGAAAGAGTAAACATACAAAAACATTAATAATAAAGCCTAAATACTAAGAAACAAAATTAAGACAAACCTAAAAACGATTAGAAGAGCTGTACAATTAAAACAAGAATCCAGTGTACAATTGTACAATCCACTTACTCCTAACCCCATTCTTCTCCAAAATAGGTCAAAATCCCCCTTGTGGTTCTCCCCTGATTTTCTTCAGAGAGACATTTGAGCCTCTGCGTCTCTTAATCAGGTTCGCCAGCCTTTATACTCCAGTATCTCACCTGGATGAAGGCGGAGATTCAGATGCAGTTGGAACGTACAGGCAGGTCATTGGAACATCTCAATGACAACCAATCCAAGACCTTCCTAAACATCTAGGAAGTTTTTTGTGGACACATTTACAGGTATTTTAGATACACAAGATGTTTATACAGGTAAGTCCTATGAGGTCCCTCAATGACAATTAATTGTTACCTTTAGTAAATGGAAAAATAAGCATAATTAAATATGTTATAAAAAACTTATATATATATATATATATATATATATACACACATGTCGTTTTAGTTTTGCTGAACATTAACAACTGAACAACTAAATAATTTAATAAATAGCCTGGGATTACTTTGATAGAGAAAGAATAAGTAGATGGGACCAATTTGATAAAAATCATCCTGTGTTCCTGAACATTCATTTAATTCATCTAAGCCCATCATTTTGAACAATATAAATTGAATAGAATTATTTAGCATTAGCTATTTCTTATTATGAGGCACGAGGGAATGTGATATTGTGCCACACTTAAAAACATGAAAAAACTTAAGATCCCTTTATAATTTAGCGGACATTAAGGAAATTACATTAAAATCTAAAATTTGCTAATTTTTGCAAAAGGTTTACAGTAAACTGTTCTTTGTACTAGGGTAAAAGCAAGTATATACAAAATGGTGTCATCTTCATATGAAGTGTAGATTTGTGAACTGTTCATTGTTTATACATGAACATTTAGGATGTGGACATCTGTGTTTGTGGACAAATCTGTAAGTACTTCGGTTCATGTCATTGACAGCATTCAGTGACCTACCAATATGGATGAAGGATGAATTTGACACCTGTACGCCAAACTCCTCCTCTTCAGGTAAGGTAAGGTGCTTTTGGTGTTAACTAGGATCAGATGAAGGAGTTGCTACGGCAAAACAAATGTTTAACCCTTTAAAACTCAAGCGGCACAGATAAATGCCAGAAACACAGCATAGGTCAATGATGTTAAAAAAAAAAAAAAAACTCTTAAAATGAATCTATGATTAGTATTTTTGGTCATACAGACAACCCCCCAAAAAACAATAAAAACATGTGACTGTGTGTTTTTGTGTTAGTTCCTTGACTACGTAACCTATTTTTAAATTTTTTGCTCATGTGTGTATAGTTGGTTAGAATTAAATAAAATACAGTTCAACATATTTCCTATTTTGTACTAAAAAAAAGGATATATCTTTCTCTACATCCTGAGCCTGATATGTGTATTCAATAAATAGCAAAACAAATAATTGATAAATGCTTTAACTACACAAAAGTACATTTTATCTACAAGATTGTTAAAGTTTTTAAATTTTTCCTGTAAAAGAAATCAAGCATAGATGGTCAAATTACACAAACTCCTTTTGGAACATTTTATAAAATCTTTAAAAATATTCATTAGAGTTACTGAATAATATATAAGGGTTACTGAATAATATGCTTTAAGATAAGTAACATATAAAAATGTGGTTTTATATTAATATTTCTATACATTTCCATCTCTCTCTCTCTCTCTTTCTATAGAGAGAGAATATTTCTTAGACAACTCTTAATATGTATAGAATATTTCCGTTATCTAAACATTTACTCACAACATAGTCACACCTAATGACCAGGTGTTATAGTAATATAGACAAATACACTGACAACTGGAAAAATGAACCTCCTGAAAATATCTAGCAATAAGCTGCCTTATTTTAACCTCACTAGGAAACAAAAATAAAAATGTCACTGATCATGATAGAATAAGTATTATTCAGATGGCATCTGCTGGAAGTGATGATAGATGATAGTTGATACACAATCAGGGCCAGGGCTTGTTGACAGTCAGTTGACAGATGTGAAAATACACCTTTAAGTTTTCTGCCACAGGATGCAGTTATTGATAACTTATCAACTTCACAGTGGCATCACACCAACCATACTGTATCCTATCATGTTTTATCATCTAATCCTCATTAAGTTGCATGCAGGTTTATGTACATTGTATTAGGAACTAAAATAGCTTCCCTAAAGACTGGGTAATAAGTTTTTTTGGAGATGTCACTATATTGGTTGGCAAGCACAACCCTTTGCCCACTGAATAAACTTAATCTTACCAACATGACAATTTAAAATGAATATAATATACTTAGGGTTGGACAATGGTGGCTCAATGGTTGATTTCCTGCTTGCCATTAACAGTAATCAATAATAAAGGAAATATATAAATCCTGTTTTTTGTACTTCATGAGAGGGGTTAAAAAACTTTTTATTTATATATACACTTTCTGGTATACAACAATTATTTTGTGTATGGAAATGATTCTGAGGTGGCATGGTGGTGTAGTGGTTGGCACTGTGGCCTCGCATCTCGAGGGTTGAGGGTTCGTTTCCTGCTTCAGGTCTGTGTGCTTGGAGTTTGCATGTTCTCCCTGTGCTTAGTTAGTTTCCTCGGGTACTCTGATCTCCTCCCACAGTCCAAAGACATCCAGAGTAGGTTTATTTACATTTCCAAATTGGGGCTGCAGACCCCTGTGATAAACAGTATAGAAGATGAATAAAATATTTATTCTGTATAAATTGGACCACTGCTCAATTTTCCCAATCAAGTGGAGTGGATAGCATATGCCACCCAGCTATAATTCACTGGGCAATTTAATTATCCTTGAAAAATTTCAGTAATAATAAAACACAACAATTTGTATATAGTGAAAGATTTTCTCTCAGTGTGCTGCCAGCAAAAAGATCTCTGGACATATTGCTTAGTCTGCTGAAGGGTCTTTGTCTGAATTGTTCTGTTACTCTGTTACAATGCTGGACCTGGCAGATAGTTTTCACTGACAAAAATGAAATAGATTTGTGCCCCATCCAGTGGAGCAACAAGGCAGATCCCGGTTGTAGATGGGACCCTAATGGTGATGCTGAAACTTGCATACTCACATACAAGTGCTAAATAAAAATAAATTGGTCTTCATAGCAGAACCATCCCTTTCAAAAACTGTTCTTTAAAAATGCTTCTTTGAGTCACCCTTTCTGTCTCTATGAAGATTTTTTTTTTCTAAGAAGTTCTTTGTGGGCCAAAATAGATTCTTCAGCTAATCTTGGGCTTCTTCAGCTAATCTAGTAGCCTACTAAACATGCAATCTATATTCATCTAATCTAACTGTGGCCAAAGTAACATCTGCCTCTCCATTGGGCCTCATAATTTCTATCCATCTGTCCTTGCTGTCACTCAGGGTCTAGCCTTCACTGCTGCTCAAGATGATCATAGGTGTTGAACTTAATGGTTTTCAAAACAAAACAATTGAGCCATGAAGCTGTCCAGGTCAGTGGCCATCTTGTTTGGGGAACTTCTTTTGTCAGCCATTTTGTCTGATCTCTACTGTCAAAGGGATCTGTGGAGCATGTGTTCTATGTAAGATGGTAAAATGCAGTTTATTGATTGCTTTTGTGCTTCTTCCCTCATCACTGAAAGCCTGACCTGTCCTGATTTTTCCTGGTTCTACACGGCCCATGTAAGCCACTCTCTCTGAGTTAGGATTGGCTGCTAGCAAGCTAAATGTGCTGGACATGGCTTCTTCTGCCTACCCTGGGATTTTCAGTGAGCATGGATCCAACTGGTGTTTGTGTACCTTAGAACCTGAACCTGATCGGCCTTGGTATCCATTTTGCGATTGGATTTAAAGATAACCTGCATGCTCTCTGTATCTCTATACTACCGATGCACATGAAATTGTACAAGAAGACGCTGTAGATTACAGTACATGGTAGGCTCATTCGTAACCTGTCGCAATCCAGTGGCTGAAGTAACATCTTTAATTAGCTTATTGTATATTTCTCACGAGCTACTTCCATGAGGCCTTAGAGAAACTGGAGAAGGTACTCGCAGACTGTTTTTTATGTGGAAGACTCAGATGAAGGAACTACATCTCACTAGTATGCCCACTCTCCACAGACTACAGGCTTGTACCCCTGCGTCATTACACCATTCTGCACTGCATTCACTCAGGACTCCAGACGCTGCACCTAGGAGAAATGTGTCATGCAAAGTAAGCAGTGCAATCCATGAAATTTCTCCATCAGTCGCAACACCTTCATCTAGTCCTCTTTCAGTGCTCGCCTCACGCACACACACTCACAATAATCTGGACATTTTCCCCTCCACTCACACCCACACTCACATATGTACACATTTGTATATATTTTTGGAAATATTGTTTGTTTGCTTTGTTTTGGTGCACCTTTTATTTGCTTTTTGTATAATACACGTTTGGGTTTATTTAATTATTTGCGCGTTTGCCCTTTTGCTCTTCCGATTTTAACGCAACACCAACACGGAAATAAAGACCTTAATTAGTGTAACATTGGTTAATTTAAAGCTAATCAGATTGTTGTATACTATTACATATACATTACATACCCCATGTTAACCAAATTCAGGACTGCACAAATGACTAACTTTATATATTACAAACAGTTGGGATGCATTTTTAAGATACAGCAGGAGGAGTACAGCCACATTCATCAATAGGACTGCAAATGACGAATCTCTCTGTCTAGCTCTCTCTCATTTCTCTATAGTGATCGTGATTGTTCAGGGTCAAAGGAGGCCTGGTTCTTACTCCATGGGGGCTTGGGGCACTAGACAGGATACATCCTGTAGGATAACTCATTGTATGGCACAAATGCTCACACAACGGCCAATTTGGAAAGGCCAATTAGCCTAAAGTGCATGTCTTTGGACTGGGAGGAACCTGGAGTACCTGGAGGAAATTTACCAAGCATGGGAGGAACATGCAAACTCAGAGACCTGAATGTGACACTCAAACCTTCGACTACGAAGGTGCAAGGCCATAGTACTACCCACTATAATAATTTTGGTAACAATTTGACAGAGGTGGAAAGTAGCGAATTACATGTACTCGCCTTACTGTAACTGAGTAGTTTTTTTGTGTACTTCTACTTTTAGTAGTTTTTAAAATGTGTAATTTTACTTTTACTTAAGTATGTTTTGTTTGAAGTATTGTAATTCGCTACATTCATCATACAATCATATGCGCTACTGAGTAAAACAAATGAATGAAAATGCAAAAAAAAAATATATAGCTTTGTATAAATGCTTCGTTGTGCTCGCGTGTGCATCTCGTGTCCTGGTCGCGCGCCGCTCCAGACTCCACTCCAGCTTTTCGGCATCTACCTGACCTTCCACACGGTCGCTTCCGCCCTGAGAGTGACGTCATCAACCTGCGCGACCATATAAAAACCCGGAGAGAGACGCGGGAAAGAGGAAAGAGATTGTGATTTAGGTCGTTTTGATATTTGGTTGTGACTTTTTGCCTCCCACTGACTTTGATTATTGCTTTGGTTGGTCTTTGTATATATTTGTAGATAATTTTACTGTATGTTTGTGCCCTCACCAGTAGTAGGGACGTGGCTGCCATTTATTTTGGGAAGAGGGAATTTATTCACTGTTTGTGTGAATAAAAAAACAAACAGTTTTTTCCCTTTGAGTTAGGGAAGGTACATGTATTTGTGTGTGTTGGTTTTTTTTTTATCACAAGAGACTTGGTTTACCATTTTGTTTAGCATCAGTCTGGCTCTCATCAACACACCAGACAGGTTTTTAGGTTACTTGCCATGGTATTAAGTTGGCTTGTCAGCATATTAAATCCTTTAATTATCTGCTTGTCCACATCAATCTTAAGTACTGATGCCTTTCCATATCATTTTAAATCAATTCATGCTATCTGGACAAAAGCCATTCCACAAATGGTGATAATTAAGCAATCACTTGAAGAAAGTGCTGTTGCATGAAATATCAGCAAAGCTGTGATTGCTGCAGAACAGTACAACCTTGAGTGTCATATTGCTTTTTGATCGTTTGTTTATTGATCTTGTTAGTTTGCCCTGCATATTTATATCCTTCACAGACTGGCGGAAATAGAGAGTCACAGTGTAATTAACAGAGGTGGACTACGTAATCAAAAGGTGAGAACAATAAACTCTCGCATTAGATCTCTCGCATCTAAAGCAGTTATTGTTAATGAAATTATCACAGATCAGGAGTTTGATATATTATGTTTAACAGAAACCTGGATTAAACAGGACGAGTATGTAGCTCTAAATGAAGCTAGTCCTCCTGTGTATACAGCTACATACACCAGCCTCGGCTAACTGGTAGAGGAGGAGGCGTCGCAGTTATTTACAACGATAATCTGTCTATCGTACAAAAACACAGTTTTAAATTTAATGCATTTGAAGCTCTCTATAGTAACATAAAGTCTGCTCAGTCGATCCCGCTAATCATCATTTACAGACCCCCAGGGCCGTACTCGGAGTTTCTCTGTGAATTTGCAGATTTCCTCTCAAACCTTGTTGTTTCTGTAGATAAAGCGTTAATTGTTGGAGACTTTAACATTCATTTTGAGAATCCAGAAGACCCCCTGAGAACAGCATTTATGTCCATACTGGACTCAGTGAGTGAACTGCTAGTGTCTTACGATCCGCCACGCCTACTTCGATCAAAGAATGCAGGCTGCCTGTCAGTACCACGTATTATTAAAACTATAGCAGGGGGCAGATCTTTTTCTTACAAAGCCCCAAAGTTAAATAGATTAACCTTATATAAAGGAGCAGATCTGGGGGACTAATGGACGTAGAGTATTCTGGTGAACAGGTATGTTTAGATGCTGTCTTCCCCACTCTCATTGATCACTCAGGTTTGTTGACGGTGAGGTGATTGGTTGCTTTACATCTCAGGGAGCCCTCATGTCTGTGTTTCCTTCTGGCTCTCCCTTTTAGTTATGCTGTTATAGTTAGTCCTGCCGGAGTCCCTGCTTGCACTTTGCACTAAATATACATTCACCTTGTACATGTTGACTGTGACCATACCTAACTGCCATCTCTCCTTATCTTCTGCTCTCTCCTCTTCTGCTCTCCTCTCTCCGTCACTTGGTCTCTGGGCTGCGGTTTCTCCTGCCTCCCCCTTTTAAGCGTCTCTAACCAGCACATTTGTTTAAATAGGATCTGACTTGATCTAACTAAATAGTTAACATACTGAGCAAAAGAGGTGTGAACTCTTGTGTGTTTGGTTTGTTTTTCACTCCAATAACTATGTCATTGTTTAACCATATTGTGTTCTGTATAATTGAAGTATACCCATTTTTAATTAAGTAGACTACTTGCATTGCACAGTCAATATGGGCAACTAGCTATTTTACTACGAAACTAATCAAAGACGTTGCTCGCCATTTATTTCCAGTAGCCAAGGGAAGCCAGTCTACCCCAGTTTTTAGAGTGTATTTGTCAATTTAATGAAAAAAACATTTAACATTTCTGTTTCAGTAATAAACTGTGCTGTTGCTGACTGACGTCTCTGCTCTATTTTTCATGTCCATGTCCAGTGCCTTGTTTCCATTAGCTTCAGTAACTTAATAATCTCTGTTATCATTTTTCCTTTGCAGAAAACAAAAGGCAGGGTTGATTTTTTACATTTGATTTCAAGACATATTGCAGAGCACTTTAGCACTGACTATTAGAAGTGGAAACCTTTCATTTTTAAGAAATTTAATCAATGACTTATTTTAGCATTTGACAAAAGATAGCTTCTTTAAAATGGGTGTCTTTCCATCAGCTAAACATATCAAAGACTTCCAAGACATACAGGTTTGACTTTAGGAGGAAACACACACCAATTAAGTTACTTGGTGAAACTGTTGCGTTTGTTCAATCTCATAAATACACCGGGACCATTATTGACTTTGATTGACCGGGACAATTGAACTTTGAAGCAAACTGTGAAACTGTATGTAAAAAAGGGTCATCAGCACTTGTACTGTTTAAGGAAAGTCTCCTATTTTCACATTGGTTGAGCTATAATAAAAATGTTTTATCATGCTGTCAAGTCAATCTTGCCTTTTTCTTTGGGTGCATGTATCTTTAAAGGACAGAAATTTCTTGAACCAAATTGTGAAAGGGTTAAGTCTGCTGATTTATTCAACATCCTTGTACCAAATCATTCGATACCGATAACTACTTCTATTTTAAATGACAACTCCCACCCTTTACCCAGGGAGACCCCTGGCTGGGCTTATTTTTTTATAAAGCAGACTAACAACAACAGATTGAGGACCACTTTATATATATATATATATAAGAGGTGTGTATAGATACCCTTTTTATTTTGCGCATTCCATATAATTTATACATTTGATATATTTCTATATAAAATATTCTTTGGTAGATTTTATATTTTACATTCTTTTCTAGAATGTGTACTTTGCCTCTTCTTACCTTCTTATTCTATTTCTTTTATTTTTAAGGTCACAGACAGTTCTATAAGCAGTTCACTGCATATCATAATGTGTATGGTTGTGTATGTGACAAATATAATTTGAATTTGATTTAAGTTTGAATCACCACCATACTTAATAATTGCCCCGCTCTTATATCTACTCTGACACATATTTGTGTATAAGATAAATGACAAAGGTCTCAGCACACACCCTTGAGGGGGGCTGGTCAAAGAGCACCGTTGATCTGATAGGGTGCCATTTACCCTTGCTTCCTCTGTCCAATTTGTTAAAATGTCAGGAATCCACCCCATCAGGTTGATGTTTAAATGGCACTGGTCTAAAACCCTACTGACTAAAATGTGGAGATGGATTGTATTCAAACCACTAGAGAAATCACCAAATGAAAGTCTAGCAAGAGCTCCATTTCTATTCAGATGTTTACAAAAGCAAGTTAAGGAAAGTGACTGTAGCATCTTCCACTCGTGTATGAGGCCTATACGCTAAACTGCATGTTGTTAAGTACATGCTCAGATTTCTGGTCTCACTAGTTTTTCTTACATTTTCATTACAGTCGAAGTCAGAGCAACCAGCTGAGAATCATTAATAGTTTTTGGACAGCTGGGTTTAGGAACAGGAACACACACAGCCTCCTTCCAAAGTTTGGGAACATGCTATGACTATAAGGACTTATTACAAAATAAAATGAAACACAGGACTCAGTTCTTTTGCACAAGATGTGCTGTTAGGGCCATGACTTTTGTTTATTTTTACTAAAAGCTTTTTCCACATCCTTCTGGTTAATGTTAAAGTACTGATTTTCTTTCAGTTCATGACTCTTTTTACATGAGTTTCTTTCCAAAAATGAGCAGTATCAAAATTACAATGAAAAAACGATTAAGAGCATTAGCACGTTCACTATCTAGCAGTCATTTTACTCATCAGTTTCAGCTCTTTTATAGAGTGTACAGATCAGATGTTGTTCTGATCTGTACAGCACGGTCACACAATTCCTTCAGACGGAAAACACTCTTTAGTTCAGTTCTTATTTCCTTGGTCTGCACTTTCTCTCTGTTTAAAACAATTTTGGATTATGTGTAGTAAATGTACACAGTGTCTGAAAAGGTGAAGGGAAAGATTTATAGGCATCCTTCAGTGACCCATAACAAAGATCTATAATCTTATCCTGTCTAGTTGGACAGGAGACACATTGATAAAATGTATTTAGAGTCTTTTTAAGAGAGACATGATTTAAATCACCCAGTATGCAGTTTGGTGCCTCAGGTGAGATCGACTGCAGTTTCTGCACTACATCAAAGAGACAGTGTTTGCCTTAGGAAGGATGTACAGCATTGTGATAAATGTGGTGCAGGTGGAAAGGCATTAACAAATCCAAAAATGTGTTGATTCATTGGCCATTAGCATTCTAGGTCTGGACATTTCTTATTTTTCAAGCATTCATATGTTGTACAGTGAGGGGGCTGATAGAATGGAGCCTTACCCATAATACACTGCAAGCACGTTATGTCATGTTGAACACTGAAATGATTGTATACATTGGGGGTTAAAAGCTGGCTTATACTGTAAACCAGGGCCTGTATTCACAAAGCTTCTTAAGACTAAAAGTTGCTCTTGGTGATGAAATTCTAATAAAATTCTTAGAATTATGACATTTTCTTAGAGATCTTTCCCCTTAAATGTAGGATTAAATCTTAGTAAAGATAAAAATTATTCACAGAACACCTTAGCCTTAAAAACAGCTCCTAAGGTAAAAATTGGTAAGAGTAGAGAGGAGGACTTTCAAGAGGCGTAAGTGTTTCTGTAGCAGAGGACAGAACGGCAGGAAGAAGAAATATTCCCCAAACACTGAACATAAAGCTAAAAGTAAACGCTGCTATTCTACTCTACAATTTGGTTTTCTTGTTGTTTTACTTCCTTCCATCTTTCTTGGATTGTTGACTACATACCATCCAAAAGTGCAACTTAAATAGGAAATCATGTACATTGGTCAAATCTGAAATAAATCACAAGTAATAAAATCATTATGGTAAATAAATGTGGGAACTTGGTTGCTTCAAAAGTAGACACATTTTCAACATTTGGCTGTTTTAATTAAATTTAAGATAATTAGCCTTTAACAGAAACTTTGCATAAAGTTGCCTGCAATCATGATTATACAATTTCTTCATATACAAACATTATGATTTCACTGTCTGTTCTATTATCATATATTCTATTTTCACAAAGAATGCTTTTTAAGACCCTTGCAGGGGTCAGGGTCAACCACACCTCCTCACTAAGATAAGGGTTTTTGTACTTTCCTTACTCAGAGTTGCTCCAAGAAGTTTCCTAAATCACTTTTAGTCTAGGACTCACAGCTATGTTGGACTATAGGAGCTCTCTGAGAGAATTCTAAGAAGCTTTGTGGTCTATGGTCCTGGAAGTCAATGAAAGTAACATATGCTGCTGCTTAATGTTTATTATTGCTATTTTCCCACAATGTGTTGTGTGCTTGGCCCTACATGGAGCTGTACTTAAAATTATATAAAATTACATAATGATTCTTATCAAATCATGTAATTATGCTTGGTTTCACTATGTTGATGCAGAAGATGTCATACAGCGCATTTGAGTGAAACTTAAATGTTACTCACTTACACACTCATTAACTCACTCTCTCACTCTGCTTTTGCTATCTTCATAAATTAAGAGCTGACCGTTTTCCTAATTGATACAGTGATATAATTTATAGTTAATTCTGACCAGTTAGTTATCTGATTGAACAAGAGGCGTTCCAGAGGTGATAACAGACAGTAACAGCACTGAGACGTTTAACAATATGTCACTTCATGTCACAGGTGTCTTAATAGCCACTAATTAAGCAAACTATCAGTCCCAGCATGGGTGAAATTAGAGCAGTTATGGATAGAATAACTAGGTTTAATTATATAAATTAAATATATGTGTGGTACAAAAATGTTTTAATCATCATTTGATTTTGAACTCCACCCAGCTGGAAATAAAACAAAGTGAAAGAGAGACAATGGACACCCTATGAAGTGTGCACAAGAAGCAACTGGTGGGAAAAGACCATGAAAAATAGACAAAATCTTCCAGAGGATGATACAATTGTAGTAAACTAACAAACATTATTACAGTAACATCAAGCAAAAATGTTATTATTGCTTTTTATTGCTTTACCTTGAAGAAAGGTTGTTTGAGTTTTTGTACTATGCATCTTGATCTGTTTGTATGTAAGTGTATGTACTGTTTTTAATTTAACTCTTACCATTAATGTAACTGTACCATTAATGCAGATCTAAATTTAGAACTTAAATAAGAATCAACACGTCAAATAAATGTCTGATATTTATTTAACATATAATTTAATAACCACTGAGTTGTATAAATAAAATGAAATAGTTAAAACGCTATTGTGAAGGTTGTGGGCAGCAGGTCGTGGATGGTGTAGTGGGTTTGCTTTAGTAATACGTCTCCTGTTCGACCCAGCCTAAGAAGAGACAAAAAAAATTAAAGATGAGGAAAAAGGGAAAATCATAACATAACATAAATTTAATCCAAAATCAGTAGTAGGGAGAATGATCCACACTACAGTATGCAGTAATACAGTAACTTTGGTGTCTTCTGTATATATCTGTTGGTTAGTCAAGTTACATTTGAACTGCACAGATTGTGGTAATTTTTCCATATGTACTTGTATTGTGACAATAAAGAATCTGAAATCTTGAATGACCATCTTGTCTGATTTTTGAGCATGACGAATCATTTTCACACGCTGTTCACCACAATGTCGTAAATCAAAGCTAAAGACGTTGAACGGAATTTTTGAGTGTGTGACTTTTTTTTTTTTCCAGGCAGTCTGTGTACTTTTAGACATGCAACCATGACACCCTTAACATTGTCAAATATTTTACTGCTAAGTTAATCTGAACACAGATATTTCATTTTTGCTGTTTTTTTTTACCTTTGCTTTTTTTTTTTTTAATTTTACATGAATTATATGAGAGTTGTTTAAAACCCATTATAGGTACAATTATACGCTTATCAGTATTTAGCAAACATTTTGTTGACCAAAATAAATGCTTAACAAAAATACAATGCACAACATACCTCCTGGATTTCGCCTGAGAAGGTATCTTCTTACTTCATCATAGAAGAAAATGAGGAGTGAATATGGTACTGCGCATAACAACCACCATGGCCTGTCAAGGTAAAAGTATAAATTGTTTAAAAAGTGTAGACTAAGATTAGGTGAATGTGGGTAATTATGAAGACCTTTTCAACAACTTACTTCAGTGGATACATTTTAAGAGCGACATCCATTCCTGGACAATAGGATAAGAATGCTGCAAGTGCTGTCTCCTCGAAAATTCCAAAGATGAGGACTTTGTTTTTGCTGAAGGGGAAGAAAATTATTCTTTGATGAGAATGTCTTATGATTTTCAATTTATGAATTTGAGTGAATTATTTACATACATCATGCCCTGCTGCACGATGGAATTGACCCTGGTCTTACAGATGATCAGATCTGCCACCTGCACTACAACGATACTAACAAAGTAGGCAGTGTGGCATGTGTATTCCAGGATTTTTCTGCTCTCATATGTCTGCAGCACAGGTATAAAATGAATTAGCAACATAAGAAAATGTATTCACTTTCATCACTTATGTGTAATATATACCCATTGCTGGCCGTAGTCATCCACCAGGTCATTGTAATCTCTATTGTCCCAATCAAGACGGAGTCCCCTTAGAGATAGAGGCAGGAATCCATTCTCAGCAAGGACGACAAAGTAGGTAAAGAACCCTGCTGCAGCCTGAATCATTCCTAGTCAAGAAAGGAAAGACATGGATATATATATATATATATATTTTTTTTTTCAAAGTGCATATTATAGCTAAAATTAAAGTTGTCCGTATGTTTTTTTGTGTGTGTAAGATTTAGTGTAGACATCCATTAGTGGGAGCACCATGTATTCCAAGTAAGGCTAAGTAAGGTTGATTGTTTTTATATGCAATATGATTTGAATATTATGATATGAATATTTGTTCAATTCATATTGTTTTGTAATATTTTTGGGTGAATGAAACAGATTATCTGCATTTAGAGTATTTCTTATGGGAAAATGGGAAAATACCAACTTCTGCCTAAAGAACAGATTAAACTTGGATGCTGAGGTACTGCTGTATTGTAATAAATACATTCTTACCAATCTGACCATAGGCCATACTGATCAGCCTTTCATTCACTAATTTGTCTGTTTTGGCATTTCTGGGCTTTCTTTTCATGATATCACTCTCAGCAGCTTCATAGGCCAAAGAAATAGCAGGCACCTGGAAAAGAGCATGTCAGAATGACCCCAGATACAGCAATAAAATTATTATCCAATGTATTTTTTTCATTTAGTTATTGTGGTTTTGATGAGGACATACCATATCAGTTCCAAGATCAATACATAAAATAGTGACTGTGCCCAGAGCAAGAGGAATGCCGGCAACAACAAAGAACAGGAAGGGTGACATCTCAGGGATTTTACTTGTCAACGTGTATGCAATGGATTTCTTCAAGTTGTCAAAGATCAGTCGGCCTGAAAAGATAGTTTAGTTTATATTAAAACAGCTGAAATGTGCAGGTGAATGTGGAAATTTTAATTTCAGCAGCACCTTTTACCTTCTTCTACACCAGTAACGATAGAAGCAAAGTTGTCGTCCAGGAGAATCATATCAGCAGCCTGTTTGGAGACGTCAGATCCAGCAATACCCATCGCTACACCAATATCAGCCTTCTTCAGAGCAGGAGAATCATTAACACCGTCACCAGTCACAGCTACAATGGCTCCCTTGTAAGAGAATAGCATATATTCTGACATTCAATTTTAACACTTGTCCAAACATTTACATTTTGCATGCCTAGGGAATATAGGAATGTGCTCATAATGTGAATTTAAATATAATAAACATGAAATTCATGAATTAAAAAATAAACAACAACAACAGCAATAATAATAATAATAATAATAATAATAATAATAATAAAAAGTGGATCATTGTACCTGTCGCTGACAGCCTTCCACAATGATGAGTTTTTGCTGAGGAGAAGTTCTGGCAAACACAATCTCACTGTGATATTTAAGGATCTCATCTAACTGGTCTGGTGTCATGTCTTTCAATAATCCTCCATGAACAACACATGCCTTTGCCTCCCTAAATACAATATTAAAACTGGGTAAGTCAATTTATTAGTTATTAACTTAAATTATTTATTTAAAAAAGATTTTTCCTTCACCTGGGGTTGACCTCTTCAATGGAAATGTTCAAACGATCAGCAATGTCCTCCACAGTCTCACTGTCTTCAGAGATGATCCCCACACCCCTAGCAATGGCTTTAGCTGTGATTGGATGATCTCCTGTAACCATGATAACCTGGAAAGACAGATAATTGTTTAAACATGTGGCCATGATCAACTAATTTTATCTTAATAGTGAACTGAAATGAACACTTACATAAATAAAGAGCCTACCTTGATTCCTGCACTCCTGCACTTAGCTACAGCATCAGGTACGGCAGCACGAGGAGGATCAATCATAGACATGAGGCCAATAAAGCACAGATTCTCAGTAGGGAAGTTCACCGTCTCTGTGTCAAATGCAAATCCTTCAGGAAACTGATCATCAGGGAGGTTGTAATGGCAGAAGCCTGTAAGATATAGGATACAGGAATGTACAAATTTTAGGAGGATATAGAAGTATAACATGTATAAAATGAACATTTTCAATATGTGGAAGTATAAAAATTTAGTCTTAAACAAGGAATCCATTAATGTAGTTTTCCATTTTACTAGTTTCTTTCACACACGTACGCACGCACACACACACACGCACACACACACGCACACACACACACACGCACACACACACACACACACACACACACACACACACACACACACACACACACACACACACACACACACACACACACACACACACACACACACACCTAAAACTCTTTCTCCAAGACCGCCGAGTGTTATGTATGCATTCTGGAAAGAATCCTTAATTTCATCATCTAGAGGTTGCTCTTCTCCATTAATCATAATAGTTGAGCACCGTTCCAAGATCCTCTCAGGTGCGCCTTTCATTAAAAGCAAGTTCTTGGTTTCTGAGGCATTTTGGTTCTTGTGGATTGAAAGCTAGCAAAACACAAATCAGATGTTGTCAGGACTATCAACCAACAAACCAACCAACCAAACAATTAAACAAACAAACATAAAAAGGATGTACCTGATATTTGTTAGTGGAATTAAAAGGGATCTCAGCCACCTTTCTGTATTTGCCTCTTATATCCATGACTGAACCACAGCAGAGCTCAATACACTTCAGCAGGGCAGACTCTGACGCATCTCCTGCGGTATTTCTCTGGAAGGGTACACAATAGTATTCAGTTACAACTGCTGACAGTTCCAGTAATTACTCACTCATTGATTCTCAATTCCACTTATCCTCTACTCAGGTGCTAGTTCATTACAGGGCACAAACATGCACATACTCACACATTAGGGCAATTTGGAAACACCAATTAGCCTAATCTGCATGCGTTTGGACTGTAGGAGGAACACGGTGTACCCAGAGCAAACCCACCAAGCACAGCGAAGAACATCCACACACACAACTGAAGCATAAACACTTGATGATGGAGATGTGAGGCCACAATGCTAACCGCTACACCACTGTGCCAGAGTTATTAGAAGTAGTAATTTGAATTACAACAATTATAACTTCTTTTCATTAATATATTAAAACATTAAAATATATACTATGGTATGGTATAATATATACCATCATTTATAAATATGATAATCATACTGCCAATGTGCACAGCAGAAAGCTTTTACCATCTCTTTTTTTTTTTTTTACCGTCGTTTTATGGCACCCATGGCCATAAAACACACTCTTGTCCATTAATTAGATACCTTTGACTAATTTGATACTTGATATAATTTGACTGGGTTGGACAGTGTTTCAGGTCTAATTGACATGCTGGCATTTGAGCCATGACGTGAAGGAGGTTCAGTGTAGTTTTAATTTTCCCACTGTATTGAAATATCTCATTCTAACCCTCCTTTAAAAGCCATGCAACTAGTTCACAAAATGCACAAAATATCCTTTCTGTACTGAAGAACCACTTCCATGCTTCCAATTTCCCTCTGCGATTAAGTTCTTTGAATCTTGAATCTTAAATGCTTTACCCTGACGGGAATAGGACCAATCTGAACTCGTCAGATCACATGACCTTTTTACAATGCTAGTCAAAGTCCAATCTTTATGCTCCTTAAGTTTCTTTTCCTGATCAGTCTCACTAACAAGTGAACACAAAGCTGTTTAGTCCCAGTTTTGTGAGTTCTCCTCACTTTGGCATCTCTTTCATTATTAAACATAGCTGTGATCTCTACTGTCAGTTTTTTATGCAACTTTACTGAGTGATCACCATTCCTGATTTTTTTTTGACCACATTTCTTCCAAAAATGTGAAGTTTCAGCACAGTCCTGGCAGTTTTTAATAATGTAATGAACAGTTCTTAACCCATTTCCAGGCATTTTAAAATCTCCTTAATTGATTAAGGAGAGACTACTAATTGATTTCAGTGCTTGGTGCAGGCCGTATATAATTTGGTCCTACTAGTGCGGTGACTTTTTTGATCAGTGTAAATGTAACTTATTATGATTACTGCTGCAACAGTTAACAAATCACTGTTACTCTTGATTACTAACACTCCTAGTTAAAAAAATAAAAGTATTGCTCACCTTTAGTACAGGAACATTGATTTGATCTGCAAGGAAGACCGCACGGTTGCACAGCGCAGCTACTCGGGCAAGGGCAGACCATGTGGCAGAGCTCCTGTCGAAAGCTACTACTCCACGTTGGTCTTCTGTGGTGTCGGCTTCATGGATCTGGTTGTCAAACCACATGTGCGCCACAGTCATCCGGTTCTGGGTCAGAGTTCCTGTCTTGTCTGAGCAAATAGTGGAGGTAGAGCCAAGTGTCTCCACCGCTTCAAGATTTTTGATCAAACAGTTCTTCTTTGCCATACGCTTGGCAGTTAAAGTCAGACACACCTGCAATGTGCAACAATGTAATAAATGACTTATCAATATTGAGTTTCAATATTTATTCATGTGATTCTGCTGATTTTGAACATGATAGTTACAGTTACAGTTACACTTACAGTTACTGTAGCAAGCAGACCCTCAGGAACATTGGCCACGATGATTCCAATGAGAAAGATGACAGCTTCCAACCAGCCATACCCAAGAATGAGAGACAGGATGCAAAACGTCACACCCAGAAACACAGCCACAGCAGTGATGATGTGAATGAAGTGCTCTATCTCTATGGCAATTGGGGTCTTTCCAACCTCAAGACTTGAGGCCAGGGTAGCAATTCGACCCATCACAGTGCGATCGCCAGTGTTGATGACAATACCCATGGCAGAACCTTAAAAAAATTTCATTAGGTTACCATCACAGTCTCTTTTTAATAAATAACACATGCAATAAATTAATTGAATACATTCATTTTGTATGAGGTGCTAATCCAGTGCAGGGCACAAACACACATCGAGTCGTACACCCGATTATCGACAATTTGGAAACGTCACTTAACCTAAAATGCATGGCTTTGGATGGTGGGGGGAAATATCATTTAGAGAAAACCCACATGGAGACCAGAGATTTAAATAACCCAGAATGCAGCCATGCTAACAAATGGGTCACCGTGCCCTCCAAGTTCATGTCTGTACATTTTATTAGTTTGGTTTTTCAAGCAATACACCTGAATACAGCTGTAAAGTAATCCTAATGTAGACATTCTAAAGAGTTGGTAAGCAGTAACAATAACAAGGAAATCTCCTTTAGACTATATAACAAAGATTCTGGGAAAGTAAAGGTAGTTTTATGCCTAAAGTATGTATCAGGATTACAGTATGTAGGTGACGATATTTTAGTAGCTAGAGTTAATAATTTTTATGTTAACACACACACACACACACACACACACACACACACACACACACACACACACACACACACACACACACACGCACACACACACATACACACACACACACACACACACACACGCACACACGCACACACACACATACACACACACACACACACGCACACACACACACACGCACACACACACACACACACACACACACACACACACACACACACACACACACACACACACACACACACACACGAGAATATTTACTTTCCTACCTTCAACACAATTTGTTGAAAAGAAGGCAATATTCTTTGTCTCCAGTGGATTATCATGGGAGAATTCAGGAGTCCGAGGTTGTGGTTCAGATTCTCCAGTAAGTGAAGAGTTGTCAACCTAAGAACATTATGCAGTTGTTTAAAAAAATACAAATGCTGTTTTCTACCCACCCTTTTACCAAAATATTTGAGAAATGCAGTATGTGACTAAAAGAAAAACAATACATTATACAAAGACAGATAACCAAAATACAGTACAGTCTTCTTCTTTCAGCTGCTCCTTTTCGGTGTCTCTACAGAAGATCATTTGTCACTATTTAACTCTGTCTACCACATCTTCCCTTGTCACTCCAACCTCCTGCATGTCCTCCCTCACCACATCCATAAACCTCATCACAGACATTCCCTTTTTTCCCTCCTACCTGGCGGCTCCAGCTCTAACATACCCCTCAACACTGCTCTGCACATCAATCACACCAAATCACATTAATTTGGCCTCTCTGACTTAGTCCCTAAACCATCCCACCTGCCCTAAAATAGAGTAAAACTGTGAACCTTTATTCACAATAATAAGCTAATCACTGAGGTGTGTGTTATCTAGATTGTTCCCCTACACTCTTGAGAATCTCACCTTGCATCCATGTGCAGAGATGATACGCAGGTCCGCAGGAATTCGATCTCCGCCCTTGATCTCTACCAGGTCACCAACAACTACATCCTCAGCTTTGATGTCCTTCTTTTCACCATCACGAACTACTAATGCTTGCTGTGATGTACATTTGAAACTAAATTACATCAGAAATCAACATATTTATAAGAATGTGTTAGATTTTTATACAAAATACCTGTGGCACAAGATTCTTGAAGGAATCCATAATTTTTGAGCTTTTGGCCTCTTGGTAGTATGAAAAACATCCAGTGATTAAGACCACTGAAGATAGGACAATTCCCAAGTACAACTGAAAAAACAAAACAAAAAAAACCACCAGAAATGAGTGCAACATTTGCATTAATTTTAGTGACTACAATCATGCACAACCCATTTATATTTCAAATAAAAGAAACAAAACCCTGTACATTATCATTTGTTGGTTCATTCTCTGTAGAAATCTGAACAGCAAACGCCAAAATACAAAGCAAAGCTCCAATCCACAGTAATGTACAGAATCCACCAAAGAGCTGCCTGCAAAACTTGATCCATTCTGGGGTTGTTGGAGGAGGCGTCAGCACGTTGGGTCCATCACGTAGTAGTATCTCCTTTGCACGGGAACTGGACAAACCCTTTAATTCACACAATGTTACAGTTTTGTGAAAAATTTATTTTCTGTGCTCCTTTTCTATAATTACATATGTAACTTAACTTTATGTAATATTCTGTATTACATACCTTGTTAGGATCAGTGCCATATTTCTGGTGAAGTTCATCACAAGTCAGCTTGTGATCATTCTGCAAAATAGCCGTACACCTTCATTGCAGAACCACTTAAAAAAACATCATCCAAACTGTGTGAAATTTGATGGTAAAAAGAAATCTTACCAGATCTAGTTCTTTCTTCAGGTCATCCGTATTTTTCTCTTTGTTGCTCAGTTTCCCTCCATCCTCGGTGTTAGCCGCTTTATATTTGTCATTCCCCCTCTATGTTAAATAAAATGAACATAAATGAATAAAAAGTAAAAAAAAAAAAAAAGTGTCCCCTTAAGAAATTGTAAGGTGTCTCTTTGGGAAACACTTATTATTTGGGTTTTATAAAGGGGTTATTATAAACTTCTAAATGGCCCTTACGATTTCATTTTTGGAAGCCAAAAATTATTTAATAATCATTTAAAGAACACTTTAATGGCTCCTTTTATTTCTAACTATAAGACTGTAAACAAAAGCATAGCTCAATCAGCAAACACAATTAATGCAGATAAATCTATTAAAATTTGAAATAAAAAATGTATCTTACTCCCAACCCCATTTTTCGGTTTTGTTCAAATGTAGCAGCGTCCTCCTGCTCTCCAGTTCTCTGTTCTGTGTCCTACAGAAGCATCAGAGATTCTGCATCACTAAATCTGGTCCATAGATCTTTATACTCCTTCCCTTCAGTTGTGCGATGGGTGGGTGGTTGTTTGGGTAACACTAAACATAGGGTACAAAACTTGTCTACATGACAACAAGACAGAACAAACGGAAGCATTTCCTCAAAAATCTAAGATGTTCGTGGAAAAATGTTACATTATTTTCTAAACACATTGTACCTATACAGGTAGTCCATGCTCATATTATTCCTAAACATGCTCTTCCTGTTATTAAAGCCTAAATTGTTTTTTGAGGAACAAAAGTAAGCACAGGTATCGCAGCAATAATGCACCAATACTTAAACACAGCCGTTCCACTTGGCATTAACTGGCAAGTAACAGATTTGTTGAATTAGCTGTGTTTGATAAAAAAAAACTAATTACTAAACTCTGCTGGACTCTGGCCCACATGGACTGGGTTTGCTCAGCCATGGTATTTTTCCCCTTTCTTTATGCATGAGCTGGAAATTGACAGCATTACTGTTACATGCATTATTTGGATATTTTTTGGTTGCTTTAAAATGTAGGATCAGTTTACTGGTTGGTTGTTAGAGACCTGACCAACTTATCAGAGTTAAACATTCAAGTGTCACATAAAAACCATCCTTAAGACAGTCATAACAGATGTCTTAAAGAGATTGTATGTTTAATAAAATAAAACCAGACCTGAAAATCAATCAATCAGGTCTGATGAAACTAAACTGTGCTGGCGTCTGGGGTCGACTTGCATCCCATGCAGACTGAATACTTGTGTGTGAGGCTCACGATCAACCACAAACTGTTTAATATAGAAGAATAGTGCATTTGAATGCAAATATACAAATATAAACGGCCAGACACAAATACACAAAATATTAGAAAATGTGAAAATAATATTAAATAATATGTACCACATTATCAAAACACAATAGTTTGTAAATAAACTTGCCTCTGTATACCATATACACATCGACAATGTGGGCAAAATATTCGTCAGAATTTTCCAAGCATTTCAGCCAGCGAATTATATTTTCCGTGATTCTGCTAATGTAAGTTAATTTTCACAGAACTAGCACTTAAATGCCCAGGACTCCATGGAATTCACCTTATACAAACACTTTCAGTTAACGCACACTGAAAAATGTATCTCTTCCATTCAGTGTCTAGATAAAAATAATTATACTTTAAAAGCATACACCCAAATGATAAACCAAGCATGAAACTTTATTGCATTTTTGGATTTATAATTGAATTGTAGCTAAATACGATCTCTCCCTTGTTGGGTGGGTGGAAAGGTAATCTAACCAAGATTATTAATTAATTTTTTAAAAGAATGTGCTTCATTAGATATGGCCTATTTCAAAGCAAAGCTATATATATATATATGAAAGGGATTTAATATATATGTGGCTTTGCTCCAGCATAGTGGTAAGTTGCTGCAGTATATAGCATATATGTAGATGTGTGTGTGTGTGTGTGTGTGTGTGTGTGTGTGTGTGTGTGTGTGTGTGTGTGTGTGTGCGTAGGGGGGGGGGGGGGGATTGGAAGTTTATCAAACAAATACACTAAATATATAAAACATATACAAAATACTACACACAATAACATAAAAATTAAGCACTCAATCAGAAATATTTTAGGGGAAAAAATAGAGAATGTTATAATAACCTGGTTACACGCTCTTTTATATTTAAGCAATATCACATGAAAAGAAGTGCTGTATTGCTGGATACAGTGTGACTGTTATGTGGTCATAATGTAGGCCCAACTACAGGACGCAAAAAGTGTTAAATAGAATGTGCCTCTCATCCAATCAGATTGCTTTGTCAGGACTAATTTTTAACACATCTCTAAACTTGTTAAAAAGTATTACACATACAACTATCATAAATGAACTATTTCATGTATTATTAACAAAAAATAAAAAACAACTATCCCTATAGGATTTTCGTGATGTGTTCTTGGTTTCATTTGAAACCGTGGACAATAGAGCTTACAAACTATGTACAGTTTCACTTGTCAAAAGGTGAAATGGAAATTCGTGTAAAAGTATTTGTAAAACATCAGCCTGGCCATAGACAACACAATAAAGGCCATCATCAACAAGTGAAGAAAGTAGGGGAGCACAAAGTCATCACCAGTTACAAGACATTTCTCTTAGATTTACAAATGGACAAATCGAAAACATCCAGGGAGAAAACTTTAGGAGATGCATGGATACCTGATGTCCTAACAAATCAGACAAATACTTTCCTCAGTACTTTAAGATATCAGGTATTCCTCCACCCTCCATACTGTATACCTGATATCCTAAAGTACTGGTCTCACCACCACTGAGTTCAAATTTTTCTTACTACAACTTTATTTTATTACAGTAAAATCTTTCTATCCTTCTATTCTATCCTGTTTTTTTCACTGCATTTCACTGCAAATCATACTTTGACCACCCACAAGAAAAATAAATAAATAAATTACACATCAAACAAAAGAATAGTAAAGAAACAAATTAAGTAGTAGAAAAAGAATCTAAAGAAGAAATGTTTTATTACAGATCTAATTTATTTGCATCTATATTTTCATAATATAAAATGCCTTGTAAATGGTTGCCAGACATCATAAAATTCCTTAGTGGATCCCTTTATGGATGCTCTGCGTGTTTTGGCATCTTTCTATTGTGGCCAACATTAACTCTTTCATCTATGTATTTGTCCTACAGAATAGGACAGGAACAGACAGCTCGCCTTTGTTTCCTGTACACATCAATGACAATGTTGACAGTTCCTGATTGTCCTTTCTTGGACCTCTTTTAGTAGGTACTAACCACTGCATTACAGGAAAACCCACAAAACCTGCCCTTTCAGAGATACTTTGACCCAGTTGACTAGCTCTTACTATTTGGCGCTTTTAAAGTTGCCTATTATTCCTTCTTCCAACAGATCAGCTTTCAGAACTGACTGCTCACTTTGCTGCCTAATACAACCTAATCCTTGACAGGTGCCAGTGTAATGAGATAATTGATGCTATTTACTTTACCTGTTAGTAGTGTTAGTGTTATGGCTGATTGTGTATATACATATACCGGTGAAAAATATGTCACACAAACAAATATTTTGTTGAACTAGCATTATCTTGATTGTGCACTGCATTTGTCATGACATTTTGACTGTCTTATGTACGAAATGCTAACCACTTCGTAAAGTTGTCCCTAAACAGATTAAATGGGGTTAAGGTAATAGTAATAGTAGTTTGAAAATGATTTTGTGCCATTGTGGCATTTTTGTCATGGAATATGCTCTTGTCAACAGGAAAAAAGTCTACTGATAGGACAATAACTACAGCTCCCCCTGACCTCCACTACACACCTGAGACACGAGTGTCTGCTTTTATTTTTTTAGTTATGCTGCAGCATTTCACGTCCACACTCCCACTATCTTCTGATCTTCCCCCAAAGATTAGAAATTAAAACTAGAGAGGTACATTTCCTGAAGAAAATGTGAGTGGTGCTTGCCGTGACGTCATACAGCTTTCCATGTCATAGTCATAGATACAGCTGATGTTATAGCTGTTAAGTCAGTGGGACTTTTTGGGGCGCTTAATTGCCCCCTGCACCGGCCACCCCTTAGAAAAGTCATAGCACCCCATTCCCGAATTTGATACCTCATTCATGGGTCTACGACAAACGGTGCGGGACTAGTTACGCGCCAAAATTTCACACAGAAGAAAAAAAAGAAAAAAAAAAATAAGCCTGTGAGATTATAATAGTAGTGCTTTGCTTTCGCA
Source organism: Clarias fuscus (assembly GCA_030347435.1). Lineage (NCBI taxonomy): Eukaryota > Metazoa > Chordata > Actinopteri > Siluriformes > Clariidae > Clarias > Clarias fuscus. Next base: position 7,635,746 of record CM059227.1, read on the forward strand.
AGCACCACTAACAAGGGCTTCCAAGTGGTACAGTGTGCACAATAGGCTGCAGATGCTGGAAGAAAAGCCTCACACTATGATGTTCCTGAATGTGATGTCACTGAACGTGATGTCACTGAATATAATGTCACTCAATATAATGCCACACAGAAAGTTATTAATCATTTTTCAGTGTAAGTTTAAGACATTATCATGGCTGACCCAATTGAGATATCGAAAATCACTCCGCAATTTTGCGTCCTCAATGTCTTTAGATCTCTTTGGCCCGGTTTGGTGGCGATCGTATAAATTCTCTAGGAGGAGTATATCAAAATCCATTGGGTGCTTTTTTGCAAACGCCCAGGACATGCAGTGCGAAAGTTGTTTCGGCTCGATGAGCTCTAAATATGTACCGAGTTTCGTGTGCCTATGTGAAAGTTAAAATCAATTCAATTCAATTTTATTTATATAGCACTTTTAACAATTTTCATCATCGCAAAGCATCTTTACACAATCAAAAGCAAAATCTTGTGTGGGGGCCCCTGGGGGCCCCGGGCCGCGCAACTCTCAGGCATCTTGATGGCAGCAGATTTCAACCTGTCTGCCAAGTTTCATGAGTTTTTGAGCATGTTAAGACCCCCGAAAAGTACAAAAGGCTGGAAAAAAAATCCGTAGGGAAAACAAGAGGGTCCTGCGCACCTATAGTGCTTGGGCCCTAATAATAAAAAATCCCATACTTAACATGGTCTCTGTTACCATAGCAACTCTTACTGTAGTGTCTCTGTTACCATAGCAACACTTACTGTAGTGTCTCTGTTACCCCAGCAACACTTACTGTGGTGTCTCTGTTACCATAGCAACACTTACTGTAGTGTCTCTGTTACCATAGCAACTCATACTGTAGTGTCTCTGTTACCATAGCAACTCTTACTGTAGTGTCTCTGTTACCATAGCAACACTTACTTACGTGGTGTCAAAATTTTGGACCCCAGTTTACATGCTTTGTCCACATCTGTCTTCACTTTAACAACAAAAAAAAGAGAATGTAAAGTACCAGTCAAACTTTAAGACACATTTATCTCTTCCATTCAGTGTCTAGGTGAAAGTAATTCTTTTTTTATAAGCATACACTTAATTGGAAAACTAAGCATGAAACATTCATTTTTGGATTTATTATTGAATTGTAGCTAAATACAATTTCTCCTTTGTTTTTGAAAGGCCAAATAAAATCTTCTTATTTTTTTAAAGGATGTGTTGCATTAGATATGCCCTATTTCAAAGCAAAGCTATTTATGTATGAAAGGGCTTATCTATGTGGCTTTCCCCCAACATAGAGGTAATTTGATTAACCACAATATATATCATATAGGTGTGTGTGTGTGTGTGTGTGGTGAAGAATTAGAGTTCATCAAACAAATACAATAAATATATAAAACATATAAAAATACTACACACAACTGTAATAATAAAATAAATAAATAAATAAAAACCAAGATGAATGATTTCAAACCTTTTAGATAACTTTTTTTCACCTTGTGTGAACAATAACATGTAAAAATTAATCAGAAAAATTTTACAGAAAAAAAAAGATAAATATAAAGTGTTACAATAACCTGGTTACACATTCTTTTATATTAAAGCAATTTCACATGAGAAGGTACTGCTGGATACATACTATAGGCCAAAGGCTTCGCAGCCATGAGATCCAGCAGTACAGTATGACCTTATGATATTACTTTTTATACAACAATACTTCATACACAATTTATTATCAATAGATTATGATATTGTTACATGAATATTGTTCCTTTATTTTACCAGTTATTTTGCTCTGCCTTCCGTGACTGGTGGAGCTGGCGACTGACAGTAAGTGTCATTAACAAGAGTGAAAGTAGGTTTACATTATTACTGGTACTACTGTAGCTGAGCAGAAGAAACCATGGAGGTGGTGAACAGTCCCCTAAGTCTTAAAAGTTATTCTTTATATTTTAATTTACTCCTCTGCAGTTACATCACATATGTCCACATCGGTTTTCCCTTAAATAAGGAAAAGAGAATGTACAGTACCAGTAAAACTTCAAGACACAATGTTTTTTATTTAGTGATTTATTTTCTACATTCTAGAACTATACTGGAGATTTTAAAACACACATATGGAATTAGGTAACAACAACCAATTAATTGTTATTTTAAGACACAAAAGTCAACTTTTCTTAAACAGTTATTTTGTAAGAGATGTATGGTCGAGCGCATTTGCAAAAGCCATCAAGCATCATGATGAAACTGGCTCTAATGAAGACTTATCCCTGCTGCAGAGGAGACGTTCATTTAGAGTTACCAGCCTCAGAAATCACCAATTAACAACCAGCACCTCAGATTAGAGCCGTTATGAAGGATTTACGGATGAGTAGCAGATACAGCTCAATATCAACTGTTCGAAGCATATTATTGTGTATTTTGAACGCCTTCAGTATTGTTTTACAGTGTAGAAAGAAATAAAAATCAGGAAAATCATGGAGTTAGAAGATGCTATAAATTTCCTTTGTTTGCTCATATTATATCATGTTTTGTATAGTGCCTACATTTCTTTTCTGTTGTTTCACTTTCATTCTAGCCTTGGGTACCAGTATGTCCTCTGCACACACACATCAGTAAGTTAAGTTTGGACTAGCCTGCTAAAGCAAGCATTGTGCACATAAAAAAAAACTTCATTTATTAAACCCCGTCTTCGGATTTTAAAATCATAATATTACTGGTCAATCATTCTGGTCACCTAGAAAGAGTCATAACTATTAAAGTTACAGATATTATCCAAACTAGAGCTAACAAAAGAATGAACTCGTTCTGTGGTTTGTCTGGTGACGTTTTTTTGTTGTTGAATCAAAGGTTTGATAACATTAACACTTAAGAAAATGTCATTATTTTTAGAAAGTTTTGATTGCTTCCGGTAGCATGTGTTAGAAGAGACGTTTACTCACATCTCAAAAGCGATGGTTAAATTGCTTATCGTGTTTTTATTCATCTACATTTACAGTAAATTTGGGTATGCTTCTGGAGGTCTTATTGCTAATTTGCTTTGCTCCAGTATTAAATAAGAATCTGGGATACTTTTGTTAACGTAAATTAGAGCAAAGGAATCCCTTGACCTATAGCAGCACTGAAATGTTTTCTCTAGGTCTGAGGTCTCCCCTTCTACACTGTTTGACATGCCATTTGTACATACTGATTTTTGTTTAGACTGTTTCAAGGCGCATGTTTACTAGAAAAGGCAGGGGGTTTGGTGTTTTCGCTGTTATTTATCGCTGTTATCTGAAGTGTAACAGAGCATTGACTCTAAGCATTCAATTTTGATCACAACTCTGTGGTTCAGATAAAGATTTAATGAAAGTGTAATGGATTTCTGGAGATTATTGATAAAACGATGTACAGTAGCTTGGATGTTTGACATGTAAAAGGGAAAAGTGATTCTAGAGGAATTTTAAATGAGATGAGGCTGTGATCAGAGAAAGCTCAAGACTAGTAAATGTAACTAGAAAAAGCCACACTAATAGTTAATTGATTACAGCCACGTTGGCCGTGGCATTATTTCAACTATCTTATGCAACATCACGTTATTTATTTACATCTAGAGTTTCATTCAGTTTTGTTAATGATGTGAGAGTTGGCCGGTACAACTCTCTGAATTTTCACTGTGTTATATTTGTGAGCAATGCTGGTAGAGAAAGTTGGAGATGCAGTCCAGAAAACAGTTATTTGCATTACTGTAGCAGCTAGTGTCAGCTAGAATGATAACTGCTAGCCATCACAATTTACTGAACTTAGATATTCACCAGTTGAATCATTTTTTTCCCCCAGTTTTTACTCTGCAATTTATAAAAATGAAGTTTTGTTGTGAATACTGATTAAAACACTCCACTACATAAGTCTATTACAAACTACAGATTGAGCTTGGCCCTGTAAATAAGAAATAACAATAGAACTATTTCTGTACAATTTGCTTCAAACTAAAGTTACATTTGATTTCAATTAATTTTGCTATTATAAACTGATTACATTTTAAAAGTTTTATACAGTCAACTACAGTCCAAAGCAATGAGTATTTATTTGTTTGTTTATTTATTTATGCTTCTTCTTCTTATTATTATTATTGTTATTATTATTATTATTATTATTATTATTATTATTATTATTATTATTATTTTTACTGATTGGTCACCGAGATCCTACAGTAGAAGCTTAGTTTGTGGTTTTGTTGTTCAATGGTTTTAGTAAGTAAATGCAAAAAAGAAACACAACACAGATTACATTATTTGATTTTATTGGTCTGGTGAATATCACTAAGTACAGTTGTTTCATATCTTATATAAGAACTCTTTAGCATTTGTAATCATTACTGTTTTACTTTAATTAAATAAATTAAATTCATGCAATGCATTTAAATTATACTTATTACAGGTTACATAATGTGCATCCATGGAAGTAGGAGTAGGCAAATCTTCTTAATTTAATAATATGTATTTTGTTCCATCCATCCTAAAAGAAAAAAAATAAAAGAAATATCCATCAGCTTGTTTATTAATTTTACTTTTCTGATCAAATTAACTAAAGTTTTATCTAACTCATGACTCAACGAATTTGAAGGCACTTGGTAAAATCAGTAGGTACTACTTACAAACCAAAATAGACTTAATATATACATCCATTCTTACCTCCTGGGTTCTGTCTGAGGATGTATCTTCTAGTTTCATCATATATGAAGATGAGGAAAGCATATGGTATGGCACATAACCACCATGAGGGTCTATAAGAAAAAAAAAATCATAAATATCATAAATATAGTGATAGTAGATCAATAAAATACACTATACTACATCATAACTATATACACACGCGGACAAAATTGTTTGTACCCTTCGGTCAATGAAAGAAAAACTCACAATGGTCACAAAAATAACTTTAATCTGACAAAAGTAATAATTAAAAAAAATTCTATGAATGTTAACCAATGAAAGTCAGACATTGCTTTTCAACCATGCTTCAACAGAATTATTTAAAAAAATAAACTCATGGAACAGGCCTGGACAAAAATGATGCTACCCCTAGAAAATACTGAAAATAATGTGACCAAAGGGACATGTTAATTCAAGGTGTGTCCACTAATTAGCATCACAGGTGTCTACAATCTTGTAATCAGTCAGTGGGCATATATATAGGGCTCCAGGTAGTCACTGTGTTGTTTGGTGACATGGTATGTACCACACTCAACATGGACCAGAGGAAGCGAAGGTAAGAGTTGTCTCAGGAGATTCGAAAGAAAATTATAGACAAGCATGTTAAAGGTAAAGGCTATAAGACCATCTCCAAGCAGCTAGATGTTCCTGTGACTACAGTTGCACATATTATTCAGAAATTTAAGATCCATGTGACTGTAGCCAACCTCCCTGGACGTGGCCGCAGGAGGAAAATTGATGACAAATCAAAGAGACGGATAATCCGAATGGTAACAAAAGAGCCCAGAAAGACTTCTAAAGAGATCCAAGATGAACTTCATGCTCAAGGAACATCAGTGTCAGGTCGCACCATCCGTCGTTGTTTGAGCCAAAGTGGACTACATGGGAGACGACCAAGGAGGACACCATTGTTGAAAACAAATCATAAAAAAGCCAGACTGGAATATGCCAAACTACATGTTGACAAGCCACAAAGCTTCTGGGAGAATGTCCTATGGACAGATGAGACAAAATGGAACTTTTTGCCAAGGCACATCAGCTCTATGTTCACAGATGGAACAATGAAGCATATCAAGAAAAGAACACTGTCCCTACTGTGAAACATGGAGGAGGCTCTGTTATGTTCTGGGGCTGCTTTGCTGCATCTGGCACAGGGTGTCTTGAATCTGTGCAGGGTACAATGAAATCTCAAGACTATCAAGGGATTCTAGAGAGAAATGTGCTGGCCAGTGTCAGAAAGCTGGGTCTCAGTCGCAGGTCATGGGTCTTGCAACAGGACAATGACCCAAAACACACAGCTAAAAACACCCAAGAATGGCTAAGAGGAAAACATTGGACTATTCTAAAGTGGCCTTCTATGAGCCCTGACCTCAATCCTATTGAGCCTCTTTGGAAGGAGCTGAAACATGCTGTCTGGAAAAGGCACCCTTCAAACCGGAAACAACTGGAGCAGCTTGCTCATGAGGAGTGGGCCAAAATACCAGCAGAGAGGTGCAGAAGTCTCATTGACAGTTACAGGAATCGTTTGATTGCAGTGATTGCCTCAAAAGGTTGTGCAACAAACTATTAAGTTAGGGGTACCATCATTTTTGTCCAGGCCTGTTCCATGAGTTCATTTTTTTTTTAATAATTCTGTTGAAGCATGGTTGAAAAGCAATGTCTGACTTTCATTGGTTAACCTTCATAGAATTCTTATTTATTATTACTTTTGTCAGATTAAAGTTATTTCTGTGACCATTGTGAGTTTTTCTTTCATTGACCGAAGGGTACCAACAATTTTGTCCACGTGTGTACATACAGTACGTATATATATATATATATATAATTAATTTCAAACATGTGGAAACGGTTGAAGTGAGGTCAGGACTGTACAGAGAATGTGGCATCATATGGCACGAAGGATTGTGTGTACAGTTCCCACAGACAGATCTGCAAACTGGTGAGAAGGATTTTTAAGGAGCAGGTGTTGCACTTACTCAGTGTTCATAAAGTTCATTGAGTTCATGTTCATAGAGTAATTCCTTGCATTTTTAATGTAGTCTTGAGGAATAGTTCTCCAGTTTCTCTTTTTTGGCAAGTTTTTGCCACCTTTTCACTTAAATTTTTTTAATCCACACAGTGACCTATGGACCAATCAAGATGATCAGGCCGGTGATTAGTATACTGGTGACACTGAATGCTGAGTAGTCGAGAGGGGGGATGTGTTTACTGGTTTTGTTTTTGGGAAGAGCGGGGGAAAGATTTTTCAAAAATCTAATTAAGGGCCTATTTAATTTAATTATATTCTGTAGTTATACCCTTTCTTTTAGCTAAGTCAACTTTTATTAAGCTAGGTAAACTTACTTAAGTGGATACAATCGAAGTGCAACATCCATGCCTGGACAATATGAAAAAAAGGAAGCCAAAGCTGTCTCCTCCAATAATCCAAAGAGAAGGATTTTGTTCCTAAAGAAAAGAGTAAGAACACATGAAAATAAAAAGAAAATTGGCTATTCTGAAACTTCTTATTAATGTGAAAACCACTTAAAAGTGATTAACATACTTCATTTTTTGTTGTATAATGGAATTCATCCTGGTCTTACAGATGATCAAATTAGCCCACTGCACAATCACAATGCTGATAAAGAATCCTGTCTGGCATGTGTACTCTACAATTTTTCTGCTCTCAAATGTCTGCAAAAACATGCAACCATGCACACACATGCAGTTAAACAGTGTAAATATGAAAGTTTCAACCTCTTATACATTCTAATCAAATTTGACCCGCATTTGATGAACATACCCACTGTTGGCCATAGCTGTCCTCTAAGTCATTACAACGTTTATCATCCCAGTCAACACGTAATCCCAACATGTATGAGGGCAGAAATCCATTCTCAGCAAGGATGGTAAAATAAGTGAAGAAAGTTGCAGCTGCTTGCATCATTCCTTAAAATAGAAAATAACATGAATTCCATTAGCATTACTGTAATCCAGATCTGCATAACTAATCATTACACTGTCTGGCCAAAAAAGTTACACACTCTAATGTTGTGTTGGATCACATTTAGCTTTGATTGCTGTGTGTAATCAACATGACATTGTTTTGACAAGCATATTTATCATTATAATTTTTCTTTCCATTTAGTGTTGCATTCATTTTGGCTGAGATTCTGTATTTATGAGTCAAACCCTAAAGTCTTCTCCACACATCTCCAAAACAGTTGAGTTACGGTCTTGACATTGTGGTGGCCAGTTTAAATTGCACAATTTAAATCCAATGTATCTTGGCACCATTGGGCTTACACACGTGGACAAAATTGTTGGTACCCTTCGGTCAATGAAAGAAAAACTCACAATGGTCACAGAAATAACTTTAATCTGACAAAAGTAATAATAAATAAGAATTCTATGAAGGTTAACCAATGAAAGTCAGACATTGCTTTTCAACCATGCTTCAACAGAATTATTAAAAAAAAAAAATGAACTCATGGAACAGGCCTGGACAAAAATGATGGTACCCCTAACTTAATAGTTTGTTGCACAACCTTTTGAGGCAATCACTGCAATCAAACGATTCCTGTAACTGTCAATGAGACTTCTGCACCTCTCTGCTGGTATTTTGGCCCACTCCTCATGAGCAAGCTGCTCCAGTTGTTTCCGGTTTGAAGGGTGCCTTTTCCAGACAGCATGTTTCAGCTCCTTCCAAAGATGCTCAATAGGATTGAGGTCAGGGCTCATAGAAGGCCACTTTAGAATAGTCCAATGTTTTCCTCTTAGCCATTCTTGGGTGTTTTTAGCTGTGTGTTTTGAGTCATTGTCCTGTTGCAAGACCCATGACCTGCCACTGAGACCCAGCTTCTGTGCCAGATGCAGCAAAGCAGCCCCAGAACATAACAGAGCCTCCTCCATGTTTCACAGTAGGGACAGTGTTCTTTTCTTGATATGCTTCATTTTTTCGTCTGTGAACATAGAGCTGATGTGCCTTGGCAAAAAGTTCAATTTTTGTCTCATCTGTCCATAGGACATTCTCCCAGAAGCTTTGTGGCTTGTCAACATGTAGTTTGGCATATTCCAGTCTGGCTTTTTTATGATTTGTTTTCAACAATGGTGTCCTCCTTGGTCATCTCTCATGTAGTCCACTTTGGCTCAAACAACGACGGATGGTGCGATCTGACACTGATGTTCCTTGAGTATGAAGTTCACCTTGGATCTCTTTAGAAGTCTTTCTGGGCTCTTTTGTTACCATTCGGATTATCTGTCTCTTTGATTTGTCATCAATTTTCCTCCTGCGGCCACGTCCAGGGAGGTTGGCTACAGTCCCATGGATCTTAAATTTCTGAATAATATGTGCAACTGTAGTCACAGGAACATCTAGCTGCTTGGAAATGGTCTTATAGCCTTTACCTTTAACATGCTTGTCTATAATTTTCTTTCGAATCTCCTGAGACAACTCTTTCCTTCGCTTCCTCTGGTCCATGTTGAGTGTGGTACATACCATGTCACCAAACAACACAGTGACTACCTGGAGCCCTATATATATGCCCACTGACTGATTACAAGATTGTAGACACCTGTGATGCTAATTAGTGGACACACCTTGAATTAACATGTCCCTTTGGTCACATTATTTTCAGTATTTTCTAGGGGTACCATCATTTTTGTCCAGGCCTGTTCCATGAGTTTATTTTTTTAAATAATTCTGTTGAAGCATGGTTGAAAAGCAATGTCTGACTTTCACTGGTTAACATTCATAGATTTTTTTAAAAATGATTACTTTTGTCAGATTAAAGTTATTTCTGTGACCATTGTGAGTTTTTCTTTCATTGACCAAAGGGTACCAACAATTTTGTCCACGTGTGTATATCCCAGTAAGCCCATATGGCATAAAGGATGTCAAAAAATCTATTGGTGAAATGAACTGGTCCTTCAGTACATTCAGACATCAGCTGGCTTTAGTTTATTGTCATGATTTCAGCATGATGTTTTACTTCTTTTGCATGATGAAAAATTTGACACTAATAATTTGACACTCCTCAAACTCACTTACACCTTTTCCATTACCACAGGATACAACACTTAAGAGTTAAGCTACTCACTGCATCAGGTAGGGATAAAATAATTGTTGCTGAATGAAACATATTGATCACTGCAGTAATTATGCACTCAAGGCCTCTTGAGAATTTCCTTATTTAAATCCAAATTCTGACTTTTTTTGGCCAAGCAGTGCATATTAAATATGACATAGTTCACAGTGTCTCAATCATCTTACCAATCTGTCCATAAGCCATAGTGATCAGCCTTTCATTCACTAGCTTGTCTTTTTGTGGGTTTCTGGGTTGTCTTTTCATGATGTCACTCTCAGCACTTTCTGTGGCCAGTGAAATAGCAGGTACCTGTGTTAAAAGAGAAGAAGAAATGAAATTCCAAAAATAGTTTGCCATCATTAGGCCAATTGGGTCCAACATGCTTGGATTGGAACAACAACAACAACAATAATAATAATAATAATAACATAATAATGATAATAATAATAATAAGAATAAGAATTTTACCACATCAGTTCCCAAGTCAATGCAAAGTATACAGACAGTGCCAAGAGCGAGAGGAATGCCAGCAAGGATGAAAAGGATGAAGGGGGAAATTTCTGGAACATTACTGGTTAAGGTGTAAGCGATTGATTTCTTCAAATTGTCAAAGATGAGACGACCTAGAGAGAGAATGATATTTATCTTATTTATTTTGTCTAACATAAACCATACTTCAAACAAGAAATTCTGTTTTTTTTTTTTACCTTCTTCCACACCAGTAACGATAGAAGCAAAGTTATCGTCCAGGAGAATCATATCAGCAGCCTGTTTGGAGACGTCAGATCCAGCAATACCCATCGCTACACCAATATCAGCCTTCTTCAGAGCAGGAGAATCATTAACACCGTCACCAGTCACAGCTACAATGGCTCCCTGTTAACAGACAATATAAAATACTTACTAAGTGAAAGGTTAATCACTTTATTAAAGGTGTTCCTACACTTGAAAATAGTTTATACCTGTCGCTGGCAACCTTCCACAATAATGAGTTTTTGCTGAGGAGAAGTTCTGGCAAACACAATCTCAGTGTGGTGTTTCAAGATGTCATCCAGCTGCCTTGGTGTCATTTGCTTCAGCTCTGACCCATGGACAACACAAGCCTTTGCCTCTCTGCAAAGATGTTTCGTGTCAGTCTAGTGTATTTTACTTGTTTAAAGAGTTTTTAAAATGTTTTGCACCTTATATATATACATTTATAACTCAAACCAGTCCACTGACAATGCTGTATCTAGACCCCTTCACCTAGCCATGCCCCACCTTGACAAGAAAGAAAAATATGTCATAACTGCATAGAAAGCCTTTGATGCAATGATTATACAGGATGTGATCACAATGTTAAAGCTGTTTGGCTTCACTCTCTCTTCTTCTGTAACTGGATCCTGGACAAAATGAACAGAGACTATCTAGATCTGATGGAGCGCCATCATGCCAAACACTGACACACACTAGGGCAGTGTGCATGCTGATGATGCCAATAGGGGGACTCGGAGGGGATAGGGTAGCTATTGGATTGGTGTTAGCTCAATAAGCTGTCTTTTAATGTTGAAAAGACAAATCAGATAGTTGTGCACTTTAGGAAGACTATTGTCAATCTGTAAGTTTCTCAGGTTGCACTAATGACCTATTCTCACAACATGTCCCTGGCTAAAAAAAGTCCAGCAGCATTAACACCCCCCTCCCTCCCCCCCACCCCCACCACCATGTCATCATCACCTCATTTTGCAGTGACCTAATTAAAAGTATCCTCGGCTGCATCACTATCTGGTAAGTGGACTATAGTGCATTAGAGCAAAAAAAACCTTGCCACAAATAGTGAAGACAGCTTAGTCACTAGACACATTGAGTCCTTGTTGTTCTTTTTAAAGTAACTAATTACATTACAAAATTACTGTCTTTAAAAAGTAATCCGTTACATTGCAGCGTTACTTTCTGATAAAAGTAACTAGTTCATTGCAGAAAATGAAAACTCCTGTGTGCTTCCTCATGCATGTTGTTTTAGTCAAGACATTGATAATTATTCTACCATCATCACTCAGCGAAGTTTGGCCCATAATCTGTTAACTACTAATACCCCTATCTCACCTACGTGGTTTTGTGCGGTCATCGTAAATACGGTTCATCAGGATTCACCACCAGTTTCGGGGCTGTGATTAGGTTTCCATCTTTCTGTGCGTCGGTCCTCGCATAGGTGAGATAGGGGTATAACAGCAGGAATAACAGAGGGGGACGGGATATCGGGGGCGGGGCTTGTAGGACAACAAAAAAGTAATCCAAGTTCTCTTACACTCTACACTGTTCATTACTATACCAAATTCTTAAATGCATATTTAGGAATGTCACTACAACAACTGTCCACCTCAACAGTGTTACCCATCATATAGTTACGTATGATAGTCAATTTACTTCTAATATTATCTTTTTAAGGTTTTATCCTGCTAAGTATAACCACCACTCCCTAAACCACTCTACATTATTAATTTAGCCACGTTTGGCCATGTTTCTCATTTTTTCCACTCTTTGGAAGAACATTTAATCCAAAACAGCTTACAATTAGTTAAGGCACTTATTCAAGGACCCAACAGTGGCGTATTGGCTTTCCTTGTATTTGAACATTTTAGTCACTTGCCATGTCTTGTCTGGTTTACAAGACTACGGTGAGCAAATGAAAAATTCCAGGTAACCTTGGGTTGACATCTCCAACAGGAACATTCCGACGAGCAGCAATGTCTTCTACGGTTTCATTGCCTTCAGAGATGATCCCCACACCCTTAGCAATGGCTTTAGCTGTAATTGGATGGTCTCCTGTAACCATGATGACCTAAAAGGACAAATAAGTATTTAATTATGAATAATTAAAGTGCATTCTGGCAAGGTGTCCTGCATGGACATTTTACCTTGATTCCTGCACTCCTGCACTTAGCTACAGCATCAGGTACGGCAGCACGAGGAGGATCAATCATAGACATGAGGCCGATAAAGCATAGATTCTCAGTAGGGAAGTTCACCGTCTCTGTGTCAAATGCAAATCCTTCAGGAAACTGATCATCAGGGAGGTTGTAATGGCAGAAACCTGAAATGTAAAAAAGAAAAAATGGTCAACGTTAGTGTACAAAGTGTGCAAAACATAACTGTCAACCTATGCATTTACATATTCAGTTAAAATTTCTCACCTAATACCCTTTCTCCAAGACTCCCAAGCTTCACGTAGGCATGCTGGAACGCATCCTTCATCTCTTCATCCATGGGTTGCTCTTTCCCATCCATCATAATGGTTGAGCACCTGAACAGAATGCTCTCTGGGGCTCCTTTCATTAGTAGTATATGCTTAGTCTCTGAGCTGCTGGGGTTCTTGTGAACTGAGAGCTTATGTATGACAGTTACAATTCTGTTAGAGTTAGCAACAAAATAATAACCTAACATTTTATTTTAAGGTTAAATCTAAACACCTGGTATTTGTTGCCAGAGTTGAAGGGGATCTCAGCAATCTTTGGATATGTCACTCTCATTTCCTTCACTGAGCCACAGCAGAGCTCAATACACTTTAACAGGGCAGAGTCTGATGCATCACCTGTAGTTTCTCTCTGCAAGAAGAGATTTTATTTATTTATTTATTCATTTCCCCCCGAGTTTCTCCCTAATTTAGTCGTGTCCAATTCCTCCCCGTCACTAGGGGGCTCCCACATTAAGGCTACTACTACCACTCAGCCGGGAGGGAGAAGAATATCACATGTTTCCTCCGAACCACGTGGCGCCAACCGACCACATCTTTTCGAACTGCTCGCTTACGCACCGTTTGGGGCGGCGTAACACACTCGGAGGACAGCGCTATCCGCTCCTTCCGCTTGCGTGAGCTCACAGACACCCCTGATTGGCTGTAGAGCCGTGATTAATGTGGGAGCACTAAGTACCTCTCATCCCTCCCTCTGAGAGAGCTCGGCCAATCAGCTCTCTCTAGACCTCCGGCTGCAAGAGGTAACAGTGTCACCCGAGAATCGAACTCGCGATCTCCGTTTGCTTTTCCACTGCGCCACTCGGAGCTCCGCAGTGTTTTTTTGTTGATAAATGACCTTTTACAGGTTTTAAACCTATAAAAAGCCATAGTTACTATATGTATAATTAGTTATAAAAGCATGAATTTTTTACAATAATTAGACAAACCTTAAGTACTGGAGCTTTGCTCTGGTCATCAAGAAAGACCGCACGGTTGCACAGGCCAGCTACACGAGCAAGGGCTGACCAAGTTGGAGAGCTTCTGTCAAAAGAGGTTCCACTCTGATCCTCTGTGGTATCGGCTTCATGAAACTGATTATCAAACCACATGTGTGACACAGTCATGCGGTTCTGGGTCAGAGTTCCTGTCTTGTCTGAGCAAATAGTGGAGGTGGATCCAAGGGTTTCTACAGCTTCAAGATTCTTTACTAGACAGTTCTTCCTCGCCATACGTTTAGCACTCAGGGTTAGACACACCTATGAGGGTAAATATTAAAATTATTATATAAGAAATTTTGCAACTCTAATGTGGAACCATTATGAAGATTTTCAGTACAGTGCTTACAGTGACAGTAGCAAGCAGACCCTCAGGCACATTGGCAACAATAATTCCAATGAGAAAGATGACAGCTTCAAGCCATCCATATCCAAGAGTAAGGGAGAAGACAAAGAAGGACACGCCCATCACAACAGCCACACCCGAAATAATGTTGACAAAGTGTTCAATCTCTATGGCAATGGGTGTCTTTCCGCCCTCAAGGCTTGATGCAAGAATAGCAATGCGGCCCATGACTGTGTGATCACCAGTGTTGATGACGATACCTTTGGCAGTACCTGAGGAAGAATAAAGTATTATTATTATTATGATTGTTATTATTGTTATTAATTACATTAAAATTATTTAATAATGTATAAACTATCTTTTGTTTTGTAATTGACTCATTTTATAGTTCAACTGTATATTTTTACCTTCCAGACAATTTGTGGAAAAGAACACAATATTTCTTGTCTCTAAAGGATTTTCATTTGAGAAGTCAGGAGTACGAGTCTGAGGTTCAGATTCTCCAGTAAGAGAGGAATTGTCCACCTGCAATAACATAAGAACACAATAGAAAGACTGTAATTTATGGGTGGTTATGTTTAAAACCCTTAAAAGCCTAGCAGTGGCAGATTCGTGCCGGCAACACAACATACAGACAATGACAGTGACAATTAAAAAAAAAAAAAAACTTACATAGAAGCCTTTCCAGTGTGTGTTAACTTGGAGTCTTCAGACTTTAAATTGTGTATTTGGGTTTTTGAACATAAAACAAAAGTTACCATCATAGTTATAAAGGATCAATTTAATCACTTAGATTAAAGCATACTCAGATGGGAAAGGTGTTAAGTATTCTTCACAAAATACTATTTTGGTAACTATTTACGGGTTCATAGGGTGAGTACACTGCATAAGTTCATGGGTATACTTATAGTCTTGTTAGTAAATCATGTACTTCACGACAGGCCTTGTGGCTCTGGTAGTAACCATGGTTAAGTAATGCGAAAAGTCTATCTACCTAACTATCTCTTAAATCAGACAAATGTGCTGCTCATGAAATATTTTCAGTGCTTTGACTCGCACAATTCAGTGTAAACAAATATAGGCAGTATTTTATTATTGTTATTTTGATTTCTATTGGTTGAGAGTTTCTTTCAAGGATTTCAGGGAAGAATAACTTTTAGATTCCGCCTTTCACTCACTCACTCACTCACTCACTCACTCACTCACCCATTTTCATTAACCACTTTATCAGGGTCATGGTGGTCACATACTAGGAACATTGGGAGTGATGCAGAAACACACCATGAGATGGGACACCAGTCCATTTCAGGGCACTACACACACACACACACACATGCATTCACACTTCAATTTCAAATGTATCATAGCCAATCCGCCTACTAGTATGTTGTTGGGAGGTGAGAAAAAAAAACTGAGAACAAAGAAGAAACCCACATTAACATGGGGAGAAACTCCACACTGACCACAACTTTAGATCAGAATGGAACTTTGAAAGGTCTCTGGTCACTACTTAAGTCAAAATCAATGAATTAAATTACAATTAAAATGAGTGTATTCTTTTGTCTCACCTTGCATCCATGAGCAGCAATAATGCGCAGATCAGCAGGAATTCTATCTCCACTTTTGATTTCCACCAAGTCACCAACAACAACCTCTTCAGCATTAATGCTTTTTCTCTCACCATCACGAATAACCAGAGCTTGCTACAGTATATGAAAAAAATACATTTAAATGAAAGTTGAGATGTGGCAGAAGGCAGTGAATTAAACATTTGTATTGATATATTTTTTATATAATGTCTTATTGATTTTACATGTGGAACAAGATTCTTGAAGGAGTCCATGATCTTTGAACTCTTAGCTTCTTGGTAGTACGCAAAGCACCCACTAATCAACACCACTGTGGCCAGCACAATGCCCAGGTACAACTATGAAGAAAAGTAAATCTTATTATTTGTTTCAAGAATGTGTAGAAAATAACAATATCAGTAAGTTACATTGACTAAAATTTCTTACATTATCATGTATAGGTTCATCCTCAGTACTAATCTGAATTGCAAAAGCCATGAAACAAAGAAAAGATCCAATCCACAGTAGTGTACAGAATCCACCAAAGAGCTGTTTACAGAATTTAACCCATTCTGGGGTGGCGGGAGGGGGCGTCAAAACATTGGGTCCATCACGTTCAAAAATCTCCTTTGCTCGGGAAGTGGACAAACCCTTCAAATGTATAAAAAAATTATTTAAAACAAGTCATTCATTAGTGTTTTAGTTACTTGATTTAAAACATAAACATATTTTGACACAACATTGGACGGAGAGGTTTATTTAGAACAATAAATGGCGAATTAAAAATGAGACAAAAAATATAAATCTCAGACACATAAAAAATTTCAGGACCTAAATTAAAATGTTTCTGGCTTTAGTAGATTATTTCATGATATTAGTTAATGTTGTGTCCTCTCCAGATGCTTGAACTTTTATTTTGACTTTTGTAGATTATTTATAGATTATTAAATGGTATATCCATTATTTAAGTGAACAATTATTAACTTAAAAATGTGAATGCATCAATTATTATTTGATTATTTGGAATTTCTCTTCCAAGAGATCTGCTACTTACTTTTTTAAGGTCAGTGCCATATTTATTGTGTAGTTCATCTAAGGTTAACTTGTGATCATCCTTTAAGGGTAAATAGGATTTAAACATTAGCCACAAACATTTCATCAAGTATTAGTCATCACTCCATTTTTGAGACAAAAATATAAATGCAATCATATTCAAATATTTTAATGCATTGCTTAAGATATATTTTTTGATAATCTTTTCATTGTAAAATAAATAAATGAATAAATACATAAATGCACATCTTACCAATTCCACTTCTTTCTTAAGTTCATTTATGTCCTTGCTCTGTTTCTTCCTTTTTTCCCCTTCTTCTGAACTTGCTGCCAACATATACGTATCATTCCCTGTCTACACAAAATTTGTAAAAGTTTATCACAAAAATGTTTCCAATTTGCAATCATATTTAAATAACAATAACACAATCATATGCAATTAAAGCACACAATAAACTTACCCCTAAACCCATTGTAGGTTTATGTTTAGGAACTGATAAAAAGAGATCTAGTAACTGATAGAAAGCATGTGCTTCTCCAAACCTGACAGGAAAACCTTTTTATCTTAGCAATTCACCAGTCTGAAGGGGAGGAGTTTTGGTCAAAACTGAACCTAAGACATTTTCCCAAAACATCTGGGAAAGGGTGAAGTGTTTGTGGAAAAGTTTTTAAAGTATTGTAGATACACAAAGGATCCATACAGGTAGGTAATTTAAACTTCAAGTGTGTTTATATGGTAATATACCAATATTACCCACCAATATTGTCTGTGTATATCATGGAATATTTTAATATTTATCACATAAACAAATTCTGCATATAAGCATCTACATATTACATTACTTATTTTTAGAATATTTGTGTCAAACTTTTATTCAGTAAGACTTATGGGCATACTATACAACTAACCTTAACCTACGTCCATGCACTACTGTATGTGAGCAAAAATGTGTGACATTTATATGTGGGTTTTGAACATCCCTCAGATTCAGTCCCCCAGTGCTGTTATAATGACCTCCACACTTTAAGAGCATTAGTGAGTTCAGGCAAAGGGTGAACTCATTAATGCTAATGCTTCAAAGTAAGTGTTCCATTTCTTCTACTTCAAACCATGCCTTCTTGGTGCACAGGGCCATTGAAATGCAAATTAAGACGGGACCCTTTTAGTTCCTGGAAAATTGTGGGGAAAGTTGGTCAACAAACCTTTAATCATATGTTGTGTATTTATACTGTACGTACAGGTTTATTAATTTATTTATTCAACAGAATGTCCACAGGCTTGGAAGACTTTGATGCCCAGTTGACCTTATCCCTGAATCAAGTGACATTATGGTGTAATTTCCTGAGATTAAGCCAGAGTGACAGGTTGTGACAGGTGAGTTCTAAGCAGCAAATTCTCATTTCAGCAATGCCACAACGTAAAAGGTAAACATGACCCTGCAGCAAATCATTTACCCATGTCTACATACAGTAATCTCAGTAATGTCTACCCATTTAAACAAATTTCTTTGTTACTAACTTTTTCCAAGTTAAATATAGAAAAGAAAGAGGCCATCCAATTACTCCTTGACAGGGCTGCAGAGTAGAACACCATGCAGTAGAACAATGGTACGGTACCATGGAAGTTGATAACACTGTTCCAGATGGTAACACAGGATGGTGGTTATGATTCACACTTAGGACATACATAGCTCTCCAGCTTCCCAGCAGAAAGTGCGTTGGACTAACAGCAACAGTGCAGCTAAACTGATAAATGTGATAAGTAGTTTGCAATAAAACATCACTGACCCTATCTTTGAGAAATTATATTTTTGATTATCTTTATTGTGGGTGTTGTACACCCCTGCCAAATTGTATATCAGAATGCAGTCAATCAATCAATCAATCAATCAATCAATCAATCAATCAATCAATCAATCTGTTTCTCATCCTGAACATTGGGCCTTGTATTTTTTTTCCTTCCTTGTCACATTCACATTTATTATAGTAAATGTCATTTTACATAGTACATCTACCTCAACCAATCAACCATCCAACCAACCAACTAACCAACCAACCAACCAACCAACCAACCAACCAAACAAACAAACAAACAAACAAACAAAAACAAAAGCAGTTTTCCAAAATAAGGATTCTTCTCCCTAGCTAGGCGAAGAATCATTTCCCTTGATGTTGATTGTGGAAACCAAACTTGTACTGTCCTTGGTGTCTCACTGCAGCAATGTGGTGGGCACTCGCCACTTCCAACTCATCATAATAATCATAACGCAACCATCTGTTTATGCCGTCAGTGCGTCCTATTCTCCATATCTTATTTGTGGAGCGACAGCTTTTTATGTGTTTTACTGTCCCTCTTTCATTCTTGAACCACATATCCTCTACTTTTAAAATGGTTTTCTTTTCTAATTCTGTTACATCAACATCATGGTAAAGAAGACCAGACAGTGTTTCTACCACCTTAGATGCCTGAAAGATTTTAGACTCCTTTCCAAGGTGCTTAGGAACGTTTACACCTGCACCAAAGAGAGCACCCTGACTGGAAACATCACATCCTGGTTCGGGAACAACACCATGCAGGATAGACGAACTCTACACTGAGCTCTACAGAGGGTGGTGTGATAAGCTGAGCCTATTTGCTTCATCTGTGCTGAACCTTCTGACCTTCACTCAAGTGGTGCTAGATCAAGTCCAGGAAGATAATGAATGATCTCAACCACTCCAGCAATGGACCATTCTCTCTGTCGCAGTCAGGGAAGCACTTCCACTCTCTGATGGCTGTGATGTCCACATCTCATATCATTTCGTACTTCATGTTTCAAATTATACTGCTGCTGCTATTTTATATACTTGTATATTCATGTATATTAATACTTTACAGTTTACACTTCCATTTTTGTAAGTTCTTTTTGTGAGTAATTTATATTTCTATTTTACTTCTATTTTATTTGGTAAATAATTTTCAGCTTAAACTTAATTTTATTGCAAAATCTATCTTTATTTTAATTGTATTTTTTCTGTTACTTCTTTTTTATTCCAGCAGTATTTGAAACAATTATTTATTCTCGCTGTCAGCTGTCAGTTTTGTTTGGACAAATCATCAGTACACATTTGGGTCTCATTTTTTTCTGAACAACGTTCACGCTGCATGTCATGGGCTCAACTCAACAGGAAGACAGTTATTTTGGTTTGTTTGCAAAACACACATAGTAGATTTTAATATACTCCTTCTAGATTATTCATGATTGCCAGGGTCTATATGATCCCAAAACATTAAGAATGCAAAATAGCACGGGGATTTCTGATATCTCCAATAGTTCAGCCATGACAATGCCTTAAACACATGACAAAAAGTAGCTAATAGCTGGTTAATAACAACTAACATCACATTAAGTGACAATTGTGTGATGCTTTTTTTTCCAGCATGCAGAGCTTTTTGGAGGTCTAAAATAAAAAAATAATGTCTTATAGGGCTCAGGCACTATGACATCAGCTCTATTACGTCATGGTGTGTGAAGGGCGCTATTGTTTTTCTAAAAAAAATAAAATAATAATAATAATACTTTTTTAAACATACAGGGCTTTTGGAGAGCTTAAAATGCTCATAAACAGCACACAGAATGGAATCTTTTGCCATTAGGAGCCCTTAGAGTCTGGGCTCTGGGTGTGGGCTTCACAGGAGATTTTGCTGCATAGCTCATACATACTCGCACATATGCAAGTGAGACCTTTAGAGCTCACTGAGCTTATAATAAACTTCCTGAGTGACATCACATTGATTGATATCATACAGTGATGCTTATTTCTAATGTATTTGTCAAAACTATTCTCAATTCAAGACCATTTGGAGATTAAAGATCTCATCAAAGATAATAGAAAAAAACTACAAAGCAATAGTATATGAAAATATACTAAAAAAAAGAACTTCAAATAGACTTTAGACCTATCCAAATTAACTTGTAAACAACCAGTCTTGTGACCAGAAACAGTGTGTCTGTGAATGTTACGGAACAATTTTTCCTTTGAGAATGAAGTTTATGTTTTTTATTCACATTGGTTTAAAGCCTACCCTGCCCACCCACAAGCACCCTCCCAAAACCTTTACTGAGGGATCACAACATGCACCTGCTAGTGCCAGACTGTCGCGTCATAGGAGCCATTGGCTAAAGACAGCATAAAATTCAGACAGTGTGGAGTAACAGAAGGATTACAATGTGTAAAGAATGTTTTTTTTTATCTTGCCTTAGTGTCAGAGCAATGTTACGTTTGTTAGCAAGACAGCTCTCTTTTAACATTAGCAAATATTATTCAGTTACTTTATGTGCAGAGGCCAGCAATTTCTATTCTATTTAAAAATGTAACTTTATTTACATATACATGTCACAGCATTTATTCGCAATTTCCCCCAATGTCAATCAAGGCAAGGACAGAGACAACTATGACATGGTGCTCAATTGCTCCTAAAACATCAACAATAGCATCACCAATGGTAAAATTATAAACAGATCCGGAGTGTGGCAATAACATCTTCCAAACGTGCCAAAAAATATTCTGCCGGTGAATTGTTCCTCTCTAGTTGACTGCCTAAAATTAGCAGGGGTACACAAAGTTACTTCCAGTCTACCACACTTCAGCTGCATTCATAGCGGTCTGTTGATGGATACAAAGTTTCTGTTTTCCGTTTACTTTGCACGGAACGACATGCAATGCTGAACACAATTATGGAATCACTGCATCACTTTGCTAACATTGCTTGTAACAGGAAATTGGGCAAACTTCAACTTCTCAAATGACAGTGTAGGCCTCAAATTGAAAAAATTGCATCGTGAGCTAGCAAGTTATTATAAATTTATCGAAACAATTTTTACAGTGTTGTTTGAAGGTTTTGTTTAAGAATTCCAGATCATAACACGTTCAAGTCCAGTTGTACAGTTTACCAGAAAATGACAGCTATAGTTAATTTTTCCTGCCAATGTAGTACACAAATGTGGCATACTGTATTTGTTTTGGGGTAATATTTATTTTAACAGACTAATAAATTAAAGCAGCAAATATTACAAGGTTGTTGTTGGTATTATTATTATTATTATTATTATTATTATTAACAGTATTAGTAGCAGTAGTAGTAGTAGCATTCGTTTTATTATTATGTAATTGTATTATTATTATTTATAGCTGTATTATTATTTACAGGTTTTTACTCAGACTATTAATTTAAAGAGAGACAGTTTGCTAGATAACCTTATAGATAAGAATACAATGATCTCAGATGAAATACTTGAATGTTTTGAAGTTCCCTTGAAGTTAATAGCTTATTTCATCAATTCCCTCATCAAAATAATCAACTTATAATTTGAAGCTCATGTAGATTATATTACTAGAATAGCCTTGTTTAATCTAAAAACATGTTGCTAAGAAATGTAATGCCACTACAGTACAAGATGCAGAGAAACTATGCAGTTTATGCTTTTTTAATCTCTAGGTTGGACTTCTATAATCTTGTAATGCACTAATGTCTCCTTCAGTATACAGTGGATCACTTCAACAAAATAGACTTTATGATAAAAAAATAAAAAAATAAAAAAATAAATAAAAGATAAAAAAACATAAATGTTTTTTGTTACATGATTGCACCTTTTGAATTTATAGCACACACTAGCCAATGTATAAGAGGTGGGGAATATATGAAGATATTTCATCCTTTTCTGGGGGAAACAAACAAACAAACAAACAAACAAACATAGTCATGTGTAGAAGTTAGTGCCTTCACTTTTGATTCTACTTTTTTAAAATAATTTTTTTTTTAGCAAAACTCTTTGGTCGAAATTGTTTGGTGAATATTAGGACATGTAACAGGACAATTACCCGAAACACCAATAAATCCACATCTATTAATGGCTTAAAGGTTTTGGAAATGCCTAGTCAAAGTCCAGACCTCAACCCAGTTGTGCTGTGGTGGGACCTTAAGACAACTATGCATAACAAAATGGCAAAAATCTTAAAGAACTAAAGCATGTGATAAAGAAGAATGGACCAAAATGATGAGACATAAAGTCATACAAAATCATACAAATAATTATTAGTTCAAAGTATTACTGCTAAAGGTGAATCTACAAGCTTCTGACTCAGGGTTACTAACTATTACTTCTTCTTGGCTTAATTTTTGTTAAATAAATAATGTTATTATGAATAAATATCTATTAATATGTAAACATTATATAGGTAAATATGGAAGCACTTTGCACACTACTGTTTTATATTTTGATAATCCATTATATATTTTTCTTTTTAGCAATATTGTGATCTGTGGAAAATATTGCTACACATTCTTTATAATAAATATGAATATCCCACATGCTACTTAATTCTGGAGGCTGTAGACTTGGTGTGGACTCTGGTGTAAAGACTTGGCTTGACATGCATTTTATTACTTCTGAACAACTTCGGATTGTTCACAATTAAATATTAAAAGCCCCTGTGTCAAAATATTTTAAACAATCATAAAATTCTTTTCAGCAATTCAGTGTGTCTTTTTCCAGTTAGGAAAGTACTTTTGTCCTTTATTGGTGTTCCTATGAAACATGCTAATGTATGTCGTAAAGCCCCCATCTTACCTGTCCGAAGGGGAGGAGACTTGAATAAAGGTGAATCACAACAAAAGACTTCCCTAAACATGTAAAAGGTGGAGAACTGTTTGTCTACAAACATTTAAGTATTTTAGACACACCAGGTGTCCATGCAGGTAGGTCATTATAAGTGGTCAATGACATCCATCCAAAAGTTATTAATATAAGTTTAATACTTATTAATATTGTTTCCTTTTGTACAAATTACTTAAGACTATCAATAGCAATAACAGGCATTAAAACTTGCACTATATAAAATATAAAATGTACTATTCACATTTTAAGGTTAAATAATATATATAAATATATGAATATGAGTTGTGAGTTATAACAAATACAATTTCTGGAGAAAACCTAACATGATGATAATTCATTTTGATTATTATTATTTTTTTTTTTAAAAAGAAGAGAAATGAGGTCTGTTTAACTGAGTTAAACAATTATGATGGAAAATCACTTCCATCCTATTCCAAACCATAATCTGGTTTGAACTATAAAAACTTGTATGTTACACCTTTAATAGACAAACTGCTAAAATGTAAATTGTTTACAGTTTTGCAAAAACTGTAACTATTTTTTTTCTGTAAAACTGCTTTGCTAAAATAAAAATCAACAAAAATGCTATACAAATGAAATTGAATTGAATTAAAATCTCATTTAAACTCATCCATCTAGCACTAAGGAAATTAAATTAGCTTTTTTGTTGGTGTTATTGACACCAATTTTAAAACTGTCTGTATAATCACAATGTACTTTTTAAAGTTTTAAAACATGTAAAAGAGAATTAAAAAGTAAAATCATAAAATGACATATTAACTGAGATATTTGGGATGAAGTCGTTATGAATGCAGTAAATACCGTAGCAATTTGTTGAAGGTTTTGTCACTGTGGCTGTCATACTGGCACAATAAGGGCGGAGACATCATACCATAACGAGTAGGCTACTATAAACATCAGAGTGGTGGCTGAGTTGTTTGCGGACAGTTTTAGAGACACGACCCTGGATAAAACAGATCCTCAATAGTTAAGATCAGACTGAACATACCCGTTTAACAGAGAGCACATGACAATGTGGAGACAAGGTTTCTGGGGACAAAGGCTGTTATTGGTGAGTACATTTTATTTTAAGATCATAGATAGTAAACTCATCATATTTATATTTAATGGGTTGACATAGCATACAATAATAGTTAATTGAAAAAGTGAAAACTTCAAAAGTTTTACCTTTGTCCTTTTTAATTTCTTAAGTAGGACAAAGGATGTAATTGCTTCTTAGTCCAATTTTTCTGTATCACAATATGTATAACATGCATGAAAAGTCTTTAAATCTTCAAATCAGTTTCTTTAAATTAAAACAACAGCAATAATTCAGAGGCAACTTGGTAAAATGTTTTATGAAACATTTTTTAAAATTTTATGGAGATACTCCCCTTTTCCCATTTAGGTATTAGCTTTGTCATAAGTATTTTTGTTTTCTTTCTGTTAATTCATTTAGATACACAATGAGACAAAGACTAAGAGACATTAGACTGTTCGGAGATTCACAAGAGAGTAACACATGTTTTACCTACAGTATGCACCACCTTAACTTGTTAACAGTACTTTTATTGTAATTTACCAATTAAAGTTACCAATAAAGTGATCTAAACAACTGTAAACATATTTACAATAAATAATAATTATTGTGTTATAATATTATAATGTAATTGGTTTGGGGAGTAAAACCCTTAACATTTATTTCAGTTGTTTTATTTGATTATTTAATTTAATTTAATTTAATTTAATTTTATTATTATTATTATTTTTTTTACATCAGCCAAATGTTCAGATGTACTGGATTCGTGTTTCATTACTACTGTATGATGGTTATTTTACTCAGTCACATTAAGCACTGGCTGAATATCTGTGTAGGTAAATTAGTCAGCATCATTAACTTGGCAGATGTGGGAACAGTGTGTAACTTTGTTGCAATGTCTTATAAACTCAAGAATCGATATGTAATATTATTTGAGTCTTTTTCCTCAGGGAAACATAATGAGACAGGAGACATTTTTATTGTACTTCTTTATAGCAAGTACTACAATGTAAAAATTATTTTACATGTGATTATCTTACATATATATTATTATACATTTTATACTTCAAAGAGTTTCAAATGATTAAATAAATAACTGCAAATATTAGACATATCTTTAATGAAAATGTCACATTGCAAGAATAATTCTGTTTTAATAACACATACTAGTACAGTATTACATTTAATACTAGACCATAGTAATATATATCATATATAAAAGTTGTGGGAACTTGAGACCCACTACTCATCTCAAACACTAGATTGAAGAAAAATTTCCTCCTTGAAAATAAAAACAAGGCATTTCATTGCCTTTGTACATCAACCCTGCACAACGAAACCAAATCTAATCTAATCTAATCTAATCTAATCTAATCTAATCTAATCTAATCTAATCTAATCTAATCTATTCTAATCTATAAATAAAAAGACAAAGTTTTGTCTTTTTAATGATCTTTACATTTCATACATTGGAGGTCTCAGATTTTTTTCTGTCTGTATATCTGTATGTCTGTCCAGCCAGATTTTGTAACAGCATCACACAAAACTGGTTGGACAGAATTTAATGAAACTTTTTTAGTACTTAGTTGTTTGCCTGAATTTAAACTTGCGCCATAAATGAAATCAAAATGTTGAGTAGACGTGAAGTTGTGAGCAGTTGGATTAAGCACATGAAATGTATTCCAGTCAGCCTGTTCTGGTCTAGAGCGCCATCTAGCGGGGATGCACTTTGTCTATATAAATAAAAGAAAGGTTTAGTCTGTCCATTGGTCAGATCTCGCTCTTTCAGTGAAACGTTTCAAACATTGGCGGATCAGAAACTAGTATGAGAAATAGACAACGCTGATTAAATTAATTAATTTAAATGTAATTAATCAGATTATTATTCAGCTTTAAGCTTTTAACTATTTATAAAACACTTTTCATTTAATGACGCTTAATTCAGCTAGTCTAGTCTAATCTAATCTAATTTCTACACTATTTCACCAATATGGTCTAAGTTTCACTTTAATGCTGATAATGTATAAATTTTTCTCTTTTTCAAACCCACACTTTCCATTTTAACAAGTGCTTACAGAACGTTAAACATTGTCTTACAATGAATTTTATTTTGCAATCTAAGGTACAGGACAGAGCTCATGATCTTATGCTTCTCTTATCTCTTAGCCTCTCGTAGCTTTCAAGACGCATAACATTTCATACATTTATTACATCCAATCTTGCCTCTGTAATTCAGTTTTTTCAGACCTCTCTTTCTCTCTCAAATAAACAAATGGCAATATACCTCAAATTTTTTAAATATATTAAAAAATCTCTATATTTCACTCATGTTTTAGCAATCATTCTGGTCATAGCCTGCATTCAACTACAATTTAGTTTATTAATACATTTAAAGCACTTTATATTTCCGCCCCTTCTTATCTCTCAAATGTCTAAATTATGAACCTTCCCATTCACCAAAATGTTACGGTGCTAGTCTTCATACAATTTGTTCCACTAAACTCTTGGAGATTGAACTTCAATCTAATTAACTAACTAATTTTAACTAACTAAACTAATTTAACTAAACTAATCGTTCCCTCTTCTGCTGTGCTTCCCTAAACTGTCTGTTTCACAAATGTGTGTGTGTGTGTGTGTGTGTGTGTGTGTGTGTGTGTGTGTGTGTGTGTGTGTGTGTGTGTGTGTGTGTGTGTGTGAGAGAGAGATATTTATCACACCTCATTACCATTCTTTGAAGGGTGCTCTTTATACTGTAGGCCTCGCTATCATATTTAAACTTGGTTTTGTTTCTCTGCCCCTGTATGCCTGTAAACTTTCTCTTCCCTGTTGTCTTTACTTCTGATATTTTCCTTTTGCTGTTTTAATATTTTATTCTGAAATACATTTTAAGTGTTATGACTTGAAATTCCTACTCATCTGCTTGGGGTAGTCCTCTCATTGATTATCCAGTTCACAGATTGATGTAAAATAAACATGGCTGTAAAAATGCATTAGAATAATATAAAATATCACTTCTTATCTTTAAGTGACAGACTAAAAGTTTGACCCCACCTCCTATGTCAAATATCCCAAAGTTTGAATCATTCCAACCTGTGAATGATCTCTAATGAAGATCTAAGTCTAATGTACACTCACCAAAAGGATTATTAGCAACACCTGTTCAATTTCTCATTAATGCAATTATTTCAATTCAATTCAATTCAATTTTATTTCTATAGCGCTTTTAACAATGGTCATTGTCTCAAAGCAGCTTCACAGAAATGAAAAGAAAATTAAAAGAAGACTTATGAAAATGTATATATGTGTAAGAAAAACGTGGCTAGATAATGAGATTGTCCCTGATGAGCAAGCCAAGGGTGACGGCGACAGTGGCAAGGAAAAACTCCCTGAGATGGCAATAGGAAGAAACCTTGAGAGGAACCAGACTCAACAGGGAACCCATCCTCATCTGGGTGATGACAGATAACAGAAATTGTATAACATCATGTGCGTTATGCAGCTGAAAGTTGGATATAACAGAAGTTATTTAAATTAACATGTAGTCCAGTTCAGTGGTGGCATGGTGCGACGGGCCGGTCTAAAGAATGCTTTCAGCACCTTGTTGAATCAATGCCATGTAGAATTAAGGCAGTTCTGAAGGTGAAAGGGGGTCAAACACTGTATTAGTATGGTGTTCCTAATAATCCTTTAGCTGAGTGTATGATACATTTGTGCAATAGCACTGCCTAGTCTATTTCTACATAGAGAACAATTTATGTGAGTTAAGTTTGTGTACATTCAGAATGACATCTAACCATTTATTTTGGGGAAAAAAAAACAGTATTAGAAAAAGTGTAATAAACTGAGCCACTCCCCAGACACTTAGTCCTGGTAAATAATGTCAGCTTAGTTGACAGAGTCAATGCTGGTAATACATTAGATTTGAAAAAAAAAAAAAAAAAAAGGAGAGGCTTAAATGAAAATTGATCATGATTGAACACACAGTGAGTCCCATCTGAATATGCTTTGAAATAATGCTTGGTTATGGCCCCTAAGTGCTGCATTACTTACCTGCACTTTCACGCATGCAGGATCTATCAAGAAGCATGAGTCTTTTTTTTTTGTCCCTTTTTTTGTCCCACCGTTTCTCTTTGTTGCCTTCTATACTGTAAGATATAATGTTGTGGTAAATAGTAGTAGTGGTGTAAGTAGTGGTGTGAGTATACCTGCAAGTACTGTACCTGCATTTTAGTTGTCTTTGAATATGAACAACCCACATATCATGCTGCAGTCTTTCTTTTCCAAAGCATACAATGTCTAAGGCTAGCCACTCCAAGGAATGAAATCAGCTTCAAATTGAACAGATTGATTTAAAAAAACATTTTTTTTGACAGTCCTGTCTTCGGCACAGTTAAATACACCAGTGTTAATTGTCAACTAGACATATGGACATTTTTGTATTTGAAATACAAAAATCACCAATTTCCATTGAAAAAAAAAGAGGCAAAAACCCTTCCTGCTAGCTCAGTCACATTGCTATGAAAGGTAACTTCAGTTAGGGGACCATGCCATGAACTGGGACATTAAGGGCTCAAACAGTTACAGCTCTAGGTTACTTATTGGAAGGTTGAGGGTTCAATCCCTGGCGTGGCCATGTTGCTACTCTTGAGCCCCTAACCTTGTCTGCTCCAAGGGCTCTGCATTCTGGTGACCCTGTGCTCTGACCCCAGCTTCCTCACTATGTGAAAAAATTCATTCCGCTGTGCTGTAAGCTACATTTGACAAATGATCGGATCTTATCCTTATCAACAACAACAACAAAATCTATTAAACAACTGTGTGACAATTATTGGAAATAATACCACTTACTGTCAACTATTAGGAACACATGTGCACCTGCACCTGTCCCACATGCAGTTACCCAATCAGCACACACAATACATAAAATCATGCAAAAATAGGTTAAGCGCTTCAGTTAATATTCACACCAGACATCACGATGAAGAAAAAGTGTGATCTCTGTGATGTTAACCATGGCATTGTTTGGTGCCAGATGGCCTGGTTCGAGTATACAGAAACTGCTGATGTCTGGGGAATTTCACACAAGAGTTTACACAGAAAACACAAACACTGAGTGAGCAACAGTCCTGTGGGTGGAATGCCTTGTTGATAAGACAGTTAAGCTGCCAGGAAGGATATAATAACTCATAAATGGATGCGCTACAATAACAGAAGACCAAATTAAATTCTACTCTAATACTCCAGTGAAGAACAGGAGTCTGAGCCACACTATTTTCCCATTCTGTTACACCAATCTGTATAAACTCTAAAGGCTATTCTGTGAGAAAATCCAAGGAAATTGTTAGTTTATAAAATGATCAAACCGTACAAACTAGCACAACAACCTTGCAACATTTACAGAAGTCACACTTTTTGTTCTGATGTGAACGTAAATGTGAACATTGTCAGTATGATGTTTTGCATTTTGCTGTCACATAATAGTTTTCCTATTAAACTGGATCGCGTGTCTATGTAAATAACGGAGCAGTGGT
Organism: Clarias fuscus; assembly: GCA_030347435.1. Taxonomy (NCBI): domain Eukaryota; kingdom Metazoa; phylum Chordata; class Actinopteri; order Siluriformes; family Clariidae; genus Clarias; species Clarias fuscus. The sequence continues at coordinate 7,665,926 of CM059227.1, forward strand.
GGTTCTGGTAGTTGAGACTGCTGATCAGAGGGTCGAGATCTCAAACTGTGCCATCCTTTGTCAAGACCCTTAACATTACGTTCATATATAATACAATAGATGCAGGACTGCCTCAGTGCTAGTCCCAATTCTGGGGAAATGGGTGGGTTTTGGCAGAAAGAGCATCCAGTGTAAAACCTGTGCCTATAATGTGCAGTTTGAATGAGCCAATGTGGAAACCAAGAGAAAGGGGAAAAAAACCAAGAAAAAAAGTGCATGTCTTATTTTTAACATTTGCATTATTTACAATTTCTTAATTGTGTCATAACATTATTATACTGCAGTGAGGGAGGAGCTGTGGGTGGTGCAGCATGGAGCCTGTATTTATGCATAAATCATATTACACCAATACAACTGTCGTACCCAAGGGGTTAGATATAACTTTATAGTTCTTGGTTGGAAAATCTTGGGTGCAGAAAATTAATTTCCTTTTAAGAAATGTTGCTAGGCTGTATATGGTAACTTTTAACACAAGGCAGGCAGTCTACTAGCTGAACACTGCAGGATAAAAGAGACCAGCTTTACATAGTAATGTGATGTACAAACCAGATAGTAAGTTAAAGACAATTCCTTTTATAATCAGGTGGTTATAGTTGTATTGGTGATGTTTTCTCATTTTATTCCTTGAGAAAAGCCATATATTCGACTGTTTTTAATTAAACTCAGTTATGCTCTCATAATGTTACCTATGTAATATGTGCATATGGATATGAGTTACATTTGCTACATGCATCCTCTCTGGGCATCTACTAGAACAACCAAGAAATTATTTTACCCAAAAACAAAAGTTAAGAATCTTTAATCCATGAAGGATTATTAAATGACACCTATGGCCAGTAAATTCTATCTTTATGGTTAAAAATTGTTATTCACAATTAATTTCCCTGTTCAATAAAAAAAATCCTGATTTGTAGGGGAAAATTAACTCATGTTAATAGTCTGTTTATAGCCATCTGAATGCAATGAATGAGTTTTATCAAAATAAACTGCCATTTGTCAATGTCATTTGGAAAATTTAAGGCCGTGAAATGAGACTGTACATAGCCGACAGCCTGGCACCTGACACCCTCCATGTTAGAGTGGCATCATATCTAAACTCACTTGCAGTACAACAGTATTTCTTTGTAAGATTTTTATTTAGAATTTCTGGAGCAAATCTGCAGTTGTTATGTAGTATATATTAACTGGCTTTGTTTCAGTACCAGATATAAACAGTAATATTTCCACTATCATTATTATGTGTTGTGAAATTATCCATCTTTGTCAAAATTACTGTCTTAGTTCTACTTTATTATAAACTATTTGAAAATAATAATACATTTGTTCACTTCATGTAACTTAGGAGTGTACATTTTGTGTTGCCATTGATTTCAAATGGAGAAGAGGCTTCTTAGTAGTATGTCTCCTTTTCCACCCATCCTAAAAATAAAGAATATAGAAATCAGGGGAAAAATCACATAATAGTCAAAGCCAAATTATTTACTTTGCAACAAAATGGAAAGTGGAAAAAAATTCCACTTTTATAAGACGTATTTGTTCTTACCGCCTGGGTTCCGTCTAAGGAGGTATCTTCTTGCCTCATCATAAAGGAAGATGATCAGAGAATAAGGGAAGGCACAAAACCACCAGCTTGGTCTAAAGGGGATAAGAAATAGTTTAAATCATGTGCAAAATTCAGTACACCCTCCCCTCAACATATAACTGTGTCATTATATATGCAACAAAAATGTCAAAGAGGAATGCCCATGCCCAAACAATCACCCATCCGTATTATTATTAATCATGGATCTATAAGTTACTGAATCATGGGAATATTTTGTTAAATATAATATGTAACCATTTATGTCATTTCCATACAGATTAAAATATAATATACTTATAGTATTATAAAGATATGTGTAATGCAAACTCACTTCAGTGGATACATTCTAAGAGCTACGTCCATGCCTGGGCAGTAGGATAAGAAAGCTGCCAGAGCGGTCTCTTCAAACAACCCAAATATTAATATTTTGTTTCTAAAAAACAGGAAATAAAAACATCCTAAATTATTAAAATACAAAAGAGCAACATAAGTTGTAAGCAATTTAACAGTTTCTAACAGTTCTGTTAATAAAGAACTCAAGAATTGTGCAATTGAATAATATAATTTCTATAAATTTGTTCACATACTTCATTCCCTGTTGTAGGATAGAGTTCCTCCTGGTCTTACAGATGATCAGATCAGCCCACTGCACAATTACTATGCTGGCAAAAAATGCAGTATGACATGTGTACTCCACAATCTTTCTTCTTTCATAAGTCTACAGGAACAATGAGAAAAAAACATGTTGTGTACATTAATGTATAGTATACGAAACCAAAATTCTGCATTTAACTTTATGGTTACATAAGTATTACATACCCATTGTTGACCATAACTGTCTTCAAGATCATTGCAATATTTATCATCCCAATTGACACGCACTCCTATTAAGTCTGCAGGCAGGAATCCATTCTCAGCAAGAATCACAAAATAAGTAAAGAATCCTGCAGTAGCTTGCATCATTCCTAAGATAAAAAAAGAATCATAATTATTAATATTTAGGTTGATTTATATGTCCCTCCTGTTTCCCCCCAATTTGGTCATTTGTCAGTTCCCACTAACAAATCTACCACTTTCTTATTTTAAAGGAGACACTGACTGGGGGCAATGAAGTACTAGATTCTTTCTTTCTTTCTTTCTTTCTTTCTTTCTTTCTTTCTTTCTTTGTCTGTCTATCTATCTATCTATCTATCTATCTATCTATCTATCTATCTATCTATCTATCTATCTATCTGCACTTTATGTTGTCTGTTGTCTGTATTTAAAAAAAAACGTAGATAGTCTCGGGTACTTAGTTTGTTCATTTATGTTGTAAATTTATGTTGTCAGGTCAATCTGTCTTGTCTCCGCTAGCCAGCTAACTAGGTCTCTTAGTTAGCTAGTTTAGTTTTTCTGTTAATTTATGTTGTAAATTTATGTTGCATGTAGCACCTTGGTCCTGGACACACTGGTCGTTTCAGTGTGTACTAACTGGTTGAAGTGACAATAAAGTCTACTTGAACTCGAACTATTTATATCAACAGGTAGAGGAGTTTTATAAAGTGTACATAGTAATAAATAAGCATGGTACAGAGAAAAATATAGTGGATTGTTTAATACGTTAGGGCTAGTGAGGGTTGATTATTCTGTCTTATCACACATCTTACAGTATAATTAAAGATTTTATCCACAGGACAGAAGAGTTTACTCAATAAAAATAGAAACAAATATACATAATATGCTGTGACCACTGCAGTCACAAAATCACAACCCAATTAAACACATATGGTAGTCCCAATGGTTTTCAAATGTTCCTTACCAATCTGACCATAGGCCATACTAATAAGCCTTTCATTCACCAACTTGTCTGTTTTAGCGTTTCTGGGCTGTCTCTTCATGATATCACTTTCAGCAGCTTCATATGCCAAGGAAATTGCAGGAACCTAAAATATGAGTAAAAGTCAAAATTATTCCATCATCTTTAATGTCGTATACAGTTTTGAGTTCATCTAGTTCTACCTTAATAGGAATCTCACCATGTCAGTTCCCAGGTCAATACATAAAATGGTGACAGTGCCCAGAGGAAGTGGAATGTTGGCAATAATGAAGAGCAGAAAGGGGGAAATCTCCGGAATGTTGCTGGTCAGGGTGTATGCAATAGATTTCTTCAAGTTGTCAAAAATCAGGCGACCTGGAGACAAAATGACATTTTAGTAAAAAGCAGATTACCTGATTATCATTACCCTGATAGTTCGGAGGCTATTCATACCTTCTTCTACACCAGTAACAATTGAAGCAAAGTTGTCGTCCAGGAGAATCATATCAGCAGCCTGTTTGGAGACGTCAGATCCAGCAATACCCATCGCTACACCAATATCAGCCTTCTTCAGAGCAGGAGAGTCATTAACACCGTCACCAGTCACAGCTACAATGGATCCCTGTAATCAAAACAAATTATTTATTTATTTCTTAACCTAAACAGCAACAGTTACATTTTTAGAAGAAAACTATTTGTACTGTACGAACTGTACCTGCCGCTGACAACCTTCAACTATAATTAGTTTCTGCTGCGGAGAAGTTCTTGCAAAGACAATCTCAGTGTGGTGACTTAGGATGTCATCTAGCTTTTCTGCATTCATGTCCTTTAAATCTCCACCATGGACCACACATGCCTTTGCATCCCTGTAAGCAAGCATTATTTGAGCTACTATTTAAATTTGGGAACACTTCAGAGCAGACTTTAGACATGTTCAAAGTTTGGCAGTTACCTGGGATTGACATCGTCAACAGGAACATTTAAACGAGCAGCAATGTCTTCCACTGTCTCATTGCCTTCTGAGATGATCCCCACACCCTTAGCAATGGCTTTAGCTGTGATTGGATGATCTCCTGTAACCATGATGACCTGTAAATACAAAGAGGATTTGAGACTTCCTAAAGAAAATCAGTCATCTAATTATGTCATAAATATACGCTGACAATATGAGAAGCTAAAACACTGCACCTTGATTCCAGCACTCCTGCACTTGCCCACAGCGTCCGGCACGGCAGCACGCGGAGGATCGATCATGGCCATGAGTCCAACAAAGCACAGGTTCTCCGTGGGGAAGTTCACCTCATCAGTATCAAATTCAAAGCCTTCAGGAAACTGATCGTCAGGGAGGCTGTAATGGCAGAAACCTACAAAAGAATGAAATCATTCAAGTTATTAATGTATTCTATAGTTCATTCATGAATGTATTATTAGCTTCATTAACTGCTTTATCCTGGGGAGGGTCATGTTGGATCTAGCATATGCATTTACATTACATTCACAAGTAGGGACAACTTACAGTAGTCAATCTATTAACTCAGAAACTAAACTGAGCTGAGGACTGAGCTCAGGATCATATCAGAGAGTCTGGAGACACTGAGGAGTTTTTTTTCTACCAGGAGAAGGACAATCCTTTAAGTGGTGAATTAACTGCCCACTGTCATAACATCCACACAGTGTGACCTACCCAGTACTCTTTCTCCGAGACCTCCAAGTTCCACATAAGCGTTCTGAAAAGCATCCTTCATTTCATCATCTAGTGGCTGCTCTTTTCCTTGAATTATTATAGTTGAGCATCGATCTAGGATTCTCTCAGGAGCTCCCTTCATTACAAGCAAGTGTTTTGTCTCTGAAGAGTTAGAGTTTTTGTGGATTGAGAGCTGGGGACAATCAAATAGTGTTAGAACGTAAGTCATTTAATAATTGCTTTATTTATCCCAAAGACAGAATGCATAAGTGATGCACAGACTGCATAAGAACCTGGTATTTATTGGTGGAGTTGAAAGGTATCTCAGAAATCTTTGGATATTTTTCCCTCATTTCCTTCACTGGACCACAGCAGAGCTCAATACATTTCAGAAGAGCAGACTCTGATGCATCACCAGCAGTTTCTCTCTGTAAAAGCATTAGCCATTAGATTTGTAATAGAAAATAATGCTTCTTTGACTTCTTTTGCTTCTATTACATATAATAATATAATATAATATAATAGTAAGGCACACCTTAAGGATAGGAACGTTGGCTTGATCTGCCAGAAAGACAGCACGGTTGCACAGGCCAGCTACACGTGCAAGGGCAGACCATGTGGGAGAGCTTCTGTCGAACGAGGTTCCACTTTGGTTCTCTGTGGTGTCGGCTTCATGGATCTGGTTGTCAAACCACATGTGCGCCACAGTCATGCGGTTCTGGGTCAGAGTTCCTGTCTTGTCTGAGCAAATAGTGGAGGTGGATCCAAGTGTCTCCACTGCTTCAAGGTTCTTTACCAGACAGTTCTTCTTCGCCATACGTTTAGCAGTTAAAGTCAGACACACCTATTATAAGTAAATAGATGTTATTTGGTAGTTTGATCAGTTTAAAAAAGTTCAGCAAGGTTACATCTGAGAGCTGCACAGCAAATACCTATTGGTAAATTAACACCCAGCAGTTTTTATATTAGTTCAGTAGGACACAAATAAACTTTGAAAGTGTTAAATGAACACTGGGGATTTTACTGTGTGAGAGGTTCTCAGGATTTGAAAAACAATAATAGATGAAATTAGAAAAGATAGAGTAATCTGTAAAGGCTGCCACATGAAAGCACACATTTTGCAAATACATTACATTTTATAAATCATATTTTAGCAAGTTTTGGGGTATTTTAATCTATTATTTTATACATGTTTAAGTATGACGCAATGTAAATATTAATTCTTCTTTCACTCACAGTTACTGTCGCAAGCAGACCCTCAGGCACATTGGCAACGATAATTCCAATAAGGAAGATGACAGCTTCAAGCCATCCATATCCAAGAATAAGAGACAAGATGAAGAAGGACACACCCAGGAAAACAGCCACACCAGTAATAATGTGGATGAAATGTTCAATCTCTTTGGAAATTGGTGTCTGTCCAACCTCAAGACTTGAGGCAAGGGTGGCGATTCGACCCATCACAGTGCGATCACCTGTGTTGATCACAATTCCTCTGGCAGAACCTGAGAACAATATTCCAGTGACAACATTTTAAGGCCTTCATTGCAGGTATTATATATAAGGCATTACAATTCTCAAAAAAAAGTATTACTTACAAACATTCCTAATCTTACAAACTTTTTTTTAGATGCATAGACTGTGTCTATAGAACCCAGAGGAATGAGAACATATTTAGCCGATCAGAATTTTTTCTCTCCTGTTGCTATCTAGTTAATGGACACTAACAGCTTGAGGGGCTCCATGAGGTCCTGCTGAATTTGAACATTAAAGTATTAAATGAATTAAAGTTAATTAACCAAATAGATTTTGATTGATTTTTGTGTATATTTGGAGGGATATTCTTTCACATGATAGGAATGTCACTGCATCAGGAACATCCAGTTTATTAAGCATTAATTAAAGTGCCGTCGGATTTATTAAAACCAAGAATCACCATATGATCGGGTTTTGGCTCTTATCACTCAGATGAATTTACTGTAGTTTTCAAGAAAACAGCACTCATGAGCTCATTATATTTCATATGTTTTATAGCTGTTGGTTGTAATTCATGTGTAATAGATTTGTTAATTGTTAATTGTTCCTGGGTTCTATAAAATGCATTTAGATTTTTTCTTTAATTGAGTTGGTCTTGGATTTGGATTGTTTTTGTTTTTGATTCTTTGAACTACAATTAGAGCTGTAATGCCGTTTGTTCATGTTGGAAGGTTTCTATAACAAGAAATTTATTGTTCTACCTTCCACACAATTTGTAGAAAAGAATACAATGTTCCTTGTTTCCAGAGGATTGTCATTGGAGAAATCAGGGGTACGTGTCTGAGGCTCAGATTCACCAGTAAGGGATGAATTGTCCACCTGAAAAGTAAGCAAATTAAGTTTATGAGGGAAATGTTAATCCTTTGTGAGCTGATGTCAATTCATTATAGTAAATAAGCAGTTGAGGGTCAATGTATGGTTGTAATATGTATGGTATAATAACTATTATATAGTTAATACCTGTACATATATAGTTCATTGTAAATAATTTGAATGGTTTTAAATGAACCATTATTTACCTGTATTCAACATAAAATAGTTCAAATGATTTAAAACCTTTTCAATGTGATTTAAATGTGCTAATTAGCATTGCAACATAATTTAAAATATAAGGAATTAGCATTACACAAATGTGATAGAAGAAAGTTCTTAAGAAATTTGGAGGTTTAGCAAGGTCACCTTGCACCCATGTGCTGAAATAATGCGAAGATCGGCAGGGATTCTGTCACCACCCTTAATCTCCACAATGTCACCAGCCACAACGTCCTCAGCGTTAATGCTCTTCTTCTCACCATCACGGACAACCAGGGCTTGCTAAATAGCAGGGAAAAAAAGCCTATTCAATATCACATGACCTTTCTCCACGTTCCACTGAGGGGAATCATATTTTATTTTAATACCTGAGGGACAAGGTTCTTAAAGGATTCCATGATCTTTGAGCTCTTAGCCTCTTGGTAGTATGAGAAGCATCCAGTGATCATTACAACAGCAGATAGGACAATTCCAAGATACAGCTGCAAAAAAAAAAAAAAGTATGCGAGCGGGGGGCGTGGACAGCGAGCGAGAGAGAGCGAGAGAGAGAGAGAGAGAGAGAGAGGATAGGGCGGGGGAAGGGACAGGTGGACAAGGTATTCATTTAATACACCGTGTAAGCTGACACTACTTACATTTTCAAAGAGTAGGTATAAATTATTTTTCTTACATTGTCATTTGTTGGTTCATCTTCTGAGGCAGCCTGGATCCCATACGCCAAAAAACAAAGAATGGCTCCAATCCACAATAAAGTGGAAAATCCACCAAAGAGTTGTTTACAGAATTTGACCCATTCTGGGGTTGTAGGAGGAGGTGTCAGAGCATTGGGGCCATCTCGGGCCAGGATCTCTTTTGCACGAGAAGCGCTCAAACCCTTTCACAAAGTGCAAAACTTGTTAGAAATGTGTTAATGGAAAATAAATGATTGTAATTATTGTTCTATATTATTTATTCGTAAATAGTCAGAAATTTAAGAATCAAACATTTATACCTGTTTAAATGTTTTTTTTATATATATAAAAGTATTATATTCAGTCATGGTTGCTATTTTTTTTTTCTAACCTAACCTCTACTCACTTTGTCAAGGTCAGAGCCATATTTGCGATGAAGCTCATCTAAGGTCAACTTATGATCATCCTTCAGGAAAAAATAGGAAGATATTACAGGAATGGTAAAAACTAACATTTAAAATTTTATTTCTGACTTTTAATTTGTAAGAACGCCTCACCAGATCGACTTCTTTTTTAAGATCGTCCATGTCTTTCTCCTGCTTCTTTCCTTTTTTCTTCTTTTTCTGCCCATCTTCTGACGTTGCTGCTAATTTGTACTTATCGCTTCCCTTCTGTCAAAATTGTGGCACAAAAATTTGACACTCAAATAAAAGGTCAGATAACAAATTGATTACAGCATGACAAAAACTCCAAACATGTTATAAATTTATATATAGTTATCTATTGCACATTAATCAATCATATCGACTCGTTAAAGCAAATAAAAATTTTTTGAACACTTACACCCAATCCCATTTTGTCTTTTTATTTAGTGTCCAGCAGGGATTTTCCTATTCCAGTCCTCTGGAGACAGTAGAACAGCTCCTGCTGTTCCCAAACGAGCTCACAAACCTTTATATCCCACTTGCTCACCTGCCTGCAAGGGAGGAGATTTGAGTAAACTCGGACAGGATTGGCAGATGTGTGTGTGGTTTTTAATTTATAATTTATGATCTATTTAACCTTCATTCCCATGTTTGAACTTTCAATGACAACCACTAGTAAAGGACAACCAAAGTCCTTTGCAGTAAAAACTTACCTGGATTTATGGCATGCTATTGCTAAAGAATCTGTAAATCATTTACACAAACACATATAACTATTTTTTGACTGAAAGACTCCTACGACGATCACTGGAAACTAACGTAATCTCACTCCACTGTAATTGAAGTTGAGGATATTTAATAGCAAATAATGATAGGCTACATTCTCTTCTTTATGCCACCAGGGATTTTTAAATGTGGATCATGTTTTGTAAACTGCTGACTGTTTGTTGTCAGGTGGTGTAGGATAGCTTAAGATAAGAACAGTAAATCTGTCCTTTCCACACTCCCACGATTCTCCTATTCATGTCAGCACAGTACAAAACGTATTTAGACGCTATACTATTTAGATAACATACATCTATATGTATGTTAATTTTTCTAAAGTTTCTCTCACCATATAGTTTGTTGTGTTAGATACCCGAAGAAAAGCAGTATTACTGTATTACCTGCAGTTACGGCAAGAACTGAAGACTGAATGCTATGCAGAGATACATATGGGATCTAAACAGCGAGCACTGGTTTGACTGAAATGACGATTTTAACTTCAAGAGCAGCTGTTAAAGATTAAAATAGACACTGTTGCGTATAGTTACATTTTGATAAATCCTATTCCTACCTCTCATAAAACTTCAACATTCATTAACTTGTAACTGAGGGAGAGAGAGCGAGAGAGAGAGAGAGTGAGAGAGAGAGAGAGAGAGAGAGAGAGAGAGAGAGAGAGAGAGAGAGAGTGAGAGAGAGAGAGAGAGTGAGAGAGAGAGAGAGAGAGAGTGAGAGACATTATAGTGGAAGAACCAGTTTTATGCAGCAGGTGACCCAGGCGAGACAAGTAACTACTGTATATGCTGAAGAGCAAAAGAAATTCACCTCAGATAATAAAAATGCAGCATTAGCGTTAAGTATCTAACTGGTTCAGAAAAGAACCTTTGTATTCACTCCTCTTAAAAGTGCAGTACAGTATATTTAAGGGTATTTTAAGAATTTTTGAATGAATAAATGCAACAGAGGTACGTTTTGGTCTCGCTTTCCTGGGAAGGTCTTCATGAGAGCCAGTTTCATCATGGTGCTTGATGGGTTTCACAAATGCACTTGACACAATACTAAAAACAGTTCCAGAACAGCTGACCTTCATATCTTAATATATCTTAATGTCTTAATGTAATTCCCTGATTCCACAAGTGTTATTTTATAATTATGAAATCTCCCTCACTGTTCCAGAATGTAGAAAAATGAATCCAGACTTAGGTTGAAACTTTTGACTGGTACTGTGTATGTATGCAAATTAATGGCACCCCATCCAAGGTGTACCCCGCCTAGTGCCCCGAGTCCCCTAGGAAAGGCTTCAGTCCTCCCACGACCTGGAACAAGATAAGCGAAAGAATTAAAAAGCCATCTGCAGTACTCTGGTGTCACTCAATCAATTCATGCCAGCTTGATTGCTTCCTGAAGATCATATACAGATCTTTGCTACAGAGGTTCAGCATTAAATTAGAATTCCTGAGTTTTAGCCATTTTGTACAGTGGTGGACTCCCTGACTTCAGAAAGTTAAAGTCCTGCCACATACATGTATGTGTTCCATCCATTAACTAAACCAGCTGATTCTAATGATCAGAACTCTTCATTAGACTCTACTCGTTTGGGCATAGAGAGAACTCATTATTATTTTTTATGTATCATTTGTGGTTCATTTGTAATGTGGGCTTGGGCACATACTGTATCTCATATCTGGAACAAGAGCATGTTGTGAAGTCCTTCCAGTACAAGAGCTGACATTTTATTTGTTACTTTTCTAGCTGAGAGTGAAAATTATTTATGTTTCAACATCAACATCCGAATTTAAAATCAGTCTACATGGGAATACAAGCACCAGGTGGAAAGTTCAAGACAACTGACTAATAGGACGATTAGTTGCAGCAAGTCAGGCACCACAATAAATCTTGTCTCTGTTTAAATGAGTGTAAAATAAAGCAGTCATCTTATATCATATGTGGTGTTATTGCAAAGAATCTTTTTGTAAGCTCTGTAACATATTTTGCTTTACAAATGAGTAGGAGGAAATTTTTTTTTTTTTTTAATGAATAAGTTTAATTTAGAATATTAAATGAAAATGATATGCAACAGTGGTTTTGAATAAAATAGCACTGCCATTTAATTAATCTTAGTACAGTCATATATGAACAGTATACCCATGAGGCACAAATACTAAAACAATAGATTCTTTGTGTCACAGAATAACCCAATGGAATGTCGGGACAAGGTCTCAGAATGGCCACAGTCAGTCGTGCACACTGGTGCTTTTGTGTGAGCGAGGCAAGTGGCTTGTAAGAGACCTTTGTTATCTTTCACGGCAGAGGAAAGAGAATTGCGTGCTCAGGTTACCAGACTCCAAACATCACCCTTCCCAACAAAATTATAACATTTCTTCTTTAGCAGAAGTACTTTCTCACATCCTTTACTGTATATCTTTGGCATTTTGCCTTAAACAAGTTATTTTTACCCTAATGTTCTGTAAGGTCAGCTAAGTATAGAGCCTCCTAGCTTTTTGTTTTTGTTATTTAGCATGAATAAAATATGTATCAGTATGGACCAAGACTTTTAAATTTCTAGAGCACTATTAATTTTTAATAAGCATCCCCTTCATCTTTGGATTTCAAGCTTGTTTCTTATGAGGTTGAGTCACACAAAAATGCTATTATACTCCACAAGTTTCATAGTGACATTGCAATTTTAAATGAGATATTATATTGATTTCTGAAGTAAAAATGAAGGAAATCAACCCCTGAAATAATAAATTTTAAAGGGCTGTGCAAAAGTTTGAACATCCTCCCAGCTGTACTGTTTTCCAAAACTTAACTAAACCTAATTGACTAAGTACGTCGGGTTGCTCCGGTCAAGAATTATTATTAGGAATGACAATCCCTGAGTGTAAGAAATAAGTCTTCAAACCTTGTGCCAACTGAATATCGCCGGGGATATGAAAAAAATATATAAACTATATCAAATATATAAAACAGATTAAAATACATCCAGTTAGAAATTTTATTAAAAGGCAGCTTACGGGAAAAATAACCCAGAGGCATGTGGAAAAGAAAACAGCTGTGGATTGATGTAAAAAGTGTAAAAGTGAAGTAAAAAATATACATCTTTGGTCACAATCATAAAAAAGGATTGTTTGGAGAAAAAAATAGCTTTGAAAACAGAACACAACTTGTGAACTTCATACCTTGGCGCTGGCTCTATAATGTTCTGGGATTGTTTGGTGGCACAGGAAATACTGGGCATGTAGATTTATGAAAATCAGATACCTTTTCTTTTTTTTAAAAAAGAAGAATCAAGAAGAAAACCTCAAGGCGTTGTGATGTACATGTCCTGCTGCAGGACCTTAAGCAACCCTCAAACAAACCTGACCTGTAACAATGACTTAAGAATTCTGAATCAAACTTTCTCCAAAATGAACTGAGAGTCCTAGAGAAAACATGTGTGGCTGAATTCAAATGTATGCTTGTTTACTTTTTGGAAATAAATCACTACATATTGATACCGGTTGTTGTTTGTTGTCCCCCTGAGGTTATTTAATTTGTTTGAAGAAGATTGTGCTGATCACATATGTTTGTATTTAGGCCCTGATGAATAAAAAAAAATAAAAAACTGAATTGAAGGAGTGTGTACTTTCTTTCTCCAGTGATTGTATTCGTCACTCTGACAGTTTGACCTTCAGCTCTCCTTCACCCCTCATTTGACATTAGCTTTGTTCCATTTGCTGCTTGTTGCTATAAACTATAGTTTAGATTTTCTGCATACTTTTATATGTTTGTTCATCAAAAGCAGGCACTTGCAAAGTACAAGCGTATTCTGGACGCAGCTCAATTGCATTTATTGATGCCACAAACCTCCAAAAAAGCAAAAACTCAGAGATAGATTGAAGAACTAAATAAGGACACTCCACTGCAGTCGTGTGGGTTTTGTAGAAGATTTTACGTAGGAAAACTGAAACAAAGTACTTCAGCTATTCTGGATCAGTAGCCTGGGTTGGATATCATGCAGGGGGAGATCAGCAAGGCACAAGCTAATATAGTCCATTCTCAAGAAGACAAGCGACTGAACAAACACCTGATTGGCTTCAAGGTTGTGTGCAGTGTCAGATGGAGTGATTTAAGCTTTTCATCATAAGATCTTCTAGCAGAGATGTACTTTCGGACATAAACAGTAGCTTAGTCTTGCTGGGATTTAGTTCCAGTTCATAAGAAAATAAATACATTCTTACAGCCAAAGTCCAAAGATAATACATTATTAATCTGAAGTTTTTCAAATGAACAGTCCACAGAATTACATGAATGGCCTGGCTAAAAATGAAATCCCAAGAATGACTATAGCAGAGACACAGATCAGTACACACATGCCTACATGTACCTACATTACCTGTTATTGTAACTTTTAGATGACTCAAACTAACCCACACTTTAACCCACATTTGGGAATATTAGTTTTAAAAAGTTGCATGTTATATAAAACAAACATGGATTTCCTCAGGTTTGACCCATTTCCTCCCACCTCCCAGTGACCTGCAATTAAGTGGATTACTCCCTGGTGTGAACGAGTATGTGAATATGTGTTTGTGTGCGCATGATGTACTGAAAGTAAACATGTATTTAATTCCTTCGTATTCACGGCAAGTTAACATTTCACCATGCAAATGTTATTTAGAAAATAAGAAAATAAGAGGTAGGCATATTATGTGCATTTGAGTCCAGGCTAATAACATACTGTACATGAGGAGTGTACGTGTTTACGTACAAGAGGAGTGCACGTGTTTAGTGTTGGCAAGTCAAGGTGGAGCCTGTGTTTAAACTGCACACAAACAATGTGCCCGTGACTTGTTGTGTACTATTAAAACTTCCTGAAACCAGACATTCTTGTAATTCATGTCAATACTTTTCATGTTTCCTCTCTTTGTTAATAGTGGTTGTGCTAATACTGAAAGAGATGACTTGGAAAGGAAGGTTACCTGGTGATTGATGGGTTTTGCAAATACACTTGACAATACTGTTCTTGCAAGCACCCTGTTACAGATTTGTAAACAGATCTATAAAATGTTCTTCTTCTTTAAAACAGTGTAAAGGCATTTCTATCTCTTCACCAAGACCTATGAGTACAGGATGAAGCATGATCCATAACACATTCTAGAAGTAATGCTCATGTCTAAATATAGGATTTCTTCACAAAGAGCTATGTGATATAGGACATGTCTTCATTCATAAAGCTGTTTAGGTGACTCATAATGGGCTACTGTAACATCATAGTTTTTGTTTGTCAGTTGTTTGTATACCTTGTATAATACTGTGAAACCGACACCTTGTTTTGTGATTTTGCCCTAACCATGAAAATAAGAGCCTTTTCTATTGTTCAACGTTTCTTCATAGAGGTCTTTGAAAATAAATAAAATAATTAATAATGAAAATAAATTAAATCTCCAGTTTATTAGTGTCAGAATTGTTAAACAACAGCTCAAAAACATCTCAACTAGAGCTCAAGCCTATGCTAAGGAAAACCCACCAACACATTAACACAACAGTACCATAGCTAATCTGAATCAGGATAAAGAAACATCAAACGTACAAGTAATCAGGAAGAAGCCACATATCATAAACAACATAAACATAATGACGCCTCCTTTTTGTTGGACATCACCTGGAAGGGTTCCCCATTGGCGTCAGGGAAGCCACCACATCTTGAACATGGATGGAAAGACGACCGTTTCAGCCTCTGGCCAAGAACTTGGTTGGAATGTGGTGTGGGAGCCTGGCTGGGGCGGGTGAATAATTGCTCTCTAACAGATGCCTGGTTGGAGAGGCTGCTACTTTGATCTTTGGTGAGAGCATGGTTGGAGATGCTACCTTAGCCAGGAGCATTGCTAGAACATGACATGGGCCTCCTACTGTGACATTTCTGGACAAGCTGTCTTATTAGCCTCTGGTGAGAATATGAATATTCTGTAAGATTCAGAATATATCAGAATATATGCTGATCCCTGTGAGATCTGAAAGAGATATGTTCATCATGGAGTCCTTCACCTTAGCTGAAATTTTCAAAACTGGCCTCTCTGACATCCTACAAAGCCAACACAAAGAACTCCTCTGACTGAGCAACAAGCAGCAATAGCAGTTTGAGGTCCTGCAGAAGCAGCTCACATTAGGAAAGAAGAGCTACAAGACAAAAGACAACCATGAGGCCTTCATCCATTTTTTCAAGAATGTAGCGACAATGTGGCGCCGGCCTGAGACACAGTGGGGTCACTGCTAACCCACAAAGCACAGCTTGCCATCAACATCTGCTCGTTGACATGCTGGAAAATGGACATGTTGGAATATTCTTGCCTGAAAATGGCAGTGCTGCAGCATATCAGATGTAATTCACACTGGAGCAGCAGCAGGTCAAGATCTGTGTGCTGATATGAGCATACACCCCTTCAGCTTTAAGATGCGTGTTTGGAGGGGTTGATGGCAGATGACTGAGATGCTGCAGGAGTTCTTGACCTGACACTTGGCTACTGCCTAAAAATAGAATTGCAGTGGTGCTTAATCCCTGTCTTACTCACTGATGCTGGGGATCGGATTGGTTGATTTTGACTTTGATGGATAGGATGTAGAATGAACCACATTGGCGAAGTTTCTCTCAAACACATCTTTTACCATGTGAGCATAGTCCAGGAACAACCCCCAGCCTTATCGGACATAGATATAAATAACACATGTTTTCATAAACACAAAAATCAAAAATTCAGAATAAAGACTTTTTGCTAAATGCTTATAGCTCAGTCACTAATGCATAGCTCTGTTCACTCTGTTTATTTTGTTTTGTGAACATGATATTTAGTAAAGACATGCATGTGCTTATCTACGTCACACATCTCAACTATTCAGGAAAAACATGCTATTCCTGAATTATGCTATGCTATGACTGAATCACACTGTAGATATATCTTGCTTGGTCTGAGGTATGTCCCTTGATTGGACATTTATGCCATGGCCCACTGCAGTCATGTCCAGGACCTTTAAAGCTAACAATTTCCCATCTCAGCCAGATTGACATTTCAGGCTAATTGGCGATTTCAGTCAACGCCCCAATCACCAATTAGCTTGAAATGTCAATCTGCCTAAACCTAATAACTTTTTGTTATTATTGTTTTTTGTTGTTGTTGTTGTTTTTTTAATAAGGGGGTCAGGTAACAAGGAGTCAATAGATGTCCAGAAAGTAAGTTGGTTATGAGAATAAAGAGGAACAGGCAACATACTGGTGTAGGAAGAAGTGAAAGAGTAAAAGAGAGAGAGAGAGAGAGAGAGAGAGAGAGAGAGAGAGAGAGAACATTGTACTCATGAGCAACCACACAGATGGGATCCTTATTATGTAATCATAAACTACAAGTACACTGTGTATGTAAGACACCCAGTGGGGGCTACAGAGACTACACACTATGGAAAACTAGCATCTCCTATTAAAAATTCCTACTGGGCCATAACTCACCCAAGAGATATGGGCCTGATACACTCGTCCCCAGTGGGCAAGTCCACTGAACGCAACCCTCCTGTGGCTGAGACCGCGGTCGTGGTCTCCTAAAGACCTGAAGTGATCGAATCGCCTGCAGTCATGACTGGGCTTGTTGGAGGCAACCCAGATGTGGCAGCAGCACATCTCATAGTGGACAGAGAAGGAGAAACAGAACCTGCAATGACTGAGATTCAAATGGGTGAAACATCATCTGAGCCCTCATGCAAGTAAAACAAGTAGAGGAAACGAAACACAGTTATGTAGCTGACATTGGAGAAAATGGAGATTAAGACTTAGAGTTGGAGGCAGAACTGGTATCGAAAGTCCCCACTAAATGAAAGAAGTCAAATAAAAGTAAGAGCAACAAGCAGATGAAAAGAAAGAATCTGAGGCAGGAGAAAAGAGTATTGTAAAGACGTTGTTCCATAGATTCAAACTGGTCACATTTACACAGATTTGGGCAGAGATCAGTAAGTTCTTATAAGACATCAAATTCAAATGGTCAGTAAAGCATAAAAAGTTTTTTCCAGACACAGTACAATGTTAAAAATTAAATATGAAATGAAGCCTTTGAAAAATCAGGAACTTACAGCTTAAAATAAATGATGAACTAATAATAATAATAATAATAATAATAATTAAAAAACTTGTAAGTAAAGGTAAAATAGTAACCTGCTTAGCCCAGGTTAACTTCATTAAATTGCACGGTGATATACTGTAGTGTCTGCTACACTGTCGCCTTGCACAAGGTCCGGGTTCTATTCCGGGCCGGATTCGATGTCTGTCTATGTGTGCATGGAGTTTGCATGTTTTCCTCGTGCTTGGTGGGTTTCATCTGGGTACTCTGATTTCCTTTTTCCCAAAGAGCTGCAGATTAGGCTAATTGGCATTCCCAAATTGCCCAGAGTCTGTGAGTGTGTGTAAGTGTGTGCTCTGTGATTGGAACCCTGTCCAGGATGTACCTCGCCTCGTGCCCTAAGTCTCCAGGGATAGGTTCTAGGCCCCCTGCGACCCTGAATACAGAATAAAGCGGTATAGACAATAAGTTAGTGAGATTACAGGACTAGAGGAGGACTATATGAACATGGTATGGTAGAGCAGAAGCAGGCTGATTTTACAAGAAACATAGTGGACACAGGAAACTCAGACTGACCGACTGAGTGGAAGGGGCTTGAGGTTTTAAGTCACTTTTCTAAGCGGTGGTGTTGCTCTCCTGTTATCAAATTATTTTGTTCGACAGTTTTATGATGTTGAAGAAGTTTTTATGGTAAGAGTATACTTACAGAGGATGCTGGTCTTGAACTGGTTTTCTGCTCACTATTTCATTTCTTTAACGGGAATGAAGTTTTAAATATGGTTAGTGATTTTACATGCACTGCTGTCTGCTTGGACAGGAACCCTCCATGCTGCTCTCATGCTGCTTCATGCAAATGACTGTGAGTTAATAAAGACACCATGAAGTTTGTGATATCTGGAGGAATTTCCATAAAACCCAAAGTCAGTCCCTGGGCCTGTTTTATCTGTCCTGTGGGGTTATACATTTTTAAGGAGAGTAGTTTTAAACCATGCAGTTCATGCTGCCATTTTAATACAGTGCTTTTAGATAATCATTTTGGAGAAAGTTTTTGTTTTATTTCGTTCTTATTGATACTTTCATTTATATTTTTATTATGATTTATTTTTAAACTTCGAAAGCTGTTTTCTATTTTTACCTCTTTGCAGCGGGGGCAGTGGTGGCTCAGAGGGCTAAGGCACTGAGTTACTGATCGGAAGATCGGCGGTTCGATTCCCAGCTCAGCCAGGTTGCCATTGTTGGGCCCTTGAGCAAGGCCCTTAACCCTAACTGCTCCAGGGGCGCTGTACCATGGCTGACCCTGCGCTCTGACCCCAGTTCCGCTGGGATATGCGAAGAAGGAATTTCACTGTGCTGTAATGTATATGTGACAAAATAAAGGCTTTACTTTTTACTTACAGTGGCAGGAGTTAGCGTCCACAGGAAATTGAGGCCACATTGAGACTTTACAAGCTACAGTAGCTGATGTTCCTTCCAAGTCCTTCTTCGGTCTTAAGCAAAGAAATGGATAGAAAAAGCTCATGCATGCTGTGCTAAAATAATCAGCAGATCTCTGAACTTATTAACATTTTCCAGCAGACAATGAGCTGTGCAAGTGAAAGAGGAAATGTTCTCCACCCCCCCTTTTACATACTTTACATACTCAAGTAAGAGAGCAGACAAGGCTCATTATTTTTTTCTAACAGACCTATAGCTTTTGTGTAGAAGCTCTTAACTAGTCCAGAGATGCTCTGGTGGAGATCTGAAGCACACCGAATATTACACACAGTATAAGGCTGGGGTCTGGACAAGTTTCTAGTGGACACTAAATTAACAAACCCCTTTTGAAGTTTTTAATATTTCACAGTGCGGAGGGAGAAATGTTTATCTCTCTGCTGGGATATCAAGCAAGACTATCACAGCCTTAAGAAGAACGCTGAGGTCCTCAAGGAGAGCACGCAGCTCATGAATACTGCACTCGCGTGGTCAGCCTTGAGGAAGGTAAGCCCAATCCTGACTTAATCGTCACACCCAATTTGTCCCAAGTTCCCCTAGAAGACTGGGAAAAATTATGTGTCACAACGCGCCGGATTTCGCCCACAACATAGCGCCTCTGAAAATAATCAAAATCACTCCGGTTCTAGTGCCGCGCCGCCTCTTGCTTTTTGCCGCCTCAGTCACGGCTCGAGCTCACCTGTTACCGATTTGGAGTGATCAGATCGGCTTATTTAAGACGCTGCTAGACACCCACCTGTTGCCAGATTATTGTGCCGTATTGCCCTTATTCTCGCGTTTTGTTTATGTCTCTGTTTCTCCGGTTACGACCCCGCTTTGCTTCCCGTTTTCGGCTCCGTCTTCGCGCTTCGGATTGATGTTATTTGGAATACCGGCTTTTGACCTCCGCTCACGTCTGACTACGAGATTGTCTGCCCTGGATGTTTATGTGCCTGTCAGCTCTTTTCCCTGCTCGCGTCTAACTGCATGCTTCGGGATTACTTCTCACAAGGAAGCTATTGACTTCAGTGGATTATTTATCAGCTTCCTCATTGACTCCGTGAGTTTATTTGGATTACGGGACAATATTTCCCCGACGTGGATTTGGGCACCGCGCCGGAACGCCCTCTGCTGGCCGTAAGTCTCCTTCCTGATCTCTCTCTCTCTCTCTCTCTCTCTCTCTCATTCTCTGCTATTGGATCTGCGTGTTTCCCTCCTAGTGGAGAGCGTGACAGTATAATCTGGCCATTATGGATCCAGCGGAGTTTACCCACTTGAGATCAGCACTGGAAAGTCAGGGAGCGCTCCTGGGTTCACATCAGCGTGACATTCAGGAGGTCACCAGTACCCTTAAAACAGTAACTGAAACCCTGACTTCACTCGCCAACCAAATTCAGCAACTACAAACACCTCCAGCTCCTACCCTATCCTCGCCCCTTGGCAGCCGCAGCTGCCGCATCGCCCCATGAGCCACGCCTGCCTGCCCCGCCTACCTATGATGGGGATCCTAACACCTGCCGTTCTTTCTTGTCTCAGTGTTCTCTAGTTCTTGAGTTACAGGCTTCGTCTTTTCCTACAGAACGAGCTAAGGTGGCATACATTATCACCCTCCTCTCCGGTAGGGCGAGAGAGTGGGGAACTGCTATGTGGGATGCCCAACTGCCCTGCTGTTTCACCTATAAATCATTTACCGAAGAAATGAGAAGGGTTTTTGATTGCTCATCTACCGGACGTCTGGCGGCTGGACAGATATTAACTCTTCAACAGGGAACCCGATCTGTCCATGATTATGCCATTGAGTTTCGCACGTTAGCAGCTTCATGTGGCTGGGACGACCAAGCACTCTTTGACGCATTTCTCCATGGTCTCTCAGATAATGTCAAAGACGAACTGTCAGCACGCGAACCACCTTCCAATCTCCAAGACCTCATTGATTTGGCAGCACGCATTGATGCTCGTAAGCGCCTCAGGCAGCAGGAGCGCAGCCTGAGCCTCTGGCCATCACCACCCGCAGCTTCCACCAGCTTTATGGAGACCCCTCCTGAACCAATGCAGGTGGGCCGGACCCGTATTTCTCCTGAGGAACGACAACGGAGACGGGATAAGGGAGCATGTTTCTACTGTGGCCAGTTGGGTCATTTCTCACGAAACTGCCCGGTAAAAGGCCAGGCCCCTCGGTAATTTTGGGTGCACCGGGGGGCCCGGATCTTAAATCTTTTCCCAACCATCGCTCCTATTTTTCAGTAACCCTGACCCACAATAACCAATCCCATGACACGTATGCCCTGCTGGATTCAGGGGCCGACCAAAATCTGATCTGCTCTTCACTGGCGAACCTCCTTGGCATTCTTTCCATGCCCCTGAGTCACTCACTCACTGTGCAGGCCCTCGATGGTTGTTTCCTGGCCCCCATCACTCATCGCACAGAACCTTGCACTTCTCAGGAAACCACGCAGAAGTGATTTCCTTCTTGATTGCTAAAAGCTCCCACGCCCCGCTCGTCTTGGGTCTCCCATGGCTACAGCTACACAATCCTCATGCAGATTGGGTCAATAAGAGAGTTCTGGAATGGAGTACCTCATGCCTATCATCATGTCTCCGTTCTGCTGTCAAAAGGGCTCCATCCTCTCAGCCTGAGGACCTCTCCAACCTCTCAAACGTCCCAACCGAGTATCACGATCTCTGGAAAGTTTTTAGCAAATCTCACGCAGTCTCGCTACCTCCCCACCGCCCATATGATTGCGCTATTAACCTTCTTCCTGGTACTACCCCTCCCAGGGGGCGATTATATTCTCTCTCACGCCCAGAGAGGGAGGCCATGGATCAATACATTACGGAATCCCTTGCGGCGGGAATCATTCGTCCCTCCTCTTCTCCAGCAGGCGCGGGGTTCTTCTTCGTGGAGAAGAAAGACAAATCTTTACGACCCTGCATCGACTATAGGGGGCTCAACGAAATCACTGTAAAGAACCGCTACCCACTCCCTCTCATGTCCTCAGCCTTCGAGTTACTCCAGGATGCACGTGTTTTCACTAAGTTAGACCTTCGAAATGCCTATCACCTAGTGAGGATTCGAGAGGGGGACGAATGGAAGACGGCCTTTAATACACCTACGGGCCACTATGAATACCTCGTGGTTCTCTTCGGACTGACCAACGCCCCGGCTGTCTTCCAGGCCCTGATTAATGATATATTGAGAGACTTCCTTAATGTTTTTGCATTCGTCTACCTTGATGATATTCTGATATTCTCTCGCACCCTGAAGGAACACAGATCCCATGTCCGTCAAGTTCTACAAAGGCTCATGGAGAACAAACTTTACGTCAAGTCCGAGAAATGTGAATTTCATAGCGACTCCACCTCCTTCCTCGGGTTCCTCATATCACCATCAGGTATTCGCATGGACCCAGCTAAGGTAAAGGCAGTCACTGATTGGCCGATACCCTCCTCTAGGCGGGAACTTCTACGTTTTCTGGGCTTCGCCAATTTTTACAGACGTTTCATCCGAAACTATAGCTCCGTGGCAGCACCTCTCACGACCCTCACGTCCACAAAATCGTTGTTTCAATGGAGTGCACTGGCGGACAAGGCCTTTAAGGAACTCAAGCGCCGTTTCACATCTGCCCCTGTCCTCACCTTCCTGGACCCATCCCTACAGTTCGTGGTCGAAGTGGACGCATCAGAAACAGGTGTGGGCGCCGTTCTCTCCCAAAGGTTCCCCAAGGATAACAAACTCCACCCCTGTTCGTTCTTCTCACGCCGACTCTCTTCGTCTGAACGCAATTATGGAATCGGAGACCGCGAGCTGTTAGCCGTAAAGCTAGCACTGGAGGAGTGGAGACACTGGCTGGAGGGGGCGGAACACCCTTTTTTGGTCTGGACAGACCATCGAAATGTAGAATATTTAAGGTCAGCCAAGAGACTTAACGCTCGTCAGGCTCGTTGGTCCTTGTACTTTTCCAGGTTCAATTTTACCTTGTCCTATCGCCCGGGTTCTAAGAATACTAAACCTGATGCCCTCTCTAGACAGTTCTCCCTCCCTATGGATTCCTCCACCCAAGAAACCATTCTCCCTCCACATTGCCTGATGGCTGACACTCGTTTGGACATAGAGAACCAGGTACTACGCGCGCTTGAACATGAACAAGGTCCAAGCAACGTCCCCCCGAACCGACTCTTCGTCCCAAGCCTTCTCCGTCCTGCTGTATTAAACTGGGCCCACAGCTCCAAGTTGGCATTCCACCCGGGCGTTGCCCGCACTCTATTTCTCACTAAACAACGTTTCTGGTGGTCAACCATCAAGGAGGATGTTCAGGGCTTTGTAGCGTCATGCGATACTTGTTCCAGGAATAAGGCCACTAATCGCCCCCCGGAGGGCCTTCTCAGACCACTCCCTATCCCTCATCGCCCATGGTCTCACATCTCCCTCGATTTTGTTACAGGATTACCACCCTCAGACAATAATACCTGCATCATGACAGTTGTGGACCGATTCTCCAAATCCGCTCACTTCATCTCACTCCCCAAACTCCCTAAAGAAACAGCCGAACTCCTGGTGTCCCATGTTTTCCGACTCCACGGTCTTCCTTCAGACATCGTCTCTGACCGGGGCCCGCAGTTTTCCTCACAATTCTGGAAAGCCTTCTGCAAGCTTATTGGTGCCACGCCCAGCCTATCCTCTGGATTCCACCCCCAGAGCAACGGACAGACTGAAAGGATCAACCAGGAACTAGAGATTATCGCATTATCCAAGCGCCGGATCAACCCCACCTTCCATGTGTCTCAGATTCGACGACTGGTCTCCTGTCCATTATCCCCACCACCTCCCCCACCCCCTCCCCCCCGTCTCATCGAGGGGGGGGAGGCTTTCACAGTCCGTAAGCTCCTTAAGTCTCGCCGCCGGGGACGCGGACTACAATACCTAGTGGATTGGGAGGGATACGGACCCGAAGAGAGAAGCTGGATACCCGCCAGATTTATCCTCGACAAATCCCTCATAACTGAGTTCCATAGCATGAACCCAGAGGCCCCGTCTAGAATGCCCAGTGGCGTCCGTAGGGGGGAGGGTACTGTCACAACGCGCCGGATTTCGCCCACAACATAGCGCCTCTGAAAATAATCAAAATCACTCCGGTTCTAGTGCCGCGCCGCCTCTTGGTTTTTGCCGCCTCAGTCACGGCTCGAGCTCACCTGTTACCGATTTGGAGTGATCAGATCGGCTTATTTAAGACGCTGCTAGACACCCACCTGTTGCCAGATTATTGTGCCGTATTGCCCTTATTCTCGCGTTTTGTTTATGTCTCTGTTTCTCCGGTTACGACCCCGCTTTGCTTCCCGTTTTCGGCTCCGTCTTCGCGCTTCGGATTGATGTTATTTGGAATACCGGCTTTTGACCTACGCTCACGTCTGACTACGAGATTGTCTGCCCTGGATGTTTATGCGCCTGTCAGCTCTGATCCCTGCTTGCGTCTAACTGCATGCTTCGGGATTACTTCTCACAAGGAAGCTATAGACTTCAGTGGATTATTTATCAGCTTCCTCATTGACTCCGTGAGTTTATTTGGATTACGGGACAATATTTCCCCGACGTGGATTTGGGCACCGCCCCCCTACCTCTCCGCGCCGGAACGCCCTCTGCTGGCCGTAAGTCTCCTTACTGATCTCTCTCTCTCTCTCTCATTCTCTGCTATTGGATCTGCGTGTTTCCCTCCTAGTGGAGAGCGTGACATTATGATACACCTCAACAAAGCCTCTGGTACGACCCCTTACCAATCATATGTAAATGTTCTCAATAAAATTGGTTATATAAGAGTGTAGACACACCCTGGCACCCTGTGTCCTTGAGATGAATAATGAAGTAAAGCCAGAGTGGAGAACACCCTGGAAACACAAAGCAGGGGAAAATATTACATGCTGTTGTCTCAATGAATGCTTTTATATGCACTTTAAATCCAGGGCTGATATATGAGTGCCCTTTTTGTTTGCGAAGGCAGACAGTATTTCATGCATTGATATCATGCTGCGTTTCAGTTACGTACAGTATACCGTTCACAACCTTAGAAAGCATTTTAACAATTTTCAGTGGTTTTTATTTTTTTAATATTTTTCGGTTTGTTTGTTTTTAAAAAATCAAGCCAAGAATTCTGGAGACAGACCTTAGTTTCAGTAGTCATGTCAACGCAGTAACTAAATCAGCAGATTATCTTCTCAAAAACATTGCAAGAATGAGATGTTTTGTTTCCAATCAAGACCTGGAGAAGCTTGTTCATGCCTTTATCACCAGCAGGGGGGATTATTGTGATGGTCTCCTCACCGGCCTTCCCAAGAAGACCATTAGACAGCTACAGCTCATCCGCAACGCTGCTGCCAGAATTCCGAGCACATCACACCAGTCCTCAGGTCCTTACACTGGCTTTCTGTAACAATCAGGATAGATTTTAAAGTACTTTTATAAATCACTCAATGGCCTAGGACCTAAATACACTGCAGATCTGCTCACTGAATATAAACCTAACAGATCACTCAGATCATTAGGATCGAGTCAGTTAGAAATACCAAGCGTTCACACAGAACAAGGGGAGTCCGCTCTTAGCTATTATGCTGCCTGCAGTTCCAGATGAGATCAGATGTGCTAAAACATTAGTCACATTTAAATCTAGACTTAAAACTCATCCGTTTAGCTGTGCATTTATTGAATGAGCACTGTGCAACGTCTGAACTGACTGCATTATTTTTATTTATTTTTATAATTACTATTTTTTTATTCTTATTTTTTTTAAAAAAATTTTTCCCGGATTTTCTCCCTAATTTAGTCGTGTCCAATTCCTCCCCGTCACTAGGGGGCTCCCACATTAAGGCTACTACTACCACTCAGCCGGGAGGGCCGAAGACTATCACGTGTTTCCTCCGAACCACGTGACGCCAGCCGACCGCATCTTTTCGAACTGCTCGCTCGCGCACCGTTGGGGGCGGCGTAACACACTCGGAGGACAGCGCTATCCGCTCCCTCCGCTGCGCGAGCTCACAGACGCCCCTGATTGGCTGTAGAGCCGTGATTAATGTAGGAGCACTAAGTACTTCTCATCCCTCCCCTCTGAGAGAGCTCGGCCAATCAGCTTTATTCTTATTTTAAATAAAAATTTTCATTTCATTTTATGATTATTTTCTTTCTCTTTTATGTAAAGCACTTTGAATTACCACAGTGTATGAAATGTGCTAATACAAATAAACTTGCTTTGCCTTGCCTAAAAGGGAGACAGTATTTCATGCATTTATATCATGCAGGTTTGCAGGACTTGCTGCATGTGTTACGGGTTAACATCAGGGACGGCAGGCTGCTGTTAAGTAGCTGTGAAGCATTCCTGTTATTATTGCCAAAGAAAGGTGATGTTACTCACCTGAGCATTTGATGCCTGTTCTCATTGTTATAGTCAGACTGGAAAATCCTCTCAAAAGCAATTATCAACTGGGAACCAATGTGGGAAAACTTGTGGGAACCACTTTAACCAGATGTATTGTTCATCTGGCAGGCCGATCTTTGACAGTGTACACTTGAATTGTTACATTATGTTTATCTTTGTAGAAAAACTAAAATTACTGTAGACTCCATCCTTTTTACGTTCA
This sequence comes from Clarias fuscus, assembly GCA_030347435.1. Taxonomy (NCBI): domain Eukaryota; kingdom Metazoa; phylum Chordata; class Actinopteri; order Siluriformes; family Clariidae; genus Clarias; species Clarias fuscus. The sequence continues at coordinate 7,692,626 of CM059227.1, forward strand.
CATTGTTGATTCATTTTCTGTCCACTCGGATGTGTCTAAAAAGCACAATGACATTTACATTCCCGATCTATAATATCTATATATACACTGTGTCTCAGCATATGCAAGATGAAATTGTGGTCATTGTGAATGGACAGAGACACATTGATAATTTCACAAGTATTATAAAAGATTTTTACATTTTATATTAAAAAATGAAGTGAAGCAAGAGGAGCCATTTTATTCAGGGACTGTGCAGTTTGAAAACAAGTTTTCCAGACGACCTACTGTATGTAGCACGGGCAAGTATGGGTTTACAACATCACAGAGTGTACCTGGGGGACAGTAACTATGTGAAAAATAACGAGGAAGGTACAGTTGAGAGAAAAAACAAACAAACTTTTGTTTATGTTTAACTAAAAGGAAATGGCTTTTTCCAAAAAATGTCAGTGTTAATGTTGGTTGTTAATAATGTTGTAGCACCAATGCTCTGGCACTGCGAATCTGCAGGACATGACAAAAATTCCGTCCCTGTTTTATACAGAACCTCTTGTGGAAACATGCAGCACACAGAATACACACAGCAGAAGGCTGGGGTCTATACAAGTAACGTTTCTAAAGAACACAAAATAAATCAACCTAGCTGGATTACCTGCTTTTTACCAAGGACATCTTAAAGTTTTTATTTACTTAAAAGTTCAGACGGAAAAATGTTTGTCTCAGTTCACCTTCTAGGAGACTGAGAAAAAAGGTGATACACCTCAACACAGACTCTGGTAAGACCCTTTACCAATCATGTCTAAATGTTAAAATGGTGACATAAGAGGGTAGACACACCCTGGAACAGTGTCCTTGAGAGGAATAATGATGTAAAGCCGGAGTAGAGAGCACGCTGAAAACCACAAAGCAGGTGACATGCAGGGGAGAACATTACATGCTGTTGTCTCAATGAATGCTTTTATATGCACTTTAAATCCAGGGCTGATATATGAGTGCCCTTTTTTGTTTGCAAAGGCAGACAGCATTTCATGCATTGATATCATGGTGCGTTTCAGTTACGTATACTGTTCACAACCTTAGAAAGCATTTAACAATTTTCAGTGGTTTTTATTGTTTTTGCAAACAGTTTCTTTTTTATCTTTTGTAAAAAAAATTTACCCTAGGACAGCAGAAAGATAAAAATACACTAAATACACATGTACTTTTATAAAAGCATAAAATACCTACTATAGAACAATTCATGCTAAGGTGATGCTGTGGGAGGTTGTGTGTTCAGTTTTTGTATGAGAGTTTGAACAAAAAGTTTTTAAAAGATTTTAATGATGATAAAAAACATTATTATTATTATTATTATTATTATTATTATTATTATCACAGACTACACACCCACACAGCATTTAATGCCTCAGTTTGCATCAAACCTTTCACCTGTTGTTAGCTAGTTATTCGCCTAGCATTAGTCAGTGGTTACTAAGAATAACTTTGTGGTGAGTAAATTAACAAAGGCAATGTCCATTACTGTGGTATACTCCTGGCTCATCCTAAAATGGCGTAGTGATGTAGCTTATCGCAGGTTTTGGTTACTGACATGCTGGTGGTGCTCTAAAAACAATGTGGGTTTAACAATTGTATTAATTTTGAGAGCAGGGTTGGCCTGTTAGGGAAAGATGATGTACATCTCATGCCTTATTTTTTTCAGCATAGGTCATGGTCTGAGAACATGCCAGTGACAATCCAGAGCCCATGCCAGAAAGCGGCCAAACAGGCTAAACTGATAAACTGAGTCGTCGCTCACTACCACCATATTTAGACTGTTTAAGTTCCCTGAGATCAACAGAATGTAGAAACACGTTTTTAATAGTTTTAGTATTCTAATAATTATCATAAAATAGCATTTTACTGAATACACAGCCAACACTGTCAAGCTAGGACTTGTTAAATATTATACATAAAATGCCTATTGGTAATAAACCTGTTATGGATCAGGAGTCTAATGTACTGTGCAGGAACACAGATTAAACCAAGTGAGTGTTTTGCAAAAAAAAAAAAAAGACAAGACACAGTTACACACATCACACTCATCTAACTGTCAAGGTAAGCGGGCCTAGTGATTAAGATGTTTTATTCTGGTGAAAAACAAGAAGCATTGGCTGTATGGTGGACAAGCAGGCTTTGAGAAGTATATGGCCTTCCAACCCATATCAGATGGTCTTTCAGTTCACAAAATTGACAGCACCATCAAGATGCATATATTCAGATGAAGTCAAGTATATATGACAAGTATGACAACTACAGTAGTTCCAACACACATACACACAAATTGGCAGAAGAACAAGAAGCTTATTGGAATTTCATTGCAGTTGACCTTGAGGAAGGAACATTCAAGCATGAGTGCAATGACTCTATACTCTACCAAACTATTAAAAGCCTGAGTGGAAAAACCAAGTCAACAAATGATAACATCAAGAACGGAGGTGTAAAGTTTGTGTGATCATCTTATGAACGCCTGCAGCAATGGAAATATTTTTTTTCAGGAACTGTGCGACCAAGATCTTCCTCTGGGACAACCATTGGAGCCAAAAGACCATTCACCCGTCCCTAACACACTCCCTCTCGTCTGTATGTCAGCAGGCCAAGGAAGCTTTGAACAAGAACATACTGCTGGGGCAAAACACTCATAATCAATGAAGAAGACCTGTTCCCTGGATGGCAGCTGCTTCTTTGGTAAAATTATAATCTAGTACCACACACCATGGCACGGACAGGAGTGTGATTTTTGGTTGTTCTTCCACCCAAGATTGACACTGTAATTAATGTGGCATACACACAGCCTGAGTGGTCAAGAGCACTATTTTAACTGGCCACTTTCAGTGTTTCACTTTCACATATATATATATATATATTGCATTTGCCAGTCATGGTTGTCTGTAAGCTCATGCATTCATCCATGTTGAAATTGAGACTGGTACTTCGGCTGTGAATCTGCACTTGTTTGTCTCCCTTTATCTGTTTGGCAGATATCATGTGATAGTTATAAAGTGAATGTGAATTGGCAAGATCAAATCAGCATGAAAATAAAGGAAACAAAGAGAATTTTGTGCACACCTCTATATTAGCTGGGGAAATTTGACTATAGTATCAGGAATACGCCAATATGATGTTGACCCCACCAACTATATAACAGCTATAACAGCTTCATCTCTTCTGGGAAGGCTTTTCCCAAGGTTTAGCAGTGTGTTTATGAGAACGTTTGAACATTCTTCCAGAAGAGCATTTGTGAGGTCAGACACTGATGTTGGACGAGAAGGCCTGGCTCACAGTCTCCGCTTTATTTCATCCCAAAGTTGTTCTTTCTGGTTGAGGTCCGGACTCTGACCTGCTCTTCCACACCAAACTCGCTCATCCATGTCTTTATGGACCTTGATTTGTGCACTGATGTGCACTCATGTTGGAACTGCTGTGGGGTTGTTTTTCAGGACAATTTCATGCTCCCAACTCTGTGCGAATATTTTGGGGATTATCCCATCCTGTTCACACATGACTGCACACCAGTATACAAAACAAGGTTCATAAAGACATGGATGAGCGAGTTTGGTGTGGAAGAACTTTACTGGTAGACTGAAACAAAAACCCTCCTTCTAGCTCGAGGTTCACTGAGTTTGATAATGCATAATAAAAAAAAACTTCAGTATTGGTGAGGGGTTGGCCATGAAAACAGCTATTACTCAAGTAGGGTTTGATGACGCCTTTGCAAACCACAATGACACATGCACTGTTCCACACAACTGTGATGACAGGGTTTGCTACGCCACAGTGAGTATTTTATTTGGGATTTGAGCACTGAGGCATGTGTTCATGATAAATTGACAAATGTTTGGCCATCATACCCACACCTTGGCCTTCCCCAAAGTGTTACCACAAAATTGGAAGCGCACAGTTGTACACTTTAACCATTTTTTAATCGTATGTTATTGCATTAGAATCTACCTTCATATTCATCACATGGGCGTGATGGGCTGGTGTCCGCAAACTTTTGGCCATATAGTGTCTCTTCACCCGACTGCTAGGGATGCTTGAATGTTGTGTAGAGGTGCACGAGCTTCAACTGGCAATTTCTGGCTTAAATTAGAGTAAAAAAACAAGTACAAAAATTTTGTTTATGGACATAACTCAAGCAAGGCTCTTTAAATAAACTCAGCTTTTATTTGCTCCGTGGAATACACCTCTGCTCTGTCTGGTGTCTGCTGAACTCATGTGTGGTAAAGAGCCCAGAAAGAGCCCTCCCTCTTGTATTAGTGTGTCCGAAAGGTCTCCCTAATTGGGTTATGTGTGAAGTGGGTTTCTTTCTAGCAATTATTTCAGCTTCGTGGCAGATATGCTTGACGGCATGCCATGACACTAGCCTGTAGATGTAGAAGAGCTGGATGCTCAGTCCCTACTAACATTTCACTCTATAAGAAGCAGCTTCTCTTCATTTATACAACTCCAGGACATCTTAGTTACAGGACCTGGATGTAGCCATGCAATTTGTCCTTTATGCCACCCATGGGTTTAAATGCTACTTAATGTTACTTACATTTCTGTTACTGTATTATTTTGAAAATTGGATAACTGCCATATTTCTTTGTCATTCAGAACCTGTGAGCAAATAGATTTAAGAAATTGTGAACCTTTTGGTCAAGCATAGCATATGTACACTGCACAGCCTGTAGTTACAGCCATACATATGGGTTATAGACATAAACATTCATATACTTTTAATGCAAAACTTTAATAACACATTCAAGATAGTTTCTCTAATATAAAGGATGTGAACTGCCTAGCTTGCCTTGCCATTGTCAGAAATGTGAGGAGACAAGGCTGGAGGTACAGGCTTTTCTTTATTGAACATCACAACCAAAAAACATGATCTGGAATAGAAATCAATTTATGCACTAAAATGACAAATGAGACAACCTGTTTAGTGCAAATAATATTAGATGATAGACAATGTAACAATTAGACCTTATATCAATTATATCAAAACATAACACAGAAAGGGTAAAAGAAATAAAGATTATGGTGCATGATTATAATATGTTGGTGCACGCAACAGTAGTGCAGGACCACCATGCTGCTTACCCGACAGGAATTTGTCATGTTCTCTCCTTCTCACCTCAATTTTAGGACAGTTCCTTAAAAGCAGATGTATAGTTAGAATAAGTTCAGAATCAGAACAAAGAACACTCTTACCAAATCCCCTTGAGAAGCAGGATTTTTAAACTTCACAAGCTGACAGATGTTGTTGAGGCTAAAAAGGTCAATGTTTCCCAGAATTGCGTGTTGTTTTAGCCAGCAGGCTGAGCATGTTCTCTCAGTGGTGAACGGGAGCCTGTGGTGTGAGTCAACATGAAGAGCAGACATGGCATACCAAACGCACCTCACCACTCCAGCCGTGTTTATTCAGATGGAACAATCTGCTTTTCCTCCTGCACTATCTGACTCTTCTTCTTCTGAAAAGCAACTGCAGTCATATCAGCTCAAAACACACTACATCACTCACTCACTTACTCATCATCTATACCGCTTAATCCTGTATTCCGGGTCACGGGGGCCTGGAGCCTATCCCAGGGGACTTAGGGCACATGTCAGGGTACACCCTGGACAGGGTGCCAATCCATCGCAGGGCACAGACACACACACATACACATACACTCACTCATTCATTTCAGCTGCATAACACACATGATGTTACACAATTTTTGTTATCTGTTATCACCCAGATGAGGATGGGTTCCCTGTTGAGTCTGGTTCCTCTCAAGGTTTCTTCCTATTGCCATCTCAGGGAGTTTTTCCTTGCCACTGTCGCCGTCACCCTTGGCTTGCTCATCAGGGACAATCTCATTATCTAGACACATTTTTCTTACACATATATACACTTCTATAAATTTTCTTTTCATTTTCTTTTCATTTCTGTGAAGCTGCTTTGAGGCAATGACCATTGTTAAAAGTGCTATAGAAATAAAATTGAATTGAATTGAATTGAATTCACACACTACGGGCAATTTGGGAACGCCAATTAGCCTAACCTACATGTCTTTGGACTGTAGGAGGAAACCGGAGTACCCGGAGGAAACCCACCAAGCACGGGGAGAACATGCAAACTCCATGCACACAGAGACGGGAATCGAGCCTGGCTGGTGCAAGGCGACAGTGCTAACCACTACACCACCGTGATGCCCATACTACATCAGATACTAATAAACATGTATTTTTGTTCATTCCTAGTCAGTGGCCAAGTCAGTGACCTTGTTGTAGTTCCATTTATTCCCTTACTTCCAGCTGACATAAAGTGTCACTAGTATTATTTGCAATTCCAAGTACTGTATATTAGTGAGAACTAAGGATGTTTGAGCTTCGAAGGACTTTGGACTGAATGAAAAAATGAGTAAATTAGTAAAATTTTTAAACGTAAATATATACAAGTAAATGTACAACATCCAGTATAGCCAAAGGAATGTAAACACCTAACAATTCTACCCATATGGGAATCTTTCCAAAATTTTTGCCACAATATTGGCAGAATCGGTTTGTACGCTGACACATTAAAATATCATTTTACTAGAACTAAAGGACCCAAACTTGTTCCAGCATTATACCTCCCTTGTTAATACATAGTGTGCCCAGGTTGGTATGGAAGACCTTGCACAGAGCCCTGACTTTTGGTATGAATTGGAACTTAGACTACCTGTCAAGTCTGCTTGTTTATCATCAGTGCCTAACTGCACTAATGCCACAATCATGCTCCTAAATTTAAAGGGAATCCTTCCCAGAAGTGCTGATGGTATTATAACAGTAAGAGGAAAATCAATATATATACAGGTCCTACATAACATTATGACCATGTGTGTAATATTGAGTAGTCCCGCCTTTTGCCATAGAACCAGCATCAACCTCTTAATGCTAGCAATTTGAGCTACAGAAGCTCTTCTATTAGATCGGAATACACAAGCCAGTCTTCACTCCCCGTGTGCATCAGTGAGCCTTGGTCACCTATGACTCCGTCGCCGGTACACTGATTTAGCTTCCTTGGATTACTTTTGGTAGGTCTTGACCACTACAGACCAGGACCATCATACAAGAGCGGCAGTGTTGGAGTTGCTCTGACCCAGTCCTCTAGCCATCACAACCTGGCCCTTGTCAAAGTGACTCACATCATTATGCTTGAGAAATTTTTTTTTTCTGCTTTTAATTTCCAGGGAAAGTTTTACCTACTGACTAATATAACCCACCCTCTTCCAGGTGCCACTGTAATGAAACATTGAAGTGTACAGTAGGGCAAAAAAGTATTTAGTCAGCCACCAATTGTGCAACTTCTCCCACTTAAAAAGATGAGAGAGCTGCAGCTACCATCAGTAAGACACTGCGCTGCCAGGGACTCAAATCCTGCAGTTCCAGATGTGTCTCCCTGTTTAAGCCAGTACATGTCCAGGCTCATCTTAAGTTTGCTAGAGAGCATTTGGATGATCCAAAAGAGGATTGGGAGAATGTCATATAGTAAGATGAACTTTTTGGTAAAAACTCAACTTATCATGTTTGGAGAAGAAAGAATGCTGAGTTGCATCCAAAGAACACCATACCTACTGTGAAGCATGGGGGTGAAACATCATGTTCTGGGTTGTTTTTCTGCAAAGGGACCAGGACGACTGATCTGTGTAAAGGAAAGAATGGATGGGGCCATGTATCGTAACTAGCTTTTGAGTGAAAACCTCCTTCCATCAGCAAGGTCATTGAAGATGAAACGTGGCTGGGGCTTTCAGCATGACAATGATCCCAAACACACCATCCGGGAAACGAAAGGAGGGGCTTCGTAAGAAGCATTTCAAGGTCCTGGAGTGGCCTAGCCAGTCTCCGGATCTCAACCCCACAGAAAATCTTTGGAGGGAGTTGAACGTCTGTGTTGACCAACGACAGCCCCAAAACATCCTTGCTCTAGAGGAGATCTGCATGGAGGAATGGGCCAAAATACCAGCAACAGTGTGTGAAAACCTTGTGATGACTTACAGAAAACGTTTGACCTCTATCATTGCCAACAAAGGGTATATAACAAAGTATTGAGATGAAATTTTGTTACTGACCAAATACTTATTTTCCACCATAATTTGCAAATAAAAGCTTTAAAAATCCTACAATGTGATTTTCTGGAGTTTTCTTTATTATTTTGTCTCTCATAGTTGAGATATACCTATGAAGAAAATTACATTACTGTGACAAGGGCCAAATTGTGATGGCTAGGCAACTGAACAAACTTGTGGGATGTAGTGGTCATGACTTGTGGTCTGCAGCATTCAGGACCTACAAAAAGGAACCCAAGGACAGGGTCATGGGTGGCTAAGGCTAACTGATACACATGGAGAGCAATGGCTGGCCTGTGTAGTCCGATCTAATAGAAGAGCTTCTGGAGTGTAAACTGTTGAAAAGGTTAATGCTGGTTCTTATAGAAAGGTGTCAGAACACACAGTGCATTACTGTTTTGGTGGCAAAAGGGGGAACTAATTAATATTTGGCGAGTGGTCATGATGTTATGGCTGATCAGTGTAATGAGAACCATTATTATGGTTTTCATCTCCAAAGAAACATTATAGTAGGTGGACTTGATTGGGTAACTTGCCTCTATATGTGTGCATGAATGAGAGTGTGTGGGTGTGTGTGTGCTGGGTTGTTTTGCAATGAACTGGCATCTGATTCATGATCCACCATGAAAAGGAAAATGTTTTTTCTGAAACTGAGTGAGTGGTAAACATAGCTCTAGCTCCCTCCGCTGGTTAATATGACTGTGTTGAAATGCATGAGAAAGAGATCTTTATATAGGAGGTAGAACACCAATAGACTGGGAGGCATTAGGTTAACATTACTACACAGAAGCATCTTATTATCAATCGGCTGCTGATTAAAGGCAATTCCAGATGGTAGAGCAGAATAATCTCAGTTTTAAAACTGCTTCAAGTGATATAGCACTTATAGACTGTAGGCACTTCATGCTCAATATTCCACATTTGGCAGACACCCTTATCCAGACCATTTACATTTTTATCTCATTATACATCTGACCAGTTGAGGGTTAAGGGCCTTGCTCAAGGGACCAACAGCGGCAACATACCAACAGCCCAATGCTTGATCCACTGAGCTACTCCTGATCCATGATAAAGGTAAATGATAAAATGATAAAAATATATTCTTGAAATTCTTCTATGTGCTTGTGAGAGGAAAACCTGCAATGTGAGAAGTGGTGTAAGCACAGGGAACCTGGTTGGATTTTCTGGGTCTGGTTTTTCTGTGTTTTTGGTAAATTTACTCAATGTGGCAAGCTGCTTGTGTGTTTTTATATGCATGTACATGCTGGCCTACTTTGCTTTTGGACTCACAGTTAAAAGGAGATGAATCTTTTTCATTCTAAATGAAAAATACTTCAATAATTGGCATGTAATAGTGGTACTGAAATGCTCGATTGTTAGCATTCGTAGTCGGATAAAGTAGACCTCTACTCCACCGGCTAACTCTTTTTAGCATCATGAGCGGTATGCAGAGCTTGTCAAAATGCTGTACATTAATGGGTTTCTGACTGGAAGGTCGGGGGTTCGAGCCCCAGCACAGCAAAGTTGTCACTGTTTAGCCCTTTTGCAAGGCCCTTAACCCTATCTGCTCCAGGGGCGCTGTATCCTGGCTAACGCTGCATTTAAAAGATGTACAGAATCTTAGTTTTGTAAATAATGTGTATTGTATTCTTCAAATTGTTCTTCTTCTTTTTTTTGTTTTAATGCCGGTTGGTTACATTACCGACAACTGTACGTCTTATTATCGCTTGTCTTCCCGGCCTCTTAAAGCTGATTTACCAGTCCAGCCTTCCTTAAAACGCCTAAGGCTTCCTTCCCTGATCTTGTCTTGACTTGTTCTGTGTCTTAAACTCTTCGTCTGCTTTATGCTGCACTTCCACAAAACTCTTTCTTCTCGACGCATTTCTTTTAGTACCACTCAGCATCTAGCTGGAGTTCTGTAGGCTGCATTGCTGACATCCATAGATCTCACTCGCCTCAGCTTCCGTGTCCTTTAAAGCCAACTTTCCAGTCCAGTCTTCCTCATAAACAACGTTAAGTGCTTCTTTCCCTGATCAGTCTCTCCCTTTTCTAAAGGACTTTAAAAATTGGCTTCTACGCTCCCTAGTTTTGGAGCTGTGCCACCATAAATCTAACCTCTTCAGCATATATTTCCTGCATGAGAGCAATACATGCTGCACAGTTTCACTTTCAAAGCTTTCCTCACAGTGTCCTGCTGGGTGTTTATGGTTGCTGCACCCATTTCTTAGTCTGCTAATTAATACTTCTGCTAATGCTTCCTTCCAATTTTCCCCCGAAAATGACTCGCTCTTGGTTTATTATCCCACTTCTGTTGCCATTGGTGTTGCCTTTCCCCTCTGACTTTTATCATTTGATATTGACCTCAACATCCACTGTTTTGTTAGCTTTTTTGCCAACTTGTCTGCTCTCTCACAAAGAAACGATGATGAAAATGGTTAAAAGCGCTATACAAATAAAATGTAATAAATTTTTACAATTAAAATGCACAATATGATGAACTGAATTTTATTTTATTTTACAAACTATACAAACAAAAATGAGGGAAAAATGGGTCACACTGGCAAAGGAATATCACAGATACACATGATCACACGTTGTTTCCAATTGTTTCTATGACCCCTATTGACTGTAGAAGTTCCTAGATGGATGGTTGGATGGATTGACCTATGCTGTGTTGACCGTATAGATCTGTGCTCCTGGGATTTTAATAAAGTATTCTAAGATACCTCCTGTGTGTATGATGTCTTCTGATCTAACACATTGCACGTCATTCGACTGGTCAGTGGTGATGTCTTTTAGGGGTCATTTAGACGTAAGGAGGTGAGCTTGGAGATGTGTATTTGAGGTCACATCAAACGTCATGTAAATTCAAGATGAAAGAGGCCTAGACCTGACCAACTGAGGTGTTTAGCAGTGTTTTTGTCTGTGTGTGGAAAAATCACCCAGCTGACTGTACGTTTCGGTATAAAACTACATTAATGAATTCCCCTTCCTGTTTTCACTGTACACACATGACTGCAGCCCTATGCATGGTTCTAATACCATAATTAAGTTTGCAGATGACACGACAGTGATTGGCCTCATCAATGACAATGATGAGACTAACTACAGGGCAGAGGTAAAGCACTTGGCCGAGTGGTGTGCTGACAACCACTTGCTCCTGAACACCAGTAAGACCAAGGAACTCATTGTGGACTTTAGAAGGAGAAGGAGTAACACACACTCCCCTGTCTACATCAACGGGACAAGGGTCGACCGTGTTACAAACTTCAAGTTCTTGGGGATACACATTTCTGAGGATTTGACTTGGTCCACTAACACCACCAGTCTCCTCAAGAAAGCTTCCCAGCGCCTCTTCTTTCTGAGACTATTAAGGAAGAATCACCTTTCTAAAGACATAATGAACAATTTCTACCGTTGTGCAATAGAGAGCATACTAACCAGCTGCATTACAGTCTGGTATGGTAACTGCTCTGTCTCGGACCGTAAATCCATCCAAAGGGTGGTAAAAACTGCTCAGCGTATCACTGGTACCCCACTTCCTGGCATTGAGGAAGTCTACAAGAGGAGGTGTCTGCGTAGAGCACGAAGCATCGTGAAAGACACCTCTCACCCTGCACATGAACTGTTTTCTCTCCTTCCTTCTGGAAAAAGGTTCAGATGCCTAAAAACCAAGAGCAGCAGGCTGAGGAACAGTTTTTACCCCACAGTGGTTACCTTACTGAACACAAATTCACTGTCCCCCTTACATAGACGGTACCACCATCATTGATAACCAACATTCCTGTTTAATACCTTTGTAAATACTTCCCGTTCATTCATTTGTACAGTCTGCACATGGACTGTATACCAATATGTGTATATTCATATATGTAGATGTGTGTATAGGTATACTCTGCATTCACATCCAGCAGTTAAATTACTCATATTTATTCATATGCATATTCATACTATTGCACATAATGTAAATTCACCTATATATAGTTTCTGTATATCTTTATTCCACATATTTATAATCAGACATATCTGTAGATTTACAACTATTCTGTACATTAATTTATCCATCTATGCTCACTATACAGTGTATATTCATGTACATATATATATATATTTTTTTTTTTTCCTTTCTGTAATACAATTTATACATAGACCTTAATTCTATCATACAAGTTTCTATAGATCTGTATATATGTTTATATTGCACTGCTAACTTGCACTTCTGGTTAGATGCTAACTGCATTTCGTTGCCTTGTGACTATGTGCAATGACAATAAAGTTGAATCTAATCTAATCTAATCTTTATAAATGACTAGTAATTATTCACACGCTGAAGATGAACAATACTGCAGAGGGAGAGAGAGAGAAAAAAGAAATATTCCTGCACGTGTTCTGGCTTTGACATCAATCGTCGTCATTTCCGCTTTTGGAAACAATTTAACTCGGCGCCATAAAAACAAAAAAAACCCACGCACACATACACAGATACTGACATGGTGTCAGACTGACTGCACTGGGGATTTTGTAAAAGTCCCTGAATAATGAAACAGTCCTCGGAGCGCGGCGTTGTGACCGCGGAGAGCTCTGCGTCACGAGCGCACCCGCCTGCGTAAAACCGCCTGTTTTTATTTTGCTCCAAAACGACTCCAGTGTGTGTGTGTGTGTGTGTGTGTGAGAGCGAGCTCGACCATTTTTGTTTACATCCGCCATGCAGGAGTCGGATGAACGGAATGGGGCGGCGACGGCGGACGTGCAGGTCGACGAACAACCGAACGCGCTGATCGCGTGTAAAGTCTCCGACGAGGTGTTCAATGACACGCGCGTGAAGGTAAGCTACACGGCACGCGCTCTAGCTTCAGCTTTAGCATACAGGGGCCTAAATGTATTAACAGTGTTTACACACCAGTCAGACTGGGACACGAGATGAGGTGTGTGATGAATCGTCACGAGTTACTTAGTAGCTAGCGAGCATCAAAGCGCAGCAATAACAACAACAACAATAATAATAATAATAGATCAAAAAAAGATAAAGATAAAAGCTTGTTTGTCTAACGCTCTGTTACACAATTATCTCTAAAATATCAAGTGCTCTATATATATATATATATATATATATATATATATATATATATATCCACTAATCCACAGAAATAAATTAGACTAAAAATATAAAAGTCAGTCACATTGATAAACATTCTATTTATTCTGTTTATCATCAAACAAATACATCAACAATGTGAAAGAAATGTAAAAAAATAGGGAAAAAAAACAGGCATGGTGTAATAACAGTTGCATGTATAAAAATCTAAAGACAGAAGGACATTTTCATACAATATGAATATTATGGGCAGATCGGCTTGTGGATTAACTTACCATCCTCGGTATTATTCCCGGCGGAACGATGGCTTAGTGGTTAGCACTGTCGCTTTGCACCTCCACGTTTCAGGTTTGAATCCCGTGGGATTGAGTTTGCATGTTCTTCCCCGTGCTTGGTGGGTTTCCTCTGGGTACTCCAGTTTCCTTCCACAGTCCAAAGGCATGCAGATTAGGCTAATTGGCGCTTCCAAATTGCCTGTGGTGCGTGAAATGAGTTTGTGAGTGTATGTGTATGTCCCTGTGCCCCAAGTCTCCTGGGATAGACTCCATGCCCCCTGCAACCCTGGATACATGATAAAGTGGTATGGATGATGAGTGAGTATGTCCAAAAATATCCTGTGTTATATACTGTACATCTCCACTAATCTGTGGAAATAAATCTGACTGTAAAATACGCCAGTCACCAAAATACTGTATTTATGCTGTTTTTGATCACACAAATACAAATCATTAAATAAACTACCCTGACAAACAATGCTCTACATCACTGAGGGAAAAAGGTATTGGAATCTCCACTCTTCAGTAGCTTTATTTTCCCAAAAAATGTGGAAGACATACAAAATAATATTTAGCCAAAAACAGCAATGTTAGAATACAATTGCGTGTATAAAAATCTAAATACTGTTTTCTGTTCAGTGGGACATTTCCATACAATATGAATATTAAGGGCTTATAAATTAGCTTATCATCCTCAGTATCATTCCTGGCATCACAATGTCTCAGTGGTTAGCACTGTCGCTTTGCACTTCCAGGGTCCGGGTTCGATTCCTGTGGGTCTGTGTTCCAGGGTGTTTCACCTTGTGCTTTAAGTCTCCTGGGATAGGCTTCATTGCCCCTGCAACCCTGTAGACAGGATAAAGCAGTGTAGACGATGAATGGGTATCATTCCCTAACATGTAAAATATGAGCAATTACAATTTGCTTGTCAGAACACACAATTCTACAGCTTTTCTTACTGTATGCACTGCTTGTTATATAGATTGTGATCCTTGTCAGAAAAACCAACCCTTTGCAGGGACAACAGTATTAGCCTGTGTGATTGCAAAGATGTCGTATTGTGTGTGCGTGAAATGCCAAACTTTAGACGCAGGTTAAAAAAAGACTCTACAGTGTACAAAAATACACTGACTGAGGTGTTGCAAAATGTATACTGTATATTGTCTATAATGTAACACATGATGTAGTGAGCATGAGGGTAAGATAAAAGTAAGTATGGGTCCTGGGCCTTGTTTATTAGGGCAGCTGCCGTTGTGCTGAGTAGTTTTGTCCTGATGGCCCACATTTTGTGTCTTTAATGGGAGGGGTTGGCCAAAGACTTTCCCACTTTAGTGTTCTGGAGTCATGCAGGTCCTGAAGTGATGCCAGACTGCAACCAGTCTCTCTCTCAGCAGAGCAAATGTTGCGCTGCACTCTGCTCTTGTCCTTGGCAGTGGAGACAGTGTACCAGATGGTGATGAAGCAGGTCAAGATGTACACTATAATGGTGGTATTGAAATGCATTACTGACTTTATCGGGGTGAACTTGTTGAGCTGCTGCAGGAAGTACATACTCTGCTTTGCCTATTTTGTAAAGGCACTTGAATGCAGAGATCCATACTGAACTCACCAGGCCAGTGTAAAACAGAAAAGCATTCGTCCTGTATTATGGTTCTCTAACGTAAACTAGGTACAATCTGTTCAGTCTTGGTGGCTACACTGGTGGACTGTCTGTTTAGCCACCCTGCAGTTCAGGTAAGGCTGCTTAGCTGGGAAATCTACTGTTATTTTGCAAGCAACAGATTAGAATGTATGATGATTCTTTTTAAAATCGAGGGAGGTGAAGAAGACTTTTGTCTCAACCAATGTACAGGAATTCATTGTTGTCTTTTCTTTTTTGTCATCTTCAGGACCAGTTCGAGACACTGTTTCACCAGTTTGATGTGGGAGTGTATTTCCAGTTCTTCAAAAGCTTTCGCCGTGTACGCATTAACTTCACCAACGCTGTAGCTGCTGCTCAGGCAAGAGTGAAGCTTCATAAGAGTGATTTCAATGGGAAAGAGATGCGCCTCTATTTTGCCCAGGTAACAATCATCATCATCTTGGAGTACAGGAAGCCCACAACTAGGGTTTACTGCCTGCCCAAAAAGAAGTCACCAATCGTATTTAAATAAGCAAATAATTGTGCACAATAATTTCTGCACTTTGACCCTAAATGATGCAGAGGGACGCGCCTCATTTCTCAAAAATCCATGTCAGAAAAGTATATTCAGTGGTCCAGATAAAGATGTTAGCCTGTTTAAGGTCAACTTTTTGGCCTTGCATCAAGCAAAGGTAGTAACAAGTAAGGAGATTTCTGAAATTACTGGAAATGGGTTAAGAAGTGTGCAAAACCTGAAGAATAGTGGTAAGTGGCAAGGAAAAACTCCCTGAGATGTTAGTAGGAAGAAGCCTTGAGAGGAACCGGACTCAACAGGGAACCCATCCTTATCTGGGTGACAGAGATATGAACAGAAGATGTGTTTGAGTTAATATGGCCTCCAGACACAACTTATTCCAGGGTGAGTGTGTGGGTGTGTCAGGGTAAAAATCAGGTGATGCACCCATCATACATACTGTAGCGTCCACTGTACAAGCCTCTGGAGGCAGCGTTATGATCGGGGGTTGCTCCAATTAGTCGGGTATAGACCAATAGACAGGTATGTGGCAATAAGTGCAGGAAAAAAAGTCAGCTGATGACCTGAACGTAGTGAATGCCCAGATTATTCTGAACTCTTTTTTTTTTCTGACAGCATGGGCTTTTTATTATATACAGTATAATATTTATGATATATAATATACATAATATTTGTTCTGGGAGCATGAGAAATTCTTTACACTTGACTTAGCAACCACTGAAAATCTTTGGGATGTTCTTAAAGTAGTTGCATGATTGTCAACCATGCCATAGCAAATTCATGCTGTAGTCAACAAAATATTAGATTGTGCAACCTTTTTAGGCTGGGCATTGTATGACCTGAAGTCTGTTTTAAAACTGACTGTTAAATATATAAATGTATCAATATGTTAACTTTTGATGATTTAATTTTTATTTTTGATGATTTTATTATTATGGTTTATTTTATTTTAAATAAGTTATTCCCTAATGAGACCCGTGAAAGATGCATCAGTTTAAGCACTGGTCAGTAGTGAACGGTGCAAAAGACAAAAAATGTAAAAAGGAAATATGGATTTAAAAAAAAAAATATATATATATATATATATATATTTTTTTTTTTTTTTTTACATTTTATTGACTCTGTTTTCAATCCTTCTCTCCTCTATCCATTTGTTTCCATTCTCTCCAATCTGTCCCTGCTCTATTCTTCCTTCAGTCTGTGCATATTGGCAGTCCACGGCTAGAGCCTCCAAAACCAGAAAAGCAGTTTCTAATTTCTCCTCCAGCCTCTCCTCCAGTGGGTTGGGCGCAGTCTCAAGATGCTACGCCCATCATTAATTATGACCTACTGCGTGCTGTCTCCAAACTTGGTCCAGGTAAATACACACTACAGCAGCATCAGTAAAGAATTCAAAATCTAATCTCAGATTAGTTTTTGCACATCATTGCTGATACTTTCTTAGTCTTGGTGTGGGATAATCACAATTAACCTTCGCTAAATTGGACTTGCAGTCTAAAATCATAAAAAGAAATGGGCTAGACTAACTAAATCTGGCAATTTTCTTTTATTATTATAAATTTTTATTTATTCAGTTCAATTTTATTTGTATAGCACTTTTAACAATTGACATTGTTGCAAAGCAGCTTTACACAATCAAAAGAATTGTACAAGTTTGTATGACAAGTGAACAAGTATGAATCAAAATGATAAGACTGTCCCTGATGAGCAAGCCGAGGGCGACAGTGGCAAGGAAAAACTCCCTGAGACGGTGATGGGAAGAAACCTTGAGAGGAACCAGAACCAGCAGGAAACCCATCCTCCGTGCAAGCAGGGACTCCGGCAGGACTAACTAACAGCATAACTAAAAGGGAGAGCCAGAAGGAAACACAGACATGAGGGCTCCCTGAGATGTAAAGCGACCAATCACCTCACCGTCAGCAAACCTTAGTGACCAATGAGAGTGGGGAAGACAGCATCTAAACATACCAGTTCACCAGAATACTCTACGTCCATGAGTCCCCCAGATCTGCTCCTTTACCTAAGGTTAATCTATTTACAAAAATGCTTGGCTAAATAAATAGGTTTTTAGCCTAGACTTAAACTTTGAGACTGTGTCTGAGTCCCGAACATTAATTAGAAGACTATTCCATAACTTTGGGGCTTTGTAAGAAAAAGCTCCGCCCCCCCTGCTGTAGTTTTAATAATACGTGGTACTGACCGGCAGCCTGCAGCCGGCAGCCTTTGATCGAAGTAGGCGTGGCGGATCGTAAGACACTAGCAGTTCATTCAGATACTGCGGCGCGAGACCATTTGATGCTTTATACGTCAATAGTAGTATTTTAAAATCAATGCAAAATTTCACAGGGAGCCAATGCAGTGTAGATAAGATAGGGGTGATGTGCTCGTATCTTCTGGTTTTAGTGAGGACTCTCGCTGCTGCATTCTGGACTAACTGAAGCTTGTTTATACACCTAGTTGAACAACCAGACAGTAAGGCGTTACAATAGTCCAACCTAGAGGTGATAAAAGCATGTCCTAGTTTTTCTGTATTGTTTAGTGACAGTATATTTCTTATCTTGCCAATATTTCTGAGGTGAAAGAATGCTATCCTGGTAATATTATCTACATGTGCTTCAAATGAAAGGCTGGAATCTATAATCACACCAAGGTCTTTTACTGTTGCACTTGATGGAACAGAAAGGCCATCTAAAGTTACAGTGTGATCAGAAAGCTTACTTCTAGCTACTTGTGGTCCTATGACCAGAACTTCTGTCTTGTCAGGATTAAGCAGAAGGAAGTTAATTGACATCCAATCTCTTATGTCTTGCACACATTGCTTAACTTTAGTAGGCTGGTTTTTCTCATCTGGTTTCGCTGAGACGTATAACTGTGTCATCAGCAAAACAATGAAAACTAATACCATGCTTACGAATTATGTTGCCCAGTGGAAGCATATTTAAAGAGAAAAAAGCAGTGGGCCTAAAACTGAACCCTGTGGAACACCAAACTCCACTTGAGAACATGCAGAGTGGTCACCATTTTAAATCTACAGACTGATAACCGTCAGTCAAATAGGATCTGATCCATGAGAGGGCTGTTCCCTTAATTCCTACTAAATTTTCTAATCCGTGAAGAAGAATACTATGATCAATAGTCAAAAGAGGTCGAGTAACAAGTATAGTGATGCAACCCTGATCAGAGGCCAATAGGAGGTCATTTACTACTTTAACAAGTGCTGTCTCTGTGCTGTGATGAGGCCAAAATCCTGACTGATGCATCACTGAGGGCTTTTTCTAGTTCAGGATGCTCTCCTTCCATGCTATTTGGAATACTAACAATTTAGTTTGGCGCCATTTACGTTCTAATTTTCGAGCGATTTGCTTTAAACAACGCGTGTGATCATTATACCAGGGTACAAGTTCCTTATCTCTGATCAATTTCATTTTAACTGGAGCTACTTTATCTAAGGTATAACGAAATGTTGACTCTAAATATTCAGTCGCCTGTTCGAGTTCTGTGGAGTCAGATGGCGATCCAATCAAAGTTGGTAACTCTGGGAGATTACTGATAAAGCTCTGTGTGGTAGTTGATGTGAATGTACGTTTAATGTGGTACATTATTACTAAAACACACTTTAATTGAGACAAGACAGTGGTCTGAGATAGCTTCACACTGGTTATATTTCTTATACTTAATCCGAAGGATAATATTAAATCTAAAGTGTGACCTGCTTTATGAGTGGGCCCTACTACACACTGATTTACTCCTACTGAGTCCAGTATGGACATAAATGCTGTTCTCAGAGAGTCTCCTGGATTCTCAAAATGAATATTAAAATCTCCAGCAATTAACGCTTTATCTACAGAAATGACTAGGTTTGAGAGGAAATCTGCAAATTCACAGAGAAATTCCGTGTACGGCCCTGGGGGTCTGTAAATGATAATTAGCTGGATCGACTGAGCAGACTTAATATTTGTAGCTACACTTTTTAAGTTACTATAGAGAAGTTAAAACGCATTACATTTGTGTCCGTGTTTTTGAACGATAGACAGATTATCGTTGTAAATAACTGCGACTCCTCCTCCTCTACCAGTTAGCCGAGGCTGGTGTATGTAGCTGTATCCAGGAGGACTAGCTTCATTTAAAGCTACATACTCGTTCTGTTTAATCCAGGTTTCTGTTAAACATAATATATCAAACTCCTGATCTGTGATAGTTTCATTAACAATAACTGCTTTAGATGCGAGAGATCTAATATTTAACAGTCCTAGCTTCAGATCAGACTGCGCATTCAGTGTGATCTGAGTTTGTGGTCTATGTTAATAGTTTCTGTCTATGTTAATACAATTACTAAAACAGACTTTGAGTCTTTTTTTTTTATTATTTATGTTTAGCTCGGGTTACAGATACAGTCTCAATATGATGAACCCTGAGTGATTACTCTATATGCAGCTAGCAGACGGTTGGTTTAGCCTGTCTGTCTGCTCCCTGGCCTGGGCTCTGGATTGTCAGCGATTAACTAGGCCTCTTCTGAGACTATGTGCACCTTCCCGAGGGGGATGGACACCGTCCCTCCCTAACAGGCCAGCTTTGCCCTCAAAGGTCTTCCAGTTATCTATAAAGCCCACGTTATTTTCCGAGCACCACCTGGACATCCAGCGGTTCAGCGATCCTGACATGCCGTAAGCTACAGTCTGTCGCCACGTTTCTTTGGGATGGGACCAGAGCAAACTACTTCATCGGACTTCGGCTTCGCTAGTTTAAACACATCTCTAAAATTATGCTTGCTAACCTCTGACTGACGAAGGCGTATATCATTAGCTCCAGCATGTACCACCATCTTAGAGAACGTATGCTGGCCTAGAGCCCTAAGATTACCTGCTATGTCCGGTGCTCTGGCTCCCGGGATACACCTGACCACAGCCGCTGGCGCCCCTAAAGGCCTGGCTAATTTCACATGTCTCAGTATAGAGTCTCCTATAACCAGAGCTCTTTCAGGTTTCTCAGCGGGTGCATCACTGAGGAGAGCGAACCTGTTGGACACGTGAAGCGCAGAAGAGGTGTGCTAGCCTTAACGTTAGCTTTGGCTGAACGAGTATGCCGCTGAGTCATCACCCACTTGCCCCGCTGTGAGGGCTCTACTGCCGGAGTCGGGGGCTGGTTATCTTTTGCTCTTTCGCCCTTATCCAGAGCGTCTTACATTTTTATCTTATTATATAACTGAGCAGTTGAGGGTTAAGGGTCTTGCTCAAGGGCCCAATAGTGGTAACTTGATGGTTGTAGCGTTTGTACCTGGGACCTTCTGATCCATAGTCCAATGCCTTAACCACTGAGCTACCCCTGACCCTGTGTTTTATATACACTCGGTGAAACCACCCTAATTCTTGGATTCAACAAGGTGCTGGAAACATTCCTTACAGATTTTGGTCCATGTTAGCATCACGCAGTTGCTGCAGATTTGTCAGCTGGACGTCCACGATGAGCATCTCCTGTTCCACCACATCCCAAAGCTGCTCTATTGGATTGAGATTTGTGATTGTGGCGGCCATTTGAGTTCACTGAAAATTAATTAAATTCCATTCTTGCACCTTCTTGGCTTTATCCAAATTCTAAAGCCATGGTCTGCAAAGAGTTGAAAACTTGATCTCACTGTTGAAAAAAAAGCTTTTCCAAAACATTAGCTGTACCATGGAATGTTACCAGGACATTACCAAAAACAGCTTGTCCCTCCAAACATAACTGAAAAAAAGACAATCTCGCTCATTCTTCATGTCTGGGGTGGAGTCGACTATTCAGGACACTCAAATCAATCAACTTTTGCCCATGATTTATAAGATTTGAAATTAAAACAACATTTAAGTTCAATAGTGTAATATGGGATCTATACCATTTTACACATTTTTGAGTGTTTGTTTATTTATTTATTTATTTGGCCTTCCATGCTTGAAAATATCCGGAATGAACTCCAAATCTTACACTACGATGGCTAAAATAAAATCACTCTGCAGTTCACGTGTGTTGCGATTGTCAGGTAGAGAATGATACTGATCAATGAAAATCATCGTGAATTGAATGCTGTACATTGCACAGCTTGTTTTTGTAATCTTTAGAGTACAAAACCGTAATTGAATGTAAACGTTTATTAATCACACATCACTAAAACAAGGCTGAATGTTTTGGGGTAAAATTCAAAAGATCAGGAGTCCAAAGTTATCAAATAAAATGGGTAATGAAAAGGTAATCAAACTTAATCTTCTAATTTCCTCTTTTAGGTGAGCAGTACGAGTTGCACACTGGCACCACCACGACTCCCAGTGTGATCGTTCATGTATGTGAAGACGACAGCTCAGGTGGTGAAGATGAACCAGAGGGAGGATCACGAGCCCGCCCCAAAATCATTCAGACTCGCCGCCCAGATTATTCTCCCTCTGTCAAGAAGTGAATTTACTGACCACTCTGGCAATCTAGTAACCAAACTGGTAACCCAGACTTACCCTTCACATCACCACAGAGGCAGCAAATACTGAAATGGAAAATCCCATCTTTAGTATCACATACAATTCTGATGTTATGGTTATTTACAGTAGAACAGATTAGCAGTGCGTTTAATTTGATTAGAATAAACATTAGGCACTTCTCCTTGGCATTACATGCATTATTGAGAAAGTGGCAATTTGAGGGCACTTGCCCGTGTGTTTTCTTTTCTTTTTCTTTGAAATACCTTTGTACGTTTGTGTACACTCTGCACTGTTGAGGGCCGCTGATGTCGACCAAATCCTTGTCATTATGTCGTAGCGTGGTGTCTCTGTCTGTTGGTTCTAGTATTGTGCAAAATTGTAATTAATGTTGCTGCAGTTTAAAAAAATTCTTGGATTATTATGCACTTCAGGCTGTATTCAGAGTTAAGTGTGTGTAGGAATGAGTTACTACTGAAATTGCAGCTAATAATGACCTAATAATGTGGATAGGTTTGCCTGCCATGTTACCAACAAAAACATAAATCGTTAAAAAAAAAAAAAAGAAGTTTTTATAGGAGTATCACTTGTCAGGTCCAAACCGTCTTTATTGGGAACAAGATCAAATCAAAATACCTAAAGGGCGGGTGACAAAAATATTAATTATGCAAACTACTAAATATTTATCATGTATATGAAAATGTACAGTATGAAATGTATAATGGGGGCGGAAGTATTTGATCCATTTTGTCAGATGATTCAGATCAAACTAATTTTAATATTGCACGAAGAAAGCCTGAGTAAATACTAAATTCAGTTTTAAAATAATCCAAAGCTGTCCAAACCTTCCTGGCGTAGGACAAAAAGTAATTGCCCCAAAACTGGTTATGCCACCCTTGGAGGTGTTTAGCTGAAGTGTTTAGTTCATTTTAATCTTTTCTGTGTAATTTTTTATAAACTTTTATTTTATCCTGCTTTTTTGCTAATGTCAGCAAAAGAAACTAAAATTGTAATCTGCTTTGTCTCTTTTATCCAAAAGTGGCCACTTTATTTCTCTCCCAGAGCGTCAGCTGCCCCTTCACACACGTACAATCCCCCTTCTTTCTGGCTTAAACAAAAGCACGTGTCTTTAAACGTGGTAACTCCAGACAGAACCGTCCCAAGAGCTCTGCACAAATTAAAATCAAATTGATTGTTAATGAAAGGAACTTGAGTCATCTCTGAATGCGGCCCTCGGAAAAGAACGCCTTATTACTGTACGCGCTACACGTTTGACATGCCTTGAGTGTTGTTTCATCTGTTACATAAAATGATCTGATGTGATCTGTTGTCTGTTGAGATTAGTCTACACCACTGTCAGAGGATAAAGAAAGTAAAAACTTTAATATGCATCCTGTGATATGTAGCATCTCAGTACTCCGGTCAGTATTTGGTGTTTTTGAATGTACCCTTATTCAGTAAATAAGCTTTAGGATTATATCTTAAGATAACTTCTCATTTGTGGACAGCAGGAAATTTATCTGTTGTCTAATATTCATCTTTTGAGCTCAAAACCAAAATGTCTTCAATGTATAGCAAAATAAATGAATTAAAATAAAAATTGGCTTTGCCATTCTAGTCTTTCCAGAGGAACTCAGGTTTGTGTAAAAAACATTAGTCTTCTACTTCACTTGAGATTTTTTAAAATTTGTTAGTTTTTTTTTTTATTTCATTGGAGTTTAAACTTTAGGTGATCCGGTCCTCGATTCCCCCAGATCTTCTTCCGATCGAGCGCCCATGTGGTGTCCTGGACTAACAAGCCCTGAGCCAAAAAAGGATCCTGGGCTTGGCTGCTCAGCGAGCTTGTGAAGTCATAACCCGAGGGGCCAGAGCTGCCCAGGTGGCACAAGGGAAACCCAAACCGATGTAGTTTTAATGTTAATGTGTATGACTGATCGGTGTGTCAAGTCTCCTACGATGTCCATATTTAAATATTATTAAAAAATACGGCTAATGCTATTATGAATTTTTTTTTAAGTGGATGCCGTTGTATTGGCTGAACTTAGCAAAAATGTCGTGTTACTACAGTATGTAGTTACATTAAGTGCAACACGGTACATTTGAGACAATGATATGAAGAATGTAAATGCAAAGCTTTACTCGAGCAGCTAAGTTAAGGAGCGGCAGCTAACTGCATTTATGGCTTTGTATTATATTACAGGAGATATAACCCTTTCTAACCATTACTGTTTATTTATTTACATAAACATTAAACACCGAACACTGGCAGGACACTGATAGAAACAAAGTGTGTAAATGGTCCAAAGGTATCCATTTATTTATTTATTTATTTAATCTTTATAAACAGGCTTCACAGTGCAATAAATAATAGTATAGTATAAAAATGTAGCACACAACATTGATTAGCTCCGGGTAAACAAGTGAAGCAGATCCACACATGGCCTTTTTTCAGTGATTTCTCCATTCTCCATGGAGCGCGGGTGTGTTTGTACATCACTGTGGAAACAAAGGAAAGACGGAGTGAAATACACTGGCTATAAGTACTACCAAATTGAAAAACACTAACATGATGCTAAATAGACTATGCAAACACTTCCATATTTTTCTCATATAAAATATTTACAGTTATATCATTAAATGATGCGACTCTAGCGTCAGTGTGTGAGCTGTGCTCCCTTTAGCCCAATTAGGTTTTGACATCTGGTCACTTTTTGGCCTGCACTGTACCAAAGCCCCCAACCCGGCCACACACCGCTAAACCAGGGAAGGTTTTGCCAACTATCAAACAAGTAACAGAGTTTCAATAGGAATGGCTATAAACTACCTGCTGCTATTTCATCAGGAAAATGGGTCAGATCCCAATCTGCCAATGAGGGGGTCAACCATCATTAGTGATTTACATCGTGAATAGGATATCCCAGTGAGGTTACTTCATTTATTCTTTCATTCTTTCATCATGTGTGTGTGCCCTGTGACAGATTGGCACCCCGTCCTGGGTGTACCCTGCCTTGTGCCTCTAGTCTCCTGGGATTAGCTCCGGGCCGCTCGTGTCCCTATA
Organism: Clarias fuscus; assembly: GCA_030347435.1. Lineage (NCBI taxonomy): Eukaryota > Metazoa > Chordata > Actinopteri > Siluriformes > Clariidae > Clarias > Clarias fuscus. Next base: position 7,717,740 of record CM059227.1, read on the forward strand.
TGTAGGATAAAGCGGTATAGACGATGAGTGAGTAAAGATTGCTACGTCCCATTTACAGACGTATTCAAACCAGTCACTTAGTGCTTGGTTAAAGCATGTTTGGCAGCAATGTTAGGCTGCTTGTTGAACTTGGCACTCCTTACTTTTTGAAATTTCCATGTGTGCTGTGGTGCATGAATCAATTTGGCTACAGCCATTTTAACTTTCTCTGTTGAATTGTTTTTTTTTTTGATCGTGTATGTGGAAACTACCTTGATTTTGCATTTAGACTGAAGTGGTCTTTGGTGCTGTTTAGTTGCACTAAACCATGTGGTTCTTCCCTCATGCTTTGCAACAGATTTTTGGACATACTGTATGTAGCCCAATGCATGTTGGTTTAAGCCAGCTGATGTTTTGTTCAGGTTTTTGCCAGTCACTATAAAACTTTTTTTGAGGCTTAGTACTTCCACCATCCTGTTCCTCTGACATGACTCCTGTTATATATATAGTTTTATATAGTTGAATAACCACATTTATTAATAAAGCTGACATAGTTAAACACTAAAGAGAATGATTATTACAAACGCACAATGAACGTAACAGTCAGTTGCCTGTCAGCACACTGCAGCGGTCCAACATTGTGTTTATTGTCGTGGGCAACCAGTTCTGATGAGCTTGTGTGATAAAAAGGTGCAATATAGATGTATATAATCGGACATAAAAACCAGGACATTACGTTCCCTGGGAAACATGGTTTCCAGGACAAGCAGCACAAAATAGGGATAGTCTTGTGAAAAACCGGGACAGGTGGGAACTCTAGTGAACGCTGTCAGACAAATGAGGACAAGTGATTGTGTAGTGAGCACTTCATTTTAAGCAAGGATTAACAAAACAAATTACTGTAATGAAGAAAATCTTATGTAATGGAAAATCTTATGGCTTTTACGTGAATCATAAAATGAGATATCAATTCACCTAAATAACTCCACAAGTGGTGACAGTAGCACTGAGATATTTAGCTATATGTATCGGTGTCCCAGATGTTAATCACACTAGATGTCGGTTGCCAGCATGAATGAAAGTAGGTCTGTACGGTCGGCAGTACTGAGGAGAGAGCACCTGCCTGCCAACACCCACATTCAAACGTGTTTAGGGTCTACCCATGAAAGGTTCTGCCTATCCTGTTCATATCGTGTGGAGGATACGTGTTGGCAGAGCAAAATAACCGGTAAATGAACAAACAAATCATAATCTGTTGATAATAAATGCTGTTTGTGGAACTGTAGTGTTAAAGCAATATCACACTCAAGGTCATGCTGTTGTTCTGTGCAACACATCTGTTATATCTTCAGTACTTTGGCTGTGTCCTCGTTCCTACGACCGCGTCACAGCCGCGCTGGTATTCATGATGAATGATGTGTCAACCTGATGTGTGCCCAGATCTGTGTTCACAGCTTTTAATGTTACACAGACACACTGCTTACTCTGTTTATTTTGCTCTCTCGAGCGCTCCAAGCTGTTCAGTCATCCTTCTTGTTGTCAATAAGTTCCTGTGTTTCCTGTGCAAGTTTTCTCTTTGCCTCCAACTCCTGTTTCAGTGCGGCTTCTGCTTTCTTCTGCTGATACAGTTTGGCTCCAGCAAACGCAAGACACAAGAGAAGAGTCTTGGCTGCCAGAATGTAGAACAGCAGGGGAACATTTTCCAAAGCCTAAAACAGAGAGTTTATGATGAGGAATAATAAACAGACAGGTGTGTACACTGAACCAATTAACACAATTATTCTCATAAATGCACCGAGAGTCAGCAGTAACTGAAAATGTATAATAAATCTGAATTGGATACATGTGCTGTACAAGGGTGAGTCAAAAATTATCCGCACTCTGGTTATACTAAAACTACTGTTGGCTGCAGAACTCACATGAGAGCATAAACAGAAGCGTTTGGATCTCTGCAAACAAAATTTGCCTCTATTGGATACTCTGAGGAAGGTGAAAGTTTCTTAAAGAGAATCATTACTGGTGACGAGAAACGGATCCATCAGCCTGAGAGTAAATGGCAGCGTATGGAATAGTGGCATCCTCAATCACAGGCCGAGAAAAAGTTCAAAAGCCCACCATCAGCTGGAGAATTCATCAATGCTGACAGATTTCTGGGATTCTCAAGGGCCAGTATTGGAACATTAAAGGTTGAATAATCGACAGTGCTCGGTACAGCGAGACACTTATTGAAGAGATGAAGCCTAAACTTTGGATTAAACGCAGAGGACTGCGTTCCAAGGCATTGTGATCTTGCATGACGACGCACGTCCGCACACTTCTGCCCACACTGTCGGTGTTAAAGCGTCCTCCCTATAGTCCTGATCTCACTCCATCTGACTTTCACCTGATTGGTTCCCTGAAAGCAGAACTATGAGGAAGAAGATTCGCTACTGATGAAGAAGTGAAGACAGCAGTGCATTCGTGGCTCGCAGCTCAGCCTAAAACATTTTTTAATGAGGGAATCGTAAAGCTTTTTGACAGATGGACAAAGTGCATTGAATGCAAGGAGATTATGTCGAAAAATTATGTATTTGTCTTTTCTAAAATTTATTTTAAATTACTTCTACAGACAGTGTGTGGATTTTTTTTTTTGACTCACCTTCATAAACACCAAATACTACTACACTATGTAAACCACCAAATCAACATGAATACTGAGAACAATCTAGAAACTTCCAAAACAGCTGAGAGGGGGGGGGGGGGGCGAGGGGGGTGGATCTAAAGATAGCAGAGCTGCTTTACTGCTGATACTTTGTTGCACCTTGACTGACTTATATCTTTATGAATACATCTTAAGTATATATGATGAAAAGATAAACTGTTTATGCAGGAATGACTATATTACATGACCATGACTTTGTTTAGAAGCAAAACAAGATATTAATGACATTATTGTTTAGAAAAAGGATTTATGTTATATATATTATAACTTTACAGGACTATATGATGCTGAATAAAGGTCAGTAATAAACATAGGCTCGGTGTGAAACATACACTTTACTATTCAGAGTCTTCACGTATGACGTCATATCTGTCTCTCATCCATGAGTGAGTAAATACAGGCTAGTTCTCTCTACGTTAATAATTGAAAGACTTTGAGCCTTACCCTCCAGTTGATCATGTTCGTTTCCTTGCTTCCAGGTCTTCAGAAAATCTCTAACACACACTCAGAGCACTCATCGCTTACTTATAGCGCACTGCACACTGTGCGTAACCTACGCCACCGGTTGTCCCGCCCCGAAGATTACCGTCCAATAGGAAGACGACCTTTCTCCAGGCGCGTGATCCAATCAGAACTGATCCCGCCTTACTTTACGCTATTTCAACCATTCATGGGCTGTCTCTTAAATAGTCCTGTTCCTTATACGAACATTGAGAAAAACGTAATGGCTGTGTTCCAATCCACAGCGTAGTTTAAGTGTGCGCTCCCTTCTTCTTCTTCTCTGGATAACATTTTACCATTCGAAACACAAAGACGTAATTTCCTCTGTGCGTTACCATGGTAACATAAGCGCCTTTATATATCTCACTCAAACAAATAAGTAATTGATTACTATAATTAAGTAATTGACCAACTAAGATGATGTTATTGTTACCAATTTTTAAAAAGGATAGATTTGTTTTTGTAAGTGATGATAAAATATGTGTGTGAAGTAAAGTTATGCTTAAAAATGAAAGACCAGGAGATCTTGGATACCTTTCGCTGCTACTGTGGAACTTTCACACTCATTAAATAAAATATTGAATATTAATTGACAAAATTCATTAACAAAATCTGATGACGTTGAAATTTGTAAAACTCGTAAACAAAAATTATTAATTTACAAGATGTACAGATACATTATTATTGTACATTTTACAGACTGCAAGCCTATACAATAGTAAGAATTTATTGATTAAATATTTTTTTATTAATTAAAATGTTGCAAATTGCCGTTATTTACAATACTACTACTACTACTAATAATAATAACAACAACAAAAACAAAACAACAATTTTTATTGCACCTCTTATGAGGCGCAATGACTGATGAAATTTTGCATGCCCACTTCCGGAGAAGTGATGACGCATTGGTCACTAGCCCCCTAAATCCTTCCCCGAGGTTTGGAATCACACCTAACATGTGCAGTGCGTGTAAGCGAATCATGCAGTAACCCTTCTCTCCTCTGCTGCTGTATTTGGCGCCTCTCCGCGGTGTAACGAAAGCTGACGCTGTTTAAATGAGACGCATTACGTTTGCCCATGCGCTGTAGTCGATCGAGAAAGTGCTCGAGAGATGTCGCTCCTCAGGTTACATCTCGAGCACGTTCTCGACCGAATACAGCGCGTGCTCAAACGTCACGCAAAGCTCTTCTTTAAAAAATAATTGTATAATATTAGTATTAGTAGTAGTATTATTCTCTGGTAATCACGGGGACTTTAAAGAGAACGAATATATATATATATATATATATATATATATATATATATATATATATATATATATATATATATATTATATATAGCCTTGATACAACATCCAGTATGAACAGTGGCGGTTCTGTACACTGATTTACTCCCTGGGCGAGACCGCCTCTGCCCCCCCCCCCCCCCCCCTCTCCCCTCACACAATTTAAAAAAATGACACTACATCATAATATTGCAGAAACAATGTTTTATTTCACAAATCACTCAACTTACAAGATCACAAAAAATCTTGGAACATAAATAAATATACTGTCTTTTACATATTACTTTTATTAAGAATAAAATACTGATAAAATATAGTTAAATATTGTGTAAATAAATGATCGAAAGCACACCACACTCCAGAAAAATAGAATTATAACACTGAACTTGAAACAACAACAAAATCAAACAAACTAAAATCTGGCCTTCCTTGATGCAAAATCATCAATAATGTCATCGTACAAGATGTGCTCCCCTACTGAGTGATCGATACTGATGAGAGCAAGGCCAGTGAGCCGTTCTTGAGACATGGTTGATCTCAGATATGACTTGATCAACTTCAAGTTTTGAAAAGCTGTTCTCTGCTTGAGCCACAGTCACTGGCAGAGTAAGTGCAATCCAGAGAGCAGTCCAAAAGTTGGTGTAGATCTCCGATAGATCCTTTTCATGAATAAAAGTGATGAGCTCAAGGAGGGTCATGGTTTTTGATGGCAGGGGAGGGAGGTTCTTGATTTCCTGCACAAGCTCTCTACTGTCCAAATCAGAAATCAGAGTGCCCTTCACAGTGCAGTGTGGTGCCTAGTGTGTTGCATTGCTCTGCCAGCTCCTCATCTGCAGGACTAGGCTAGCAAGACGGCTAACAAACCTAAAGTTATAACACTAATCATCATTAGAACTTCATTGACATGATACAGTGATCATACAGAGAGAACGTTGTTGCATACCTTTACCTTTTGCTCGTTTTTTCTCTTTTCTCTTTTTTCTAAATTGGGCACCTGACAGCTTTGGCCTTTTTCTCTCCATCGTTGTCTATTTTGAAATTGACAATCAACTAATTCCCCATCCCCCCCTACTGTCAATCACTAGGAACTAGAAGTCAGGACTAAACCAATTCACCTCCACATAATCATTTATTCGTTTTATTACCATTTTTATTAGCCATTTCACATAATTTTGAAAAAACAAAATAAAATAAATTATAGCTCTGTGTTTATAATATTGTAAATGAAATGTGCGCCGCTTTTTGTAAGAAAGTCAAGGTGTTTAGCCCACCATTGGATGGATTTCCCCTCCTTTTGGGAGAGGCGAAATTTCCTCCGCTCCCCCTCCCCTCCACTCCCCTTTCCACTTCTCACAGCTTCAGTGCACGGCACCTTTTCAGCAATCGTGCACAGGGCCGCCGCCGCGCCAAAGTCATATATATATATATATATATATATATATTTTTTTTAAACGCTTAGCGGTACGCCGGCGCATCCCCCCCCCAAGTGCCGCCCCCCTGGAGTCGTGAAAGGCGGCCCAGTTCGCCCATGCCTAAAACCGCCACTGAGTATGTATACACTGAGTGATTTATAATAATAATAGATGGCATGGTAGCTTAGTTCTTAGCTCTGTCGCCTCACACCTTCAGAGTTGGGTTTGAGTCCTGTCTCGTGCTTGGTGGGTTTTCTCCGGGTACTGTACGTTGGTTTCCTCTCACAGTCCAAGGACATGCAGATTAGGCTAATTGGTGTTTCCAAATTGCCCGTAGTGTATGAATGAGGATGTGAGTGTGTATACACTCATCCTGTGCGTATACAGGATAAAGTAGTTTAGAAGATGAGATAATGAATAATAATTCAGAATTTCTCATTTCGGAACATTTTGGCATACATTAAGGCATACTGTCAAAAAGTGTCTTTACGCAATAACAAAGACATCTGAACTTGAGAACTTTGTTAAACAGATAACACTGAAAACTGTAATAAACAGAAATGAAAAACTGACTACTAGAGGTACAGACTAGAGATTTTCTGTAGATTTTCAACCTAAACTAGTATGTTGTTTTTGTTTTTGTTCTTCTGATTATCATATAATCATATAGCAAGTGCTTTCTTGCTGAGAGTGCTTCTGTGACTGGTTTTGTATGTGGGTTTTGGCACTGGCATCTGGAAAGTTACGTCTGTTTTACCCACCAGAAGTGGGCAGGGCCATTGCTGGACTGACATTGTTAGGTCAAGTACAAAGGGTCTATAGTACGCAAACGTGTTGAACCTGAAAATACTACAATCATCAAATGTAACTCGCACTGTCATTCATTCATTGTTTAAAACTGTCTTCCTGACAATGTGTTCATGTGTTCATCTTATACACTGAGTATAAATATTGAATGTACTCATTATTATTATTATTATTATTATTATTATTAGTCTTTTAACAAGTTGGTTAAGCCATATAATCCCCCAGTATACAGGGTTTGTTTGTATTGTGTTGTTATAAGTAATAATAATAAAATAAAATAAAAGAATATGACAACAGTGATATAAAATTTAAAGCTAAAATGAAAAAAAAGCAATAATAGTTCATTTTTCTTTTTCCTCTTATATTATTCAGAATAGAAGGAAATAACATTTTTCATAGCCAAGCCAGAAGTGAGTGTTAAAGATTGAGCTGTAAATGGAGTTGTACTGTACATCCTTATATTTATTCGGAAATGGGTGCATAGACAATAATACTCAGGCATCCTCCGGGTACTCCAGTTTCCTCCCATAGTCCAAAGACATGGAGGTTAGGCTAATTAATGTTCCCAAATTGCTCGTAGTGTTTGAATGTGTGTGTGAGTGTTGTATGTGTGTGTGCCCTGGACGGGGTGTCAAACCATCACAGGGTGCACACATACACCCACTCAGCCTTGTGCCTTAAGACTCCTGGTATGGGCTCCAAGCCCCCGCGACTCTGTATACAGCATAAAGCGGTATAAATGTTGGGTGAGTGATAATAATACTCATAATAATGTTTCACCGGCTTGTAAACCCTTTAGTTAGGAACATTCAAAGGGGTTGCATTTGTCCTCTATTTTACCTAATTTTGCACATTTTTATAAAACACTTTTAGAAAATTTAAGCTGTGCAGACCTATAATACAAAATATTCAGGGTTGTAAAGTGGATCTAGATAGTAGCGTTATGGTAGAGTTATGGTATGACTGCTTTAAAGGTTTTATCTACAATATTATCAGAATAAAACAAGTCTGCACATAGTACATGATTGAATATTACCAAAATAATCAGGTTTATTGAGCATCTCATGAAGCGAACCTGATCTGTTGTTCTACATACAGTACATGTGTTTCTTGTCCATTTCTCTTACAACTGAAGAACATTTTAGAAAATATATTTTTTTTGAAAGATGTTCATCCACTTGACACTCATATTTTGTGAGCCTGTCCATTTCAGGACAAAGAGCTACTGTCAGCAAGGCGACTGTAAAAAAAAATCATAAGGCTGGTTCACATAAACAGACCAGTTATTGATGCTGTCTTCTTCAACAAAGAGCAAGTGTTTTATCAAGGATTCCAGCGGTCGTGTACTGGCACATTTTAGGCTACCCTGGATTCTTCTGGAACAGTAGCATTTCAGCATAGGCAGACAGTTTAATGCATTCCTAAATAATGTCTAATTTGTTATTAAGGTCTTAAAGTGCATGCTGTAGATAGTTACGTTTTAGTTTACTATAAATTGTAAAATCTACAGTTGATCACGCATTTTCAGTTTAAAGGTCAGAAGTAAGAAACAAGCGTCTTTCTATTTTTTCAAACCTTTTTATATATTTGAAATGGCTTGGTTTGATATAGCAGCTCAAAAGCTTGGATTCCCCAGTATTGAGCTGTTTGTTAAGGTAAGAAATTATTAAATCTTGCATTCTTTTCATTGTCTCGTGCCCTAATTAGAAACACGCTGCTTAATTTCTTTTTGCATACTACGAAGGATGTTCAAGTGAAACCGGGACTTTTAATTGCATAGAATAACACAACAGCTATGAGAGGAAAAACTCCCTTCTTTTCCCAATATAATAACCTGCTACACTGGATACCATCGAGGTAGAAAGTTTTCTCAGTATGCCGGAGCCATGATCAGACTGCCTGCTTTATTTTTGAAATGCTGGCCTCCAGCAACTCCTTTAATGGCTCAAACATGTGGAAATAGCTCAGAGTGAGGTCAGGACTGTACAACACAATAACTCCCAGCTGAGTCCCTTTAATGTGCAAATGGTTTTCATGAATAATAGTGTGTACAGTTCCCACAAAAGATGCGTCTCTTCTACAAATTGGTGACATCAATTTTCAATGAACTGCCATTCCACTCACAGAATGTTCACAGATGTACGGCATTCTTTAAAACGTTTGCACCATTTAAATGTTTTACTGCGGCTAAATGTCTGTCAGTTTTGCACAAAAAAATCTGATCACTGAGGAAAATCCCAGTTTGACTAGAATACCTGTTGTAATATTTTAAACAAACCTTAGTTTTGCTTGCTGCCACAAAGCTTTTTTTAGATGTAGACATACAGTGTGTAGCCAAAAGTGAGAGACTAACGAAAGTACATAACTAGACCATATGGCTAGACTTTTGATGTTTGTAGACCTATATACTGTATATTTTCCCTAAACTGTTTCCACAAAGTTGAAGGAACTAAATGATCTAGAATGTCTGTTGCAATAAGCTGCATTATATAGCATAGGTGTCTCTTCACTGGAGAATGTTCCAGACTGACAGTGTACATGTGCACAACGTGCTGCATAGGAAGACATGGCTCCAGGTAGGAGTGAAAGAACTTAAGCATCCTGCACGAAGCCTAACTTCAACCTCACTGAGCAGTTACTGAGTTTACTGTATATTGAAAAGCTATTAACATAAACCTGAAAAGAACCTGAAGAATGTTGTGTCTCTTGCTTGTCTCTTTCTGTGTTTGTGCTGGTTTGTGTTAGCATGGCTCATCACTGCTCTGAGTGTGTACTGTTTTGCTTTGCAGGCAGGAACTGATGGGGAAAGCATTGGAAACTGTCCTTTCTCTCAGAGACTGTGCATGATCCTCTGGCTAAAGGGAATCATATTTAAAGTCACTACAGTGGACCTTAAAAAGTAGAAACTAATTTTATAAACCTTTTATAGTGTTATATTGATTACTGCAATTTGGGATACAAGCAGATTTTATTTTGGTATTTGATTTTGCTCTTCTTATTTTGATTCTTTTGATTTGTATCTTATAGGAAACCACTTGATTTGCAAGAACTTGCGCCAGGAACAAACCCACCATTTATGACCTTCAATGGTGAAGTGTTGGTGGATGTGAACAAGATTGAGGAATTTCTTGAGGAAAGGCTGTCACCACCACAGTATAGGATATCCCAATATTTTCTATGTGTTTAGATTGCAGTTGCTTCTTGAATTGGTGTTCCTGTTTGCCATTTTTCACTCACCATATGACAATACTTCTAAAGGTATCCCAAGTTGGCTGCTAAACACCCAGAGTCAAACGTTGCAGGAATTGATGTGTTTGCCAAATTTTCTGCCTATATCAAGAACTCTCACAATCATGCAAATGATGGTAATCATTTTCATTCAAAATAACGGTCCTTGTAAACTTCTTTGTTGTTATTGCTGCTATTATTATTATTATTATTATTATTATTATTATTATTATTATTATTATATCCGGAAAGTAATGCAGAAGTGATCATAACTTTTTTATTAACTGACCTGCAATAATTCTAACGGGTTTGGCCAAATACTTTTGTCCATATAGTGTACGTCATTTAAATTGCTCATGTTGTTAGAGTAACTCTTGCTGTTCACATTGCTGTTGTCAGTGGTGTCATCTCCAAAAACATTCTATAGTGCATCAACTGCGACAAAGGGGATTTTCATAGACCAATCACGAGATGGGTTCAATCATGGTGCAAATGTGATTGTGATTGAGAATGGTTAAATAGCCCCTGTGCAATTTGATAAACTTATGTCAGTTGATAAAACATTATGCCCACGTTTGCAGTACTTTCAGTACAGACCTTGTATTATTGTGTGCATTCTTTAGGCTTGGAGAAAGCTCTGTTGAAGTCCCTGAAGAAACTGGATGACTATTTGCAGTCTCCATTGCCAGAGGAGATTGATGCCAACAACTCCGATGACCCAGGGCCATCAAAACGCAATTTCCTGGATGGACCAAATCTAACTCTCGCTGACTGCAACCTGCTTCCCAAACTTCACGTCATCATGGTAATGTGTCTCATTTGCTGTGACTACAGCTTGCATACAGACATTTTTAGTCAATTCAGATGACTGCCTGAATCAACCTTTAACATTTAGATTTATTAAGTGTTGATTGATAGCTTTAAAAAATAAATAAATAAATAAATGAAATAAAATAGCCAATGCATCACTTAGGCTGTTTTGGGAAACTTATGATGCCAAACTGTGATTGCTTGATAATATTTTGCCCTAGATTGTTGCAAAGGAATATAGAAGTTTTGAGATTCCAGCCTGCATGGAAGGGATTTGGCGATACCTGAACTCTGCCTACCAGAGAGAAGAGTTTAGGAGCACCTGTCCTGCAAAACGAGAGATTGAGTTTGCCTATTTGGATGTTGTCAAAAAGTTAATATGAGTTTGGTATTAGGGAAAGAGATTGTGAGAGGAGGTTGTGAGTGTGTGGAAGTGTGGGAAAGAGGAGAGTTAGTGTGAAGAGTGAGAGAGAGAAAGGAAAGGATCAAGAAAGGAGACAATGTGTGAGAGAGAGAGTTTGTGTGAAAAAGCATCAACAATCCAGCGAGAATTTTGTTTGCTAAAATGTGGCAGCATTACTTTCGGAACATTATGAATGTCGGGACACAGTTGGAATTAGGTTATTTTTAAAAGTTAGCATTCATCTGAAACAATGACATCAGACCAACGCTAACTACCAACACAACACTATTTTGCAAGTGTCGCTTTAAAAAATATTTCTTTCCTTAGCTGCCATACAGTCCAGACTTAAACTTCTCATTAAAAGTGTTATTATGTTTTTTTTGTTGTTGTTGTTGTTTTACGGATAATACATTGATGCCCAGAGTGTTACTCAAACGGGGTGTTTGGTATAAAAAAATAACACAGTCTTTCATAAAAAGAGCATCATATCAACAGTCAAACATGGTGGTGGTAGTGTGATGGTCAAGGAATTACTTTGCAGCTTCAGGACCTGGACGACTTGCAATAATTGAAGGAACCAGGAATTCTGCGCTCTACCGGAAAATCCTGAAGTAGAATGTCCTGCCATCAGTCCATGACCTCAAGCTTACGAGCACTTGTCCACCTCTGAATGGCTCAATAAAAATAAATTAAGGTCTAGTCATAGTCTGGACTTAAACCTGATTGAGATACTGTGGCCAGGTGCTAGGTCATGTCAGGTGCTAGTGCTGGTTCAATAGCGTCACGTCATCACGTCTGTGTACGTCTCTACTTTCCCAGCAATGTTATTGACAATGCTAGCGGCAATGTAAGCACCAGTGTAGCGCTAGTGATGATATTAGTGCCAATGATAGCGGGAATGCTAGCACTAGTGGCAATGCTAGCCACAATGATGTTGGAAATGTTAGCGACAAGAAAAGTGCTAGCAGCAAGCACAAAGACAACATTGGTGAACTTTAACATGGCTTTGCGAGTTTTCCTGACTTTATCATTAGTAGAAAGTACTGAGCTTCCCATTTTACACTGAGTTAATTTTTTAAAGATTTTAAAAACTTTTAGTTGATCTTGAGAGCTGCTGACGTAGGCGTTTCTTTGTTCTGGCCCAGCAAAGTGTTGGTGCCACCATTCAATAGGTTTTTCTGTCAGAGAACCACCTTAAGGTCAAAGAAGTGGTAATGGGCCAATGTTCAGACCTTTGATGAGAGTCTGAGGTGGAACTATCTTTCTGGGCTCAAATAAGCATATGACAGCTGCAAATCACCGTGAGCGTGAACTGCCAGAACAGCAATCATGTCAGCTTTTGTTTTCTCCTTGCTTTTTAATGTTAGCAAGTAAAAGTAAGGGTACGTTTTGTGTGCTCACTTATCAGTGCATCTGTATTGCTACCTGAGCTTATACACTTCTCTTGGTCTTTCTTGCCTCGACTGCTTGGCAACCACTTCCTGTTAGAATAGTGACAAAAGGAAAAGTGATATACAACAAATATTTCATTTGATAAATGCAAACAGGCAACAGTGTTTTTGTTTTAAAATAAAAGTCATTCTATATGCAGAGCAGTTTCCTGTACTGTAACTCCAAAATTTGCCGGAATATCAAGTGACCTGCATCGTATGATCTCTTTGTTGCAAATTCATCAAATTCTTCTTTGTTGCATTGATTTTTAAAAACCCTGTAGGAAATGTTTTCTCATTTTTGTCTATTGAAATATTTTTGTATAATAGCTCATTGTCACTACTGTGAGTATTATTTGGCAGTTAATTATGTTACATATGTTTTTAAATGTATCATAATAAGGAAATCATCAACTATATTACCTGGTAGTGTATGTAATAAGTTAGAACTAAATTCTTAATGTTTAACATTTGCAACTACTGTAGAAAAGAAATTTACAAACTTGAACCAGTATTTGTTTTATTGAAAATGAACATTGTTGTTTTTGTACTTAAAATATATAATAATATATCTGTCATATCTGTGAGCTTTTCTATCAGAAATTAGAAGCTAATATTTATTTATCTATTTGATTTCCAAACAAACCTTTTATGTAATGAAATTTAAACTGATTGGTTTATTAATGCACAAAATTATTGTTTTCTAGAATTTCTATTAAATAGGTTAACAAATGGTGTTTTCTTTTCATTCTTTTTAAAAAAAAAATAATTCTTTATTATTTTTTATTTCTACTTTTTCCAATTTTGTTATCATTTATGTGGACTGTAGTGTACGTGTATCTCTATGCTGTCAATACTGTCTATGTAAGTACATGATACGAAAAATATAGAAGAATTTCCCTCTTGTCTCCTGCTGACTTGGACAGTCTTGTTCATTGGTTGCCGAGGTTACACTGCTAGCAGCCCTCAGAACAATCAAACAACTTTTAAAGCCAAAATATCAACAGCTTGGGTTTATTGGTTACTAAATATACTTCGTCACCAGAGAGACCCTAACATAGAGAATTTCAGGCTGGAGCTTAAGCAAATAGTCAGATAATGTGAAGGGGCTGAAAGAAAAGAAAAGCAGTTCCATTGAAAAACAAACTACTTTTGTACCTGAGCCCTTTAAATTTCTGTCATTTTTCTGTCATTTTACTTTAATATTCCACAATAATCACCAAGAACATAAGGTACAAAAATAAATTTCTTTTTATTATTAAGACCTTTTTTTTTTTTTTTTTGCATGCTTGTAAAATTTTATTTGTCATACACAGTATTCACTTGTAGGTATAGGGGGTTAACAGGCTTTCGTGTAGCGGGGCTGCACACGTCATGTGAGGTCACTGAGGTTAGTCATGTTAAGTATGATGTTGAAGTATCAATTAGACATGGTCACAGATTTGCTTGCTGATGAGCATGAGGTGAGAAGGTCTTAATTCTGAGAGCAGTATTTCCAGAAGCAAACTGTTAAAAAAAATCAAAAGCAGTTAATCATTTTATAGCATATTATAATAATACAATCCGCATCACGTTGTTTTTTGTTTACTTTAACAGGAAAGAGATCATACATTTAAGGTGCTTTTAATTAGGTTTTGCTGTTAAAGTTCAGCTCACCTCTCTTGTTAGTTTTCTTGGGAGTTGATGGCAAAGATTTTTTAAATGCCTTTCCACTCAGAAGTTTGGGATCCATTTGGTCAGTGCTAGACCTTGGTGAAGCACCTTTACTGACCACATTCGATACTGTAGTTGATTTCATGTTACCATCAGTGATCTATAATCATGGTCATAGATGCCAAAAAGATTAGCAAAATTGTAAAACAAACAAACAAACAAATAAATACAAATAATAATGATAATAATAATAATCCAGATAATTTAACAATGAATGCACCCATTTCTTGTGTAGTCAACAGTTATAAACCTACCATTTTGTTCTTCTTTCCTGGACTGCGACTGTTGCTATTACCTTCAAAGGCATAAAAAACACAGTCATCTACTGTTTTACACATTATGAGTACCAAGGAATCCGGTTAACCCCCTAAACTCCCGGTTTAATTCCTCACCTCCTTATTTTTAACCATATTGTTCATTGATAAAAACAACAAGATGAAGAGAACAGACTTATGATAATAAAGAATATAAATGTAATGCACTGTAAAAAAAACAACAACAAAAAAAAAAAACAAGTATATTCTATTCTACCTTTATGTTAGCACCACAAGAAAATGTAAATACAGCAAAGAAAATTCTTTAATACAGAATACTTCTAAAAAATATTTTTCTTTAATTAGCTTTTAGAGGAGGGCTTCAAGTATTTTTCCAGAGAAGCATTTTAACTTTAATGTTAAATTCTTAGCAATTTCTTGTTATTATAAGGTTTATCATAGCATGAGTAAATATGATTCACAACTGTAATGGTTTTCACCAGAAAATGAGTAACTACGATACTATGTTTTTTTTTTTTTTTTTTTACCTCTTGTTATGATGGTGACACGGCTGTTCAGTGTACTGTTCAGTGATCTATGAAGCTTTTCAAGAGCACTCAGCAAATACAGAATCTTCTCTCGTCTGTCTGGTGTCTTGTTGACTGTTGCACCTTTGGTCTCTAACAAAGTTTTGCGTTGTTTATTTGAATTAACAGTCACCAGGGTTTGCTTGACTGGTTTGTGAACGCTGGCCTCTTCCATTGGTGCGTGCTCCTCGCTTTCAGGGTCATCCATCACAGAGACTTGCTTCAGCTGAACATCCAACCTCTTGACTGCTGATAATATGCTTTCTAGGCCATCAGAATCAACAGGAACTGAAGGGACCATCAGTGTCTGGCTTTGAGTTTTTGCTGCTGCCAATAATTTGTCCAGATAATGTGGACTGCTTGTGGCTTTGTCTAAGCTACCTGAAGGTCTTACAGGCGTTGTCATTTCCTGTCTGTCAAAAGTCGTATCATGAATGTCTGGGCCACTCTTCCAAGGATCTGTTTTTTGGTCACCTTTGGATTAAAAAGAAATATTAAACATGCGAGTGTTTGTAATCTCGTTACACATGAATGGAAATCTGAATCAGGCAAAAGTGAACAGGAAATGTTTTTGTTTCTTCTTTCTTTTATACCAGGAGACAGATGTAAATGACCTGTATCATAAAACGCATCTACATTTACATTTACATTTAGGTGGATGATCTTATCCAGAGTGCTTGGAGGTTTCCATCATTGGATACTGGTTACTAGGTTACTAACTTTGGGATAATACATTTATTCTAAAAGATAAAGGGATATTACAACATGTCACAAACATTATGTGTATCCAATTAGCATGAAAATTGTCATGATGTTACCAAATTGATCTTTTTTTTAGCATGTCCACTTTTGCACTTGACGGTTTCTTGGTTTCAAAATAAGGAATAAAAACCATTAGAATAAACAAAAACGGATTTAAAATTCATTTCAAGGGTCTAAATTCAAATGTCTAATAAGTCATATTTTAAAATGTATTTTCTCATTTAAGTAATTTTTTATATATTACTTTATTAATGCGACTACAAAAGTCATTGGGTAGATCCTTACACTGGTTACTACTGTAGGTTACTAACTAAGTACCATCAGGCAAACACTGTTGGGAAGGTTTTAGAGGTTTTTAGTCGTCGCTCGCATCTAAAAAATGTAAACAGTTTTTCAGGAATGTCAGGATGCAGCAATGTTCAAGCTTGTCAGATCATCATATTCAGGTTTGTGATCAAGGCTATACATTATAAGGATAACAGCAGATTGAGTAATATATATTGAGCAACTGTAGAACAGGAACAAATATGAAAAATTATGTTTTGTTCTAAGCGAAAGAGCTTCACTATTAGAACTATTCTGTTCAAGCACATCATTTCCCATTATTTTATCTTCTTTATTAATAATGTAGAAATAATACACTATTATCATTTATTGTAATATAACACAATAATTAATCAAATTGTGCTAACAATTTACTTTCCCCACTTACAATCAAAACATTGTTATCACTGAGAATGGGATTGTTGACTGATTAAATGAATTTAATTATGTACAACAGAAAATCATATTCAAGTTATTACAAAAGTTAAATTTTAATTATAAACAGAGACCTTACCTTTTAATGATGTCTGCTGAAGGTCTGGAACGTCTGAGGCTATTGGTGCAGCGTCCATCGCTGGAGCTAAAATCAACAGTGCTACTACTGATAATAATTTCAGCACGCATCCTTTCTGCATCTTGGCTTTATCTGGAACGGTTTACAGTTGCAGATCTAGCTTTTCAGAATTTTGCAAGCAAGAATAAATAACCAGTATTGATTTTAATTGTTGCTTGTTTCAATACATGATATATGCGATACACACACTTGTTACTCTAATGCGCCCCTACAACGAGGAGGCTTGTCGAGTGTGTGTTGTCTATTGCGAGCTGTTCCCGCAAAGCTGCGCTTCGCTCTCTCTACCATCATGCAGGTGCTGTCACTCCTTTTAAACCAAGTAAGGTTTGGCTGTGGGGTCACGACCTCCCTTCGCAATGGCCAATCAAAAAAACATAAAATCTCCTCCTTATCATGGATTGGCGTCTTTGTGACATTTAGGACTGTGTTTGATGTTGGGGCCTTCCATTGTAAAGAAGGCAACAGGCAATGGGCCCTTCTGCGTCAGAGGCTCTTTCTCCTTTGGCCCCTGTGCAAACACATTAGGAAATGCCCTATCACTGCGTATACAGCAGGTCTCCTGGCCACTGTACTTCTCCACATAGACAAAGGGAAATGTCAAATCCAAAGATTATTCATACATCTATGCAAATACACTCATAAGTCCAGAACATGTAAACAGTTGAATGCATTAGTACAGAGTGTGTGCTATGCGTAGCCAAATATAAATAAAATGATCAGCTTACGTATACGGGTTTTATAAGACAAATGTTATATTATTGCAAGATACTATAATATTTAATTAGCAGTGGGTTAATGTGATGCTCAAATGCACTCAAAAATAGAATGTTTTCATAATCTAAAAGTGTTAGATTTGGGTGGGAAAGTGATTGCAGGGTTTTTTTTTTTTTTGTTAATGGTACCAACAAGTCCAGTCTCTATTTGTCTGCTTCTCTGATGTCAGGAGAGAGGGACGCGGAATTTGGGCTAAACAGACGACAGAGGAGACAGAAGCACAGCACTGGATGAATGGAGGTTTAAAAAGCCAGTTGCTGGGAAGGCACCACTTAACCTGCAAGTATTTAGTAATTCATTACCCTTGTATATTTGAACACTGACTCATTCTTTGACATACGTGTATCTGTTTGCATGTTTTTGTGCCAGTACTTACATGGGAGTTATATAACGTATTCTTGTTCTTTATTAAAATTCCTTGGTCCTATATTTAGATCAGTGGGAATAAAGACTCCTGAAGACTCCTGTTTAAATGATTTTTTCTTTCTTTCTTTCAGTGAAAGCTATTCATGATGCATATATTCACTAAGTGTGGTACTGCTGAAGTCAAAAGAGCCTTAATTTGCTATAAGTTATCATAAAATACTTTAAAAAGGGAACTGAGTTTTTCTCACCTTGTGGTGACAGAAGGAGGCAGACACAGAGAAGTACTGGATGGACAGAGCAGGTGAAGTGAGGTGAGGTGACACTTAATAATGTTATATTTTTAATATTGACATTTTTTACATTGCTGTAGAACGACACAAGGACTTGAAGGATGTTCATATTTTCCTAAGCTGTAAACATTTTGTGACGGAGAATTAAAAGGTTTGCTTTAGACTTGCTAAAAGAAAATGTCTCTTTGTAATACAGTAATCATCTCATACACTGCTTGGCCAAAAAATCAATCTAATTAGACCAACTTTAGCTTGTGCCATGTGATATTTATTTCTGTATAGAGTAACATTTATTTTTGGAGATCTTATATGGGGTGAATTAGATGTAGGGAGATTTGAAACTTGTAAAGTGTTCTTGATCACTTCTCAAAGACCTTCAGTGGGACATTGTTTTGGACAGTTCTTGTGTGAAAATGATTCCCCAAGCTCTTTCACCAACTCTTTCACAATTTAAGTCTTGGAAATCCTTCCATCAGGGAATAAAAACTCCACTAATGCACACAATGCACTGGTATAGGAGCATTCTGGACTCATCAGAACACATGACCTTTTTCCATGGCTCCAAATTCCAGTCTATATGCACCCTAGCATACGAAAGCCTTTTTACCAAAGCCTTTTTTCTGATGAGTATCACTCAAAAATGTTTTTCCGAATGGCCGCACAGCTATTTAGTCCCAATCTGTGAGTTCTAATAACATTGTGTGTGTATCACTATTAAACAAAGCTCTGGATTTACTGCTGATTTTTTTTTCTATCATGCAACTTCACAATTTATATGAGCTCCATTCATAATGTTTTTTTTTTTGCTTAATACACCCCAATTATTTGATCTTTCTAAAATCGTGGACTTTTTTTTTTTTTTTTTTTTTTTGTCAGGCAGTGTATTTTTACATTATCATAAAAGTTGATTTTATGAGTGGCTGCCAAGAACAAAACAGTTCCAAAGACTCACTGGTAGAAAGAAGGTGCTTTTCTGTAAAATATAATGTATTTTCTTCATCTTGATCAGAGGTACTGTATGTACACACGTGGACAAAATTGTTGGTACCCTTCGGTCAATGAAAGAAAAACTCACAGTGGTCACAGAAATAACTTTAATCTGACAAAAGTAATCATTTAAAGAAATTCTATTAATGTTAACCAATGAAAGTCAGACATTGCTTTTCAACCATGCTTCAACAGAATTATTTAAAAAAATTAACTCATGGAACAGGCCTGGACAAAAATGACGGTACCCCTAGAAAATACTGACAATAATGTGACCAAAGGGACATGTTAATTCAAGGTGTGTCCACTAATTAGCATCACAGGTGTCTACAATCTTGTAATCAGTCAGTGGGCCTATATATAGGGCTCCAGGTAGTCACTGTGTTGTTTGGTGACATGGTATGTACCACACTCAACATGGACCAGAGGAAGTGAAGGAAAGAGTTGTCTATAAGACATTTAGCTATAAAACCATTTCCAAGCAGCTAGATGTTCCTGTGACTACAGTTGCACATATTATTCAGAAATTTAAGATCCATGTGACAGATCCAAGGTGAACTTCATGCTCAAGGAACATCAGTGTCAGATCGCACCATCCGTCGTTGTTTGAGCCAAAGTGGACTACATGGGAGACGACCAAGGAGGACACCATTGTTGAAAACAAATAATAAAAAAGCCAGACTGGAATATGCCAAACTACATGTTGACAAGCCACAAAGCTTCTGGGAGAATGTCCTATGGACAGATGAGACAAAAATGTAACTTTTTGCCAAGGCACATCAGCTCTATGTTCACAGAAGGAAAAATGAAGCATATGAAGAAAAGAACACTGTCCCTACTGTGAAACATGGAGGAGGCTCTGTTATGTTCTGGGGCTGCTTTGCTGCATCTGGCACAGGGTGTCTTGAATCTGTGCAGGGTACAATGAAATCTCAAGACTATCAAGGGATTCTAGAGAGAAATGTGCTGGCCAGTGTCAGAAAGCTGGGTCTCAGTCGCAGGTCATGGGTCTTGCAACAGGACAAACACAAACACACAGCTAAAAACACCCAAGAATGGCTAAGAGGAAAACATTGGACTATTCTAAAGTGGCCTTCTATGAGCCCTGACCTCAATCCTATTGAGCATCTTTGGAAGGAGCTGAAACATGCTGTCTGGAAAAGGCACCCTTCAAACCGGAAACAACTAGAGCAGCTTGCTCATGAGGAGTGGGCCAAAATACCTGCAGAGAGGTGCAGAAGTCTCATTGACAGTTACAGGAATCGTTTGATTGCAGTGATTGCCTCAAAAGGTTGTGCAACAAACTATTAAGTTAGGGGTACCATCATTTTTGTCCAGGCCTGTTCCATGAGTTAATTTTTTTAAAAATAAGTCTGTTGAAGCATGGTTGAAAAGCAATGTCTGACTTTCATTGGTTAACATTCATAGAATTCTTATTTATTATTACTTTTGTCAGATTAAAGTTATTTCTGTGACTATTGTGATTTTTTCTTTCATTGACCGAAGGGTACCAACAATTTTGTCCACGTGTGTATATGGATTTTTCAAAAGAACAATTACATGTAATAAAACATGTATTTCCGTAAATATAAAATAAAAATAAAATAGAAGATTTAGTGGATTAGGTGTATGTTAAAGCACATCAAAAAGATTAATGAGGAATTTACTCCACAGATTGTCGCTGTACATGCAGAGCTTAAATCAATAGTAGGTGTATTTGATGATTTGCTTCAATGTGACGGCCCTTGAGCAACTAAAAAAGCTCTGACCTGTCGAAGCAGGGACTCCACACTTCTAAAGGTTGTGCTGTTTTATCTGACACCAAAACATTAACAGCAAATGTTTCAAACCCTGTCAGTTGCGAGGTGGGGTCTGTGTAGATTGGTCTTCTGTGGGATCTGGCCAGACACATGAGACTTTGCTTCCTATGCATATCAGTGAGACTTGGGTTCACATTAATCACCGGTTGTCTTTTCTTGGACCCGTTTTAGTAGGTATTAATCAGTGCATACCAGGAACACCACAGCATTTTGTAGATGCTCCGACACAGTTGTCCAGCCCTCACAATTTGACCCTTGTAAAAATTACAAGAATCCTTATGGTAAGCTGCTTAATATTCCTCCATTATATACATATCCTCTTGCTAATGCAAAAAGTCAATATATGAGAATTTGTTGGTGAGGAGGTTATTAGTTAGCAACAAAAATAGATATTATTATTATTATTATTATTATTATTATTATGTGGAGATCCATTTATTTATTTTTTAAAAATCAATTGATTGATTTATTTCATTACTTATATTAGTGATTTGATTATTGATCACTGATCAACTCATCTTATTTGATTTTATTTGCTTTTATTTTATTTCATTTTATACTATGTTTAATATTACAATTAATCTTAATTGTGTACTATTTTGTTTTTAAATGATTTTATTCTTAATTCTTTAACAAATGCTACTTTGAGTTTCTTACCTTTTATGTCTGATGTAAAGAGTCCTTGGGTACTTGAAAGGCACTTATAAATAAATTTTATAATAATAATAATAATAATAATAATAATTAGTAAACGTCTTTAGTAGACAACACTAGAACCACCTTCTGGTGGCAGCAAATTGATTTTTCTCCATTGTTTCTAGCAAAGGTTTTGAAATCTACAGGTTGTAAATTCTCAGCCTGAAAAATCACACTTTAAAAAAAAAAAATGCTCATTGCTACTAATGCAAAGTTTAACATTGAGGTTCACTTAAATAAACTTGCAGTGCATAAACTTGATGATAGATGGCGCTGTAATACTTCAAATTTCAGATGGAAAACATTTCTATTTTCAGGAGAAACCTTTCTACAGGAGCTGCACAGCCACCTAGACGTGGTGTAGTGAGCACCTCATGTCCCTGCCAGAAAACCCACAAACAAGATTACATGATCATGTGAGAACAGGAACTGCTGGTATTGCTGCAAGGATGGATGTTAGGAAAACCTAGAAGATACGGTCACTAAAGTAATGTATTACATCTGGCACACAGGAGGAGCAGGCTGAACCTGGCCGTGCAGACATTTCTGTTTTTAATTCCAAATAAATAACCTGGTGTGTTTTATGTAACTCTTAGGTGAATTAAGCATTTAATGCATGATTTACACTTTCAAAGAAACACTGATTATGTTTTCCAAAACAAACAAAACAAAAAAAAACTGCACCTTAATAAATTAAATGTCAAGAAGCTCATCAATTTTGTCACGTGTCTGTCAAATCCATGTCTGATGTTTGTCTATGAATTGCCAATGTGGGGAGAAACAAAAACAAAAAATAGAAAAGATGGAAACGTGATGGACAGAGCAGGGGAAGAGAAGGTCAGAGCCCAGAAAAGAGCGATTTGTTTTCAGTGAAACTGGAGAGCCCACCCCCACTTACCACCAGCACAACCTACAGCAGAATCAATTACCACTTGTGAGGATGAAACCAAAGCCATGCAACACAGTAAGGGCATGACTCAAGGAGTGTGTGATTGAGGGTGTGCATGTGTCTGTAGGTGCGAGAGAGAGAGAGAGAGAGAGAGAGAGAGAGAGATAAGGGTTATGTATTTTAAATATTTGTTCATCATTATTAAGTAATTTCACACAAATCCTTATCTCTATCTCTCTCTCTCTCGCTCTCTCTCTCTCTCTCGCTCTCTCTCTCTCTCTGTGTGTGTGTGTGTGTGTGTGTGTGTGTGTGTGTTTGCTACTCCACCACTGGGTGCTGAGGACAGCCTGTGTGTTGTCACTCTACACCTCGAGGACACTGTGGCTCACCAGAGGCCAGTGTGGTTCAGCATGGGTTTGGAAACGTCTGAAACCTCTAACCACAGGAGCACGCTGGCCACCCAGACTGTCAGGGCACGAGCAATCACAAAATAAACTAGGGCTATGCCATTCCACAGAGCATGAGCAAAAGACCCAGGCATGGCATGGTATTTAATATATAGTATTCACAAGCCTGTAAGAAAAACAAATGAAAATGTCAATTACACATCTAAATGTGCTTAACACATCTCATTTAAATATAATAATAATAATAATAATAATAATAATAATAATAATAATAATAATAATAATTATTATTATTATTATTATTATTATTATTATTATTATTTATTGCTGTTGTTGTTGTTGTTGTTACACTGGATTATCTATTACAAGAGTAATGGTAATAAACTTCCTATTTTATATTTATAAAATTTATGTTTTGCTCACACTGGCAAGGGAATATGATGAACCAAAAAAAAAAAGTGAACCAAACTGATGTGAGAGCACTCTTCCCATTAAAATACTTAATATATATGTTGTTTGTCTTTTGGCTGCTCACAGCAAAGGGTCACCACAGCGGGCCATCCAGTTCACACATACAAGCTTGGCACGCAACCCTCCCATTTTATCCCGGCTTGGGACCGGCACTGCATCCAGTGGCTGAGGTTTGAGCACTGACTGGAAATTGAACCCAGGTCATTCGCATTGCAGGCAAAGAACCTACCACTGAGTCACCAGTGCCCATTGATTTTATATTTATATATACTATTATAATATTATATATATATATATATATATATATATATATATATATATATATATATATATATATATATATATACTGTATAGCAATTTATTTAGCATTTAAATATTTATACAAGTTTTTCTTTTTCTGAAGTGTGTATACATTTTCTTGGGCTGACTCTGGAGCAGTACCCTGAACCAGTACTGCACAATGAATCACATCAAAATTAAGGTCACGATATGGACCTGTGCAAATATTTAATCACAAAAGGTGGCAATTTATTCCAAGTTATGTATATGCACACAGTCAGGAAATGATGTGTAGTTTATCAATAATTTAATTGTTTGTTTAATTTTCATTTGTCCAATTGTTCACTATTAGCCTGTATGAACATATTAGTTTCAGTACAAACGGATACATTTAATAGTTAAATATCAGTTTAATGATGTGTGTGAAAATAATTGCATGTGAATTTTTGGAATAAAATTGTCATTGATATACTGTATCATATACAGAAACATGGATATATATTGGAGAAAACATCGAGGTAAGATACTGTATAGGTGACCTACAATTAAAGCCTGTGTTAATGTTCTGTCAGTCACTAATATATACGACTGCTTTCATTCCAATATGTCATCTTGCCTACTTATTACACCCTGTCATAACAGTTCCATGACACATTTAAGTAAACTATATAATTTAGAAACACATTCCATTTAAAAGTAATTTAATTTGAGCATCTATAAAATGTCCAACACTGTGACGGCCACTTGTCTTTCAACTCGAATCAAAATATGGCAAATCTGTAGAGAGTCTGAGAGAAAGCTTAAAGGAGTAGAAATAGAGGGATGAAAGGAGAGGAGTGAACAGGGCAGAAGGATAAAAGTGTGAATGGGTCCTGAAGGAAATCAAGGAGGACAGTACAAGTGATTGGTTACTATTAGCAGACTCTAATGGGTGTGACATCGATAAGGACTGTAACTTGATCTCATGTTTTTTAGTGCTAACTGCTGCACTCCCGTCCAGCCATCAATCATTATCGCACTCGGACTGGATTCCTTAGCTTGCTAAATATTTAATAAGCTTTTAAAAAGAAAACAGGCAGAAAATGAGAGTTAGAGAGCAAAAAGAGATTACCTCAGATTTGACCTCTTTTATATGTATTTCTCCTTCCAAAGGTCCTGATACATTTGCTTTTTGACTTTTATTATTGTAATGCTGGGGGGGGGGGGGGGGGGGGAGGGGGGGGAATCATGCACACATGCACAGTTTTGTCATTTTCTATGTATCTCTTTTTTCCGCCTTTTTAATCTCAGTTAAAATGACTGATGTTTATTAATAGACGCATAAACACAGCAAGCTGACAAAACCTTTTCATCACATACTACTGACGTACACCCAAAGTCACAGGACATCAGACTCTTCCCTAGTCTACTGGATCCATAATTAAAGTATATATTACTGCACATGGTGTGGTGTCAGGTGTCCAGAGGTGAGATCTGATGCCTGGAGATCTGCCTCTGGATCAGTAGGCCCATTAGCAGGTATGAATTATACAGTGCATTCAATGCCAACATCTGCAAAGCGATGGAGATTAAGAGAGGGAGGACCTGGCAGAGTGGACATTCCATCAAAATCGAAAAAGAATAAGAAAAGAGTTCATTTGGACTTCTACATTTGACCTATCAGTTGACCTATCCCATGTCTGTCTTTTTCCTTTTTTATTTTATATTAGTGTAATGATGAGAGCGAGTCAAGGGTGCAAGAAGTGATATATGTTGACAGTCAGGCTGGAACTGGGCACGCACTTGGACACTGATTGGATCATGACTGAACAGAGGAACATTTGACCCGAGGCATGGAATGCTGCCTCTGAGTTGTCTCTAAAGGATGCTGGACTGTGGTCATCAACAGGTTTATCATAGCAGGCAGCTGGAGAGGAACAGTTGCTTGTCAGGTTGACAGGTTGGCCTCCACGGTGTATTCAGCCTTTTGCTGGAGAAACGTGCAGGGAGCCATTCTTTCGGCCTCACCCTTGTCCCCTTGGTGTTTCTCGCTCCTGCCAGTTAAATGCAGAGGGTAAATACCCTTAGAGAGGCACATACCTCTTAATGAGGAACACTATTCTATCACCATACAGTTCTATCACCATACTGCCCTGTCTCTCTTTCTGTCTCTCTGTCTCTAAATCACTCACTCACTCACTCACTCACTCACTCACTCACTCACTCACTCACTCACTCATTCTGTGTGTCTCAAAGTTCATCTATCATACTAAACTGTATGCCTTAAATTATAACTGTGTGAATAATTATTTTGAAAATACTCATAAGTATTATGGTATGTAGACTGTATGTATATGTATAGTCAAGAAAATCTTATGTTAATATCTTGAATAAAATCTGGGGAGTCTGAAGGCCCGATCAAACACCTTGAATTCTTGAGATTTTAAGCCCCATACATGGCAATCTGTGATGCATTGAGTGTTTTAACTTCCTATCAAAGCCAACATTTACTGTTTTCAGTAATTTGTGCTGCATTGGACATCTTGTCCCAATGATCGGACAGGATGGACAGGACTTTGGCCCAACAGACATAGATTAGAGCCTTTGGTTCTCATGATCCTGTGAGAGGTTTATATTAGTATATAACTGATCATCAGTGTTATTCAAGTCTCATGTCATGTTAATGTTATGGCTGGTTGGTGTAAAGCGGACTGTCATTCTGTGCTGCCAATAAAACTAATATATCATGATGCAAAATAACTATTTGTGACATTAAATGCTAAAATGAAATATTGTTAAAAGTTAAAAAGCCAAACTTTGCATCTTATTGTTGGATGGTCTGTAGTCTTTGGCTAAGTTGTGACTAAGTTGTTATTTTACATCCACTGAATTTGCAATGTTGATCAGACAATTTAGTTTATTAGTGCTATATGAAATGTATTGTAGCATAAATTAATTTTATTGTTATAAATATTGCTTATTAGAATTAATGGGCAAGTGAGATGATGTCCATACATGCAGGCAGCATAAAATATGCCTGGAAAGAAAGACACATAAATTTGTCTCACCTAAATTCAGATGTAAATCTGAATTAAATTTTTAAAAATAAATCTGAATAATAATAATAATAATAATAATAATTTATTATGTATATAATACTATTTATTATTATTATTATTATTATTATTATTATTATTATTATTATTATTATTATTATTATTTACTATCCACAACTGCAGAGATAACCCAATTTTAAATCAGACCCATTTCAAGGTCTCTTGCTTTGAGTACTGTAAATCAGATATTAATGTTCTATGATTAACATAAATCCTGGGATAATATTAGTTGTTGTTTTTTTTTATTAGAAAAAAATATATACTGTACAGCACAGTCATCTACTTTATTTGAATTTAAAATGTAGAAATGTAGGCTCAGGACTTTTGCACAGCTCTATATTAAATGTAGATATGCAAACACATCCAAAATCCTGAATTTTTCGTGTGCTTGAATTCCAAAAATAACATTCTAGTGTCCGCTATGTATTTTACAAAGAAGTCTGGCAGAGGTCCATAAGAAATTGTAGTCATAAAACGTTTGCAGGTACTGTAAGTTGCCTAAGCAATAGCAGAACATATTAACAGCAGGCAAAATTTGCATTCAGGAAAAAAGTATCCGATTTTCATCAAGCTCTCTGATTAATGGAGAGCTTATATTATAAAGGAAGTTATTTGAGATTTTGCATGAAAAACAAGCTGGACATTACTGGATTTTCCACAGATTTGTGTAGGCTAACAAATTCCTGTATAACCAGTTTAAAATAGAGAAATAAATATAAATTTTACTGATTTATAAACGGTAAAATTATGAAATTGCATAATTTTTTACCTTGTTTTACATGCTTCATATAATACTAGCAATTAATACATTAATGTTTATATATATATATATATATATATATATATATATATATATATATATATATATATATTAACATTAAAATAAAAAAGTATTTTATTTTACTTTTTGCGGAAAAATTACATTTTAATTCAGTTTGATAGCCCTGCTATGTATCATAACAGCAAGCTGTTTGCATTAATTATATAAATATGATTTATATAATAATATTTTATATAAGTGAATACTAATGACTGAAGTGTAATTGTAGTGTCAATCAGTAGTTCTTTACTCTTTGTAGTGCTCTTTTCATATCTGCTTAGTAAACATACTCTTCTTATGAGACATATAATAAACTAGCTAGACATTGACATTGTATACACTGCATTTCTTTTACTTTTGTGATTTTATTTTATTGTTTTGTCGAAAAACCTATTTTTAAAAAAAGTCTATTAATTCTAATATATAAAAATATTTCAATTACAAAGTTTTGGTAATCTTAATAACTTAGCTTTGCCATATCTTGCTGATTTTCTGGGTTTTCTGGGAGTTTTACCAAATTGTTTATGTTGTTATATTTGAATTGTTGTGTTTTTAAATTTATGAACCCATACACCTCTTTCTGAGCCACATATAAATGTATATGGCTAATTTATTATAAATTTTATTTAAATCACTTTGGACTTTGACTCAAAATGGAAAGTGCTAGATAACTCATGGTCATGCTTTAGAGGAACAGGGTTACAGAAGGTCAGTGATTCACAGCTCCACTAAGTTACTGCTGTTGGACCCTTGAGCGAGGACCTTCAGGGTGCAGTGTCATAGCTGACAAGCCAGGATATGTGATGAAAAGTATTGCACTGTGCATTAATGTGTATGTGAAAAATTTCATCAACACAGCTGAGATTATGCACCTCCAGGTTTCATATGTAATTTTTCATATGTACTTATAAAGAACACTTTTTTCCAGTGTGGTGTTTGCATTATTAAAGTTGTCAAATCCCCCCTAACTAATTTAAGTCTAGTGTTTCTTAAACAGATCACATACAGTATTCCAATGCTCTGCTTCATATTCAAGAGAAAACCTTCTCTTGCTTCATTTAACATTGCTTATGATATCAGTCTCGGCCAGACAGTTTTATTATTTGTCTTGCTTCCATTTCTCTTTATATATGAACTCTGATATCTATTTACGTGTCGGTCCTCATAATGATTTATGATACACATTTAAAGAAAGCGTATTCTCCTTCAGTGACCTTACAACCGCAGAATACCGTTAAACACATTTCCAGAAACATGTAGGTAAATAAAATGGAAATACCAGGCATTCAAAAAATAAATAAATGTGCCTGTGATTACACCTGAAGAGTAGAGGGCCTGTAGTTTGTGTAAAAAAAAAAAAAAGAGAAAGAAAGAAAAAATAAATCTGATTTTTTTCACATGAAACCTGTCAGAGCATTAGTCTAAATTTGTTTGTCCAGTTGTGCAAATCTGTGCATTGATTCTCCCTCCTGTCAAAGGCTTGTACAAAGGAAATTAGTCAAAAAATCCCCCTGTTGCTAGCAGCAGCATACTCTCAGTGCTTTCTACACAGATCCATTAAGCTGAATTAAATCTATACTAAAAACAGAGTCTATAATACATGTTGCGTAGTGCATAACTGATCTGCAAGACAAAAAAGATAAACACTTTCCAAATTTAGTGCATTTAATCAATGTCATTGAAACATCCAAAAATGCTAAAGAGAGAGAGAGAGAGAGAAATGTCTCAACATCCACAATGCGGAAAGCATGAACTCGTCTATAGGTTTCCTGTCCATTTGCATTTTTTGCCATCATGAATATTATTCATTTATGTTAAAATACTGAATAAAAAACATAAAGGTTGCACTTTTTTGAAACTTGTGTTCAACAAAGCTAAGTTGGACAAAATGTAAATTAACATGGTTGCAGTTAGCAGATCTAGCAATGGGTTCCTTAATGACAAGCCTTCTGAATTTATACTAATAAATTATATCAAAATCAGCTAATACAGCGTCATGGGGGTCTGGAGCCTATCCCAGGAGACTTTGGGAATAAGACAGGGTACACCAATAGGGTGCACACGCACACACACACACACACACACACACACACACACACACACACACACACACACACACACACACACACACACACACACACACACACACACACACACACACACACACAGTAGGCAATTAACCTAATCTGCATGTCTTTAGACTGTAGGAGGAACATGCACACTCCACCATTAATCCAAGGCTTCAACATTTATCATCATTGTCTCCTGATTTTTGATCTTGTTACTTTTTGGAATCTTTCTATAGTTTTGCACTCTTTATTATAGTCAGATTGTAACATAAATGTCTGTTCTGACAGTTCATAAGATATTTAAGATAAATTGGTTCTTTCGGAATAAAAAAAAATAGTGTAGTTTTGTATGTATTAATTCTATGTCTACATTACTACAATCAATTGTATTTGTAAATGTATGTGTTTAAATTTTATGAGTTTACCATAAACATATCTTTTCCCCTTCTGCCTTTGTATGTTTTATCTTGGAGTCGCCATATCAGATTATTTGATCCACAAGAGCTGTCACAGGTTTTACAGCAGATTTCCTTCCTGTTACAGTCCTCCCTTTTTCTAACTGGGTTTGTGATTGCAGTGGCAGGGTTGTACAGTATGGGCTTTGCAATATACTTGAAAGAACAACAATTTAACCTTTTTTTGTGTGTCTTGTGGAGAAATAAATCACAACAATTTAGAGACTATTTAGTGCAAGAGCTGTTCTTTAACTAAAGTTTGAAAGAATGGTATTTTAATGATAACTAGCAGAATATCGAAACTGTTCAAACAAAGTGTTTTTAATGTTCGATAAAGTCACCTGTTTATACTACAGCTACAGTTTTATGACTGTTTTATCTCTGTTTTTAAAAAAAAATCTAGTTTAAAGGAAGAAACAAAAAAATGATAATTTCACTAAACTCTAGACATAGAATAACAATAAATTTACAGAACAGTCTTTTGAAACTAAATACTTTTTAAAAGGAAAAATATCATGATGAAAAGCCTCTTCAGACTGCTCTCTAATGTATACATGGTCTATTTATTATTCTTTAGAGAAAGAACTTTTTGCAGTCTCCTTACTATAATACAGAAAGAAATATGTTTACTTCGTTCCAATCCACAGCATTCTTGGCATACAACACTATTTGGCCAGCTAATTGAAAGCCCCTTGAGACTTGTGCTGGTATTACAAGCAGGCAGCCTGAGACTGTTATCACGGGAATGATGCATAAGCCAAGAACAGTTGGTCCCAAAGGAGTGATGATGAAGAACTGAGGCATACAGGCCATGACAGGTAAACAAAACACTCACCCCATAGTCCTTCCAGTCTTAGACTGACCCTGTCCACAAGCCAGTGGTGTGAGACCAAATGCAAGCATGATAAAGAAGCAGTAGGTGCAACACGGAGAATAAAAAAGAGAAAATACCGATTCATAATAATTTACAGGCCAGTAAATAGCAAGAGCAGGCAAGAGCAAGCGCGGTTCTAATGTGCTTTCATTACGTTATGATCACCTTCTCGTCTTGTGTAGATAGAGAATATTTTTTACATTAGCTACAAGATTCAGTCAAATTATTTTTCAAAAGAAAGTGTATATATCAGACTAAAGAATTTATATAATATAGACATGTATATATTAGACTAGATTAATACATTTATGAAACTAAAACAGTTTCAGCATATTTGCATCAAAGCTAAAGCTAAAACAGTGTAATTGCTTGTGTTCCTTTTAAAGTCATTTTTTAAACTAGAATTCCAAAAGTCCATATTTCAGCTGCTTCCTTATTCCTTATGGTGCGTCCTTATCAAGTGCATTGTGTGCACTTTGCCCTTGTGGTTAATTGCTGATCCTTTACCCCCAGTAACAGAGATTTCCTGTTGATTATTTTTTTTCTAACAGGATGAATCCTTGTTACTGACAGCAGCAGGTCAGAGATTCTCCAGAATGCTTCAGTTTAATTTGAAGGTCCGTCTTGAGAAGAATGAATAAAAGGAAAATGTTACAATCAAATGCAATGAAACAAAGAATTATTACACAATAAAACATATGCCTTTGCCTTCAGATTCACTAACATTATGTAGAAAAATGTACTATGAAGTAGTCTTTATTGTTACATTTATGACGGGCCTGACTTCAGCCTGCAGTGTAACAACCTCAGAGCGTCATGGCCATTAGTCCCCTGTGGAGCACTCTAAGTTATTTAACAAAGCGGGCGTAAACTATTGAAGGAAAATGTCTGCCATATTTACCACATGATTGTTTGACCTTAGCGCTTGTTGTTTCGCCCCCTCCCCTTGTGTTACTGTGTTGAAGGAAGGAAACTTAAATCAGCAATTTACATGAATAATTAACAGCTCACTGGGATTAATTATTAATGTGTTGCACAAGTAATTGCTCCCGTTTAAGAGAGAGAGTCTGACTTTATGGAACACAAGATAGAGTGAGCAGTGCAATTCAGAAATAGTTGCTATCTATCTATCTATCTATCTATCTATCTATCTATCTATCTATCTATCTATCTGTCTGTCTGTCTGTCTGTCTGTCTGTCTGTCTGTCTGTCTGTCTGTCTGTCCGTCTGTCTGTCTGTCTTTGGTTCTTTTGATCTGTTTCCACCCAAATATTTATAATTCCAACGTTTATAATAAACAGTATTATACTCTCACGGAGTGTGTCTCATATTCTTGTTAACTGCTAGCTAATTAAAGTCGTCATCTCAGTCTGTTTAAATTAAAAGCGGAGTGGTGGCTCAGGCGGCTAAGGCTCTAGGTGGTTGGTTTGGGTATATGAGGATCCTGGTGTGAGGATTGGACTGTCCGATGTGGTGAACACTTGACCGAGCAGCTGAATGAAAGTTTAACCGATTGAGATTAAACTTTATTTCGGCTGATCCATCAGGACTGTAAGTTTGTAGGTCTGATTCATCTCAGTTTTTATGTTAAATTGCACATTACTGAAAACAAATGCAACTCTTTCCAAAACAAAACAAATACTTTTGCAAACTTTTACACATCATTTTCTTTAAGTCAATCGATAACTGTCAGTTAAAATCTACATGCCAAAATAGTATATACTCGTCAGTAACCACTATGAACAAAGATATTTTTAAAAAGTTATAACTTCAGTATTTTACATGTTTGATAAAATCTCAATGTGCATTTAGAAGTTTCCAAACTCACTGTGTGTCACTTAGCTTCCAATGTAAGTGTGAAAGCCAGCCATTCCTCTTGTTCTTTCTCCCTGCGCCTCTTCCATCCAAATGTGAAAGAACCTGGTGCGTCTCAGACAGTTCTCTAGCTATTCTCATTCAACCTCTGGACTGAGGTACTCTGAACACCAATTATCTTTATGACAGCTAATACAGACTAAGACCACCAATAAAGCAGACCATGTTAGCTCTTAACATTATCTAATCGTTTTGCACCTCTTTAATTACGGTGAAACTTTCATGTGAAT
Source organism: Clarias fuscus (assembly GCA_030347435.1). NCBI lineage: Eukaryota > Metazoa > Chordata > Actinopteri > Siluriformes > Clariidae > Clarias > Clarias fuscus. Next base: position 7,750,910 of record CM059227.1, read on the forward strand.
TGTAGTGTGTTTTCCAGTACTACAGTATATCAGACAAGTTTCCACCCTGAAAGACTGTCACATATGAAGACACGATTTTAATCAGCTTGTAAATCACAACTTTAAGTTGAGGCATCAAGTTCATGCATGTAGCAGTTTCTAATCATCTGTCGTAAAAGACCACCAAGGTTTGGGTGGGTGGTAAGATCCAAGCTTACTCTATCACTTTGATCTATTTGGAGCACGGAGCCAAATCTCTGCCTCTTTCCCTACTCCTGAGATAATTTCCTAGTCTAGGTCTATCAACTTTTTATCCTGCTATATTGTTTTCTGGCAATCTGAGTATCTTATCACACTTTTGCAATACACTGCCATATCTCAAAGCCTTGATCTTGCTTGTAATTGCAACTGTTACGCAATCATCTTCCCTGCAATTGCTTTGTGAGATAATAAGCTATCAGCAGTGTTGACTGTTGTAGAACAAACAGTCCTCCCTATAAATATTGAACAATGCCCTCATTTGATAAAGTGAGGTAGAACTACACTATTGGCTTTTGCACTGACGAAACATTGCACTCCAATCTGAAAGTGTCAAGAGTGGTCCAAAAATTGGTTCGTGAAATAAATGGAATGAATGTTGTATTCTCTTATAATTCATTAACTACACAGAGATTAATTAATTCTCTTAAGATGTGCAGTATATGCTTGGACCATTATTGGTCAGCAGCATCATTTTGTTCGAGCACGTGTTCAGTAGTCGTTGGGAGTGTAGGGAAGCTGCATTGCTCAGTTACTCAGCACCAGCACTAGCAGGCTGAGAAGCTCTGTCCTGTCCACGACTCTTGGCTGCCATAATAAAGCAATTAGTGGGAGCTGGCAGGCAAACACCACCCACCGTTTCGAGGGTTTCCAAGACAGGTCCTGCCAATGCCAATCCCTAATAGGATCCCAAGCACAGTTCTGCAGAGATTCAATTGGATTCGAAGCCAATCAATCATCCGAGCTATTGACCTCTGATTGGATTTAGAAGGCATGTCAGGGACTCTTTGATTTTAGCTCTGGCCCAATGAAGCTGGATGTGAAGGTTTATTGTTTCAGACGGGTGGAGGGCCTTGTTCTGGGTTTGACACACTGCCAGGAAAGATGGATGTGTACAGTGAATGCTGTATCCATCCATCAACATTAGAGTCAGTCATACCATACCATCAAAAGTGGTCAGGATTACTTATAACGTCATCCCTCTCTGGTCCAAAACAAGCCATGCATAACTACGAAGGTGGTGTTATTCTTTTAACAGTTCACAAGAAAGTTTTAAAACATAAAAAGCACACATCTTAAATAGGAACAGTCCAGGTAAAGTACTTTTACCATCTTCATACGGCAAGTATGGACTCTTAATATGTACCACTGTATATGTGGTGGAATACAGTACAAACAGTCACCATACACCAAGACTTTAACCTTCTGTCAGTATGTTTTAAATGACAGGAGATCAATTTTTCCATTTACAATCCACTGAAAAATAACTGTGTGTTCCCACAAACATTCCACAGATAAATGATGAATATCAAGGACAGTGAAGGAATAATGGCATGAATTACTTCGGTCTTTCTTCATAGTGCTGCAATAATCTCAAAGTAGCCATTACACATAACGACTGATCAATGTGCCCTCTAAAGGATCTTGAGAGCGATGTAGATGTCGAGGTAAACAAAGACAAAAAGGTGAAACAGAGTGTAGTTCACCTGAAGTAAATACCAGCAAACAGGTTATTTCCGTCTATTGTAGAAGACACGTAACTGTTCTTTTAGGGGTGGTGTAAGCATTGTAGGATGGTTTGCAATTGAAGATGATTAATAAACACATGAAGTGTGACTGAATGACTGACTGGGACAAAAAAATAATCATTCTCTCTCTCTCTCTGTTTGTGTGTATTTACCTTCTTCTATTTCCAGTGTTTTCCCATACATCATCTTTTTCATGATATCCTTTTTCCCTTTAATTCCTATACCCACCCCACACTTACCTGGTGTATTGCTTTAGAGCATGCAATTCAATTGCAGCCTCCCCTGTGCCTCAGGCCCTTCAAGCTTGTAGTTGTGCATTATCCCATTACAGCCAAACAGTTTTGACACCCACTGACTAACCGATGCCATAGATAATACCATAAAGACAATGCTCAATACAAATCAGGTCAGGATAACTCATTTAACCCCGCCATACATATTTCTTATGTGTAACTCGAAACGCTGGAAAAATGAAATCAATAGAAATGTTTCTTGTTAATGAAGATGTACCGGGCTGCCATTCTTGTGGCCTGTGTGGCTTTCAGAGCTCACAGCTTGGTCATAATAAATCTCCCAGTGCGGTCAGTTGGGTGGTCAACATGGTAGAAAAGCCAGACAAACCTGTCTCACCCTCTTGTACCTATCTTAATGCAGTGTGAATCATTACGTGTGTACAGTGCTTGCTTACTGATGTCATGTGCTGTAATGAAAAGTGTCGGTTTTATGCACAGCATAAGATGACTTAAAACTCACGGAGGCATACTGTATATTCAGTAATTCAATTATAACATTTTGACATTGTTTTCTTTTTTTTATCAAGAGAATAAAACATATTTACTAAAATCCTTTGTTAGGTTCATAATTGTTATATACAGTACTATTATGCTGTATATACACCTGAGGAAATCATAGGAAAATCATATATAGGTACATTATAGGTACAGTATACAGGGGTTGGACAATGAAACTGAAACACTGGCCAAGTTTAGTGTTGGAGGTTTCATGGCTAAATATGACCAGCCTGGTAGCCAATCTTCATTGATTGCACATTCCAGTGTGAAGGTTTAATTAGTCAAGTCAAGTCAAGTCAAGTTGTCATTTCAACCATTTACAGTTCAGTACACAGTGAAACAAAACAACGCTCCAACACAACATAAATAATAACAACGCACTTTACCGGAACCAGCTAGCTAACTAAGATATCTAATTAGCTGACTAGCTCAGATATGACAGATTTACATTTTTAAGTTAACCTAAAACTATCAATTTCTATAGACAACAAAGTGCACGTGCAAATGTGCAAACAAAGAACTACATGACAATTACATTAGCAAAATAATTTAGCAGAGTAATAGCACAGTCTTGCTAAAAATATTGCACAATGAACACAACATTATGGGCGTATGAGCACACCACCAAGAAGGACGAACCACATCCAACAGGAGTAACTGTGGACGCAAGAGGAAGCTGTCTGAAAGGGACGTCCGGGTGCTAACCCAGATTGTATCCAAAAAACATAAAACCACAGCTGCCCAACTGCAGGATTAAATGTGCACCTCAACTCTCCTGTTTACACCAAAACTGTTCGTCGGGAGCTCCACAGGGTCAATGTACATGGCCGGGCTGCTATAGTCAAACGTCGGTTTCAATGGTGCCAGCAGCGAAAATCTTGGGCTGTGAACAATGTGAAACATGTATTGTTCTCTGATGAGTCCACCTTCCCTGTCTTTCCCACATCCGGGAGAGTTACGGTGTGGAGAAGCCTCAAAGAAGCACACCACCCAGACTGAAGCATGGTGGTGGATCAGTGATGGTTTGGGCTGCAATATCATGGCATCCCTTAGGCCTAATACTTGTGCTAGATGGGCGCATCACTGCCAAGGACTACCGAACCATTCTGGAGGACAATGCGCACCCAGTGGTTCAAACATTGTAACCTGAAGGCGGTGCCGTGTATCAGGATGATAATGCACAAATACACACAGCAAGACTGGTGACAGAGTGGTTTGATGAACATGAAAGTGAAGTTGAACATCTCCTATGGCCTGCACAGTCACCAGATCTACATATTATTGAGCCACTTTGGGGTGTTTTAGAGGAGCGAGTCAGGAAACGTTTTCCTTAATTTCATAATTTCATATACACACACAGACATATATATATATATATATATATATATATATATATATATATATATATATATATATATATATATATATATAAAACATTATGACCATCAGCTTTGCCACCATAACCATGATGCACTGTATATTCTGACAACCAGCAGTAACCTTTTTCCTCAATCTGATCTACAGTACACTAGCACTTCTATTAGATCGGATTACACGGGTCAGCCTTCAGTCCCCATGTACACCTATGTGCACCTTAGTGACCTATGACCCTGTTGCCAGTTCACCGGTTTTACTTCCTTGGATCACTTTTGGTATGTCCTCACCACTGCAGGCCAGGAAATTCCTACAAGAGCTGCAGCTCATAGTCCTCCAGTCATCACAATTTAGTCCTTATCAAAGTCACTCAAATCCTTACGCTTACCCATTCTTCTGGTCAACACATGAACGTCAGGAAAAAAGGTCCACTTGCTGCCTAATATATCCCACCCACTTCCAGCTACCATTGTAACAAGATATTGTACTGTGAGAAGGGGCAAATTTTAATAACGAGACAACTCGTTAGCTCGTTACTGCAGCTCATGAGGGACGTTCCGAGGCTGCTGTGGTCAGGACATACCAAAAATGATCTGGAATGAAAAACTGGTGACAGTGTTATGGGTGTCCAGTGTTTACTCATGCACATGGGGAGCAAAGGCTCAATTTAGAGTCTTCTTGCTTGTTTTTCAAGCGCAGTTCTTCATTTTAGGGCAAAATGTGTATGTGAGTGGAGAATATACTGTTCGTACAGTAAGATCAGGATCTATAGGTATTAAAACAAGAAATACAAAAATATAACTGGAGATCACACTTTGACAAACCTTGAAATACACAGAGATAAGGCATATAGAGCATTATTAGGAAAATAGATTCCTGCAGATGCAGAATCCATTGTGGGGCACACACACACACACACACACACACACACACACACACACACACACACACACACACACACACACACACACACACGCATGCACGCACGCACGCGCACACACACACACACACACACACACACACACACACACACACACACACACACACACACACACTCTAGTAGTGATAAAGTGAGAGTGGTCACCCCCTCTGTCCTCTACTCTGACATATATCACAGCCTGCAGCTTGTGTGGCAGCGCACATTGATCGGCCATCACACTGATCACATTACAAGCCAACCAGATTAGATTTGCATTTTTAATTTATTTCCTTTATGAAAAATTGCACTGGCCAGTTAAAATATGACATATATATGAATGTATCTGTACACACACACACACACACACACACACACACACACACACACACACACACACACACACACACACACACACAATGTAGATATATATGAGGGATTAAAGGACATGACTTTAATAAACATCAAACCAGACAAACAGAAACAGGTAGTGATGCTGGGACAAGAAAAAAAAAAACAGATATTTTATTATAAATAATTTTTTGACACTTTACATATCATGAACATGTTTTTTTATTTTTTTTTATCTGTTCTTTATCCAATACAGACTCAAGATATTTATAAGACAACACGCACCTTTACATAGATATGGACCATGGACTTACGTGATAAGAACTCTTTATGCTCAATTGGGTGTAATAATTTTTTTTATCATAGGAGCATCTGTGGAAGAGTAGATAGGTTGGTTTGATAAGGTATATGCTCATTAGATGGTAAAACAATAAATGCAAAAAGCAAAAAAAAAAAAAAAAAAAGTTAATGCAGCATACTGGGACTTTAGTGACCTTGGGATGTGCATTCTGGCATGATGTTGCAATCAAATGCTTCCATGTAAATGAGGAAGGGAAAGAATTCTAAGCCACATTCACCACAACTAAATTACACAGAGAACAACTGCAGTGCAATGACAGGTGACAGAGGTTTTTACTTAAGCACTGTCTGACTTCCTGAATAGCAAAAAAAAATAATGCACTCAGCCTCTTTAGTAAGAAACTTCTTTAGTTTCTCTCTGATTGCTGTATGAGCATGCATCGTCTTACAGGCTGTTGTTTTTATTTATTGTATGTTACTCTATGTGTTATTATTCAATATATTATTAGGAATTTCCATTTGGATATAATCTGATTACCTTGCAACAATAAACAATGACCTCATAAATCATTACTGAGCTCAAAAAGGTGCCATAAACTACAGCTAAGTTCACACTGCAAGTGCCCAAATTATCTCATTTTATATGGCAGACATTTGTCTTTTCACGAATAGAAACATTTGAACAGTAAATGACCAGTAAAACTTAACGCATTTCATTTTCAGTCTATCTACAGTAAATAGCAAGATGACAATACTACTGTAAATATTGAAATACCTACATCTTTTAAACATGTCCAACTCAACATCTGGGATAACCTCACACAGTTGGGAAATGATCTAGAACATTAGGCTTGATGGTCAAATCTTTTGAAATTCTTTTATCAAATAAAAAATCTAATTTCTTAAGCTTCAGGATACTCAAACTTAATACTGAGAATAGAATACAGCAAGTCCCCAACTTATCGATATTTGAGTTAAGAATTTAAGCAGATACGAACGGACCGCGGTTCCATTGTAGAAATTGTAGAAAACATAGACACTGCAGTACACCAGATACCAATATTTACAATTACAGTGGAACCTTGGATTACGAGCATAATTCGTTCCGGAAGCGGTCTCATATTCCAAAATACTCATAAACCAAATCAAACCTTCCCATAAGAAATAATGAAAACTCAAATAATTCATTCCACATCCCAAAAAAATAAATTCAGAAAAATTATTAATACAATCTATAAAGTAAAAATAAAACACATTAACCTGCACTTTACCTTTAAAAAAAAGTTTCAATAAATCCCAACAGATAAGTGTTTCGGTTTGTGTGCGCAGACGCACACACTCTCTCGCAGTAAAAGCGAGAGAGTGTGTGTGGGTCGGTGTCAAGTCAAAATTAATTAATAATCTTTGCTCATCTTGCAGAACACTCGTAAACCAAGTTACTCGCAATCTGAGGTTCCACTGTATATACAATAATTTCAGTGTGTAAGTAACTGAAGGAAAAGTAAAAAAATTTATTTACTGATACTTGTCCTATGCTGTTGAGCACATCGGGCAATGGGTTTTGTCTTTTGCATAAAGTAAAATGGCGGTTTTGTTAGGCCGGTGTCCAACCCTCCTCATTTCTCATCCATGGAGTGTCATAACCTTTTTTTTTTCTTTTTCTTTTTTAATGGGCAAAGAGTTAATCACTTTTTAATCAAGAGTTTGTCACCATCACCCCTAAATTACTAAATATGAAAAGTTAACAATAGTTTAAATCTACAGCAGTTTTTAAGCAACTAAAGCACCTGTGTAATTATGGATGCTTTCTAAGAATTTTGTTAATATAGTTTATTTCATGTGCACTGATTAAATTGTTCATTTCAATGACAGTTATAGTTACTATAAAGAAGCAGGTGTGTTTATGGTGGCATGGTGGTTAGCACTGTTGCCATGTACCTCCAGGGTCTGGGTTCAATTCCCACCTTGGGAAGATCAATCGCTCCCTGGACTGTTACTCTGCTCACTTGTTTTCACATCCATCTATCTCCACTGCCCTCCATCTGCCTGAGCCTGATGCCCCTCGCGTTTTTGTTTTTGTGTTTTCCCTGTGTTTGGTGGATTGTCTCCAACAATCCAAAGACTAAAGAGTAGGCTAACTGGTGTTCCCAAATTGCTCCTGGGATAGGCTCTAGATCCCTGCAACCCTGTATACAGAAAAAAGCAGTATAGAAGGTGGGTGAGTGAGATGTGGAGACACTGAGGAGACACTTTAGTACACTGTTATTAAAAAACTCTAAAACCTCCAGAAACATGATCACCAGACCTGTTTCTCTCGGTTGCCACATTGTTTTGGTTCACTCGACTTTTTGCACTGCATTGCCTGTCCAAATTGCCAAGCGTACTGTATAATAATCGCTTTTTATGTTCCCCAGTAGTAATCTAGTTTGGGTTTTATGATGAATTTGATTTGTTTTTTAAATCGCATCATCATTAAGATAAAGTAAAAGATTTATTTGTAATGGGAGGGTGCTGATGTCAAATAAGCAACTTATGTGCAGGATGTGTCCATAAAGCAGATTTACAATAACCTATATGAAGTAGGTCTATGAGAAAAGATACTGTATAAGAGAAAATCTAGAGCAGATGGGCACTTCATCTCAACCGGACTTACAATTCCTGTAAAGATTTGTTCTCTGGAGCTACTGTACCATTAGACTAATTGGGCCCAGCTTACTTGCCTGAGCAGGATAAGGGAGAATTACCTGTTGACCTGTTCGTGTCTCCGTGACTTATGGTTTGATCAACACAATTAGTTTTAAAGAAGAAAATAGTGTGCTAGTGCAGTTATATTATAAAACATGAATGTCTGTTCCCAGTACTCTCCTGTAACACTCTGGAGTCCAGTGCACTCTAATACACTTATCCAATTGTTTCACTTGTCCTTGGTGTATATTAAAGGATTCATGGTCATAGAGAAATTTTACTTTTTAAAGATGTGTCACACTGTGTTGCGTTCACCATCTTTTGAACCCCTTATGCAGGTGTTTCAGCATTTTTGTTTGGCTAAACAGTTGTTTAAATCATTTAAAGAAGATGAACAAGAGAAAAGATTGATAAGATCTGTTTTTTAACAAGCAGGAAAAACTGTAATATTTGCACAGGTCAGCCAACACAAATATATTTGAAAAGTTCAGCAATATGAATGTTTGATTAAGTCAATATAGTACAGGGTGAAGAGACTGTACAGACGAACTGTTTTAATTGTAAATGTCCATACTGCCCCAAATATTTTGGAATTGGCATTAAATTTTACATTTCTTTCACAATAGCTAGCCTAACAGTCAGCTAGCCTGACTTGCCATTCTAGCTGTACTCCAGGTGTACTGTAGCTGACAGCCAGGTGGCAACTATCAAGGATAATGTTTTATGAATTCTAATGCTCGGGGTGAGTGTGTGTGTGTGTGTGTGTGTGTGTGTTGTCCTGGGGTGAGGGGGTAATGGGGGGTGGGGTGTTACGGGGCTGGGTACTGGTGTCACGGGTATCGACCTGAAATTACTTTGTGCAGGGTGGGATGTCTGTCTAGCCGATGATGCAGATAAGCCACTTCAAAGTTATGACAAGACTAATTAATGTGGTATTTCCGCTACATTTGGACTACACGACTTTTCTTGTTTATTTTTCCTGACATAAGTTACTTCTTGAAACGAGAAAGGCCCCCCTTGTAGAAAAGTTTTTTTCCCCATATTTTTCTTGCATCTGGAACCAACAAGCATATAAAGCATTTATAGTTTAAATGTTAGACCAATTTATTATAAAATGACTAAATAAAGTTCCACTTTCTATGATTTTGTAGACTGCTTGATTCCGAGTTTCCTCTCTGAACAGCTGGTTGAAGAAAAAGAAATTAGATTTTATACATGTTTTTATAATGCTGCATTTGGAGCCAGATAACTCGGTTCTAAGAACCTTATCTTTGGTTTAAGTCAGACACCTGAACTGAACATCAGCCAGACCTTGCATACCAGAAGCACAGGCATGGTTTGTGAGGTAATTGATGAGGGGATGAAAGAGGATCTATCTCCGTTCTCATGATGACAAGATGGTCTGCAGTCGCCTGGCCGGTCCTGATAAAGGATCGATAGAACCCTGTGTATGACATCAGGCCTTGCCGGCCCTCTTCTAACAGACATGGTCATCAGGAGGGGCAGAAACCTCTTATCCTCTTTTTATGATCTTTAGATTATGTGAAGTAGATATTACTGCTGGTTTTTCCAGAAAAAAAAAAAAAAACAGTAAAATATAATAGTAGAAGCAGATTTTTACTAAACAATTGTATAGGAGAGAAAAAAGAACTGATGTGATTAGTTGCTTCATGTACAATGACATACAGTCTATGTAAGATTTGATACTCTTTTTTTTAATGGAAATTTAACTTATTAAAACATTATTATTATTATTATTATTCAAGCATACATGAACCACGCACCCCTAACTGCACATCCTAGCTTTTACTTCATTTCATGAGCTTCTTATCTTTACTTGCAGTCACTTTGCAAACTTATCTACACCACACTTTCACTTTAACATGTTGAGCAGAAGAACGCATGAAAGAAGGAAGTGAAGACAGAGAGAGAAGAAAGAACCCCCCCCCCCCCACCCACACACACACACCCACACACACCCATCGGCTTCTCCTCTTCCTCATTTCCCAATCTGTTATGTCTTGACATCCCCATTAACTCATAAATCCAATACAGTGGAGCTCAACAGTATTTGTACACTGAGAGACAGCAAGCAAGGGGGGAGGTGGATGTGGAAAGAGGCTGAGTGAGGAGGGAGGAGAACGAAGAGCCAGGAGGGTGGAAGGGAAATGACGGGAAGATCAATCGGTCCCTGGACTGTCACTCTGCTCACTCGTTTTCACATCCATCTATCTCCACTGCCCTCCATCCGCCTGAGCCTGATGCCCCTCTCGCTTTTCCTCTGGCAGGCCTCAGAGATTCTGCAGGCATTGCCGTTTGGGGCCCACAATAATCTAATTGAGTGAGGGATCAATGGCAGGCTGCGGTCAGTGATCCGTAGTTGCTCCCCAAACCACTGACTGCCTGACCAGCATGCTCTGACCACTAATATGGTCTACTGAATCAGCTTCTTCAATAGAGATGGCTAAGTAAAAGTGTACAGATATGATCTGAAATGCCAAATATAGCAGACAGACACATGGCCAAGTTTACATGTTTGTCAAATTTTGACGCTTTCTTCGTTTTATAATGAATCCCCCGTTTTCTCTCACTGCTCCACCGGCCAAATGTTCAGAATTGGAGGAAAAAATGTAAGCAATCAATACGCTGTATTTCTCCCATCACCTCTGTATAGCACTCTCTTTCCCATCAGGAGTGTTGGTAAGCCATCCCCTCTGCTTGATTGTGTTTGTGTGTTTCTTGTGTGGTTGCGGTGTTCTCGGGTTTCCTTAATGGTTCCCAGGATGCATTGTGGCTGTGGAAGGGGTCAATGAGACACCTGAGACGCAACCCAATGTGGGATATTCTGTGGACAGTTTTTCAGATTGCATCCCTACAATATATGTGTATTAGACATGAAAAAAAAAGACAGACAGACAGAAGCATGTTAAACACTGATCATGTTAAGAACTAAAAAGATAATAATAGGACAGCGTGATTCATTACAGTTTAATTTCCATTCTATTTTTTTTTCTACATGACAGAAAACGTTCCCATCCAGTATACATTATTATGATAATATTCAACATTATTCTTGATAAGTGCTTGAAATTCTGCTCAATATCTTAGTGGAAACTAATTAAACAAAGTTGGGGCATTTGACAGGAATAGATGCTTTTTTAACGATGTCAGCTGAAGTGAATATGCAAGCATTCTTGCACCTCTCAGCGCCAATGGCAGATTGCTAATTGATTTTCGTATGGTGCCTTTACATATTAATATTATCTCATGCAAAAGAAATAAAAACATTTTGGGATGTTTGAGGGAAGAATTCTGGTAGCAAATAATTGATCATGCAAGCAGACAGACATTTTTGTAGACAGATATTAAGACAACATATGCTACAGTATGTATTGTAGCTCTCCTCATACATGTCTCCTTTCTCTTCTTTGATCCCTACCTGTCGGCTGGTAAAGGGGATTAACCCCATAACCAGTACACTGCTGTAGGTGTCGCTGGATTCCAGACATTACACCAGGCATGCTTCCACTTCGGCCGATCAATAACTAAGATCCTGGTTTTGTTTATATAAATACGATGGTTATTCAGATCCTTTTGCTATTCTTAAGCCAGGTTTTCTTTATGGCCGCCTGCTAGGCTGGTCGTTATCTCCAGAGGAGTTGGTGAGGTACTCAAGTGGTATTCATTCAGCAGACATAACCGAAACACTGTTTCACCCTCGTGCATGTGATTTGACTAATTCAATTTTAGCCTATATGTCTGAGGTGTTGTGCAAATTAACTGAACAACTAGTGAAAATCTGGCTATGGGACACTACTATTCATCCTCTGAGGCATGGCCCGTGTCGTCTCCAGACCTTAACGCAATAGAAAACCGTTGGGCAATGGTGAAGAAGGCAGGAGCAATTGAGAAACTGTCTTCTGTACATGATCTTTATTAAGCCATCAAGCAGGCATGGATTGAGCAAGTGACCAGAGTACTGTAGACATCGTTTTGAGCCATTGCCAGTCAGATCCAGCAGGTTTTGAAGAATCAAGGACTGACTGAATTCATTGCATGAAAATCACAAATGATTCTTATTATCTTATTATTAAAAGTATAATAATGTCAGTAAAATATTGAATTTCACTTGGGATTTTTTTCAAATATACTATCTATATGTTCAGGGCACAGGATCATACAGTACAGATGTGCATATGATCCCCCTTGGAGCAGGGTTAGGGTTAAGAGACCAGATAATTGCAACTTGGTGACTGAGGCTTTAACTTTCAACCTTCCTGTCAGTGGCTCACAGCGTGATGTGGTTCACTGCTTAACAAGCTGCCTCTAGTGAACTGAGCAAACGTCCTGAAAGTACAAGCAAAGGTGGAGAAATGCTGGACAAGAAAAGCACAAATATTGGGTTCAGTGGGTGAAGCTTCTGGGTTACTGATTAGGAAGTCAGGGGTTAAAAACTTCACAGTGCTAACCTGCCACTGATGGGACTTTTAGCAAGGCCATTTACCCATCAGCTCTAGGGGCATCTTATCAAAGCTGATGCTTCACTCTGATCCCGACCTCTTAGCAAGCTGGGATGTGCAAAGAAAGAATTTCTCCATACTCAAATTTATGTGTAAAAAAAAAAAAACAGCTTCTTCTAAAGGTACTGTATAAAACAGTGATTTTCAATGAAAGCATCTTTATCCTATTTATAAAACAGGGCAGCAGATGAGCATTTTTAACTATTTTTGTCGGTATAATTAGTAGCAAATGTAATAGAAATTTGAATAAGTGCAAAACTGCAAAATCCCTTACAAACCAGAACATTTAACATTTGTTTTAATTAACACTTCTACAAATGAACTTCACAAGTGTTAAATTAACACTGTGCATTTTCTGTATAGATTCTGCATTAGTTTTGCTGTAGTAGAAGGATTCACATTCCAGAGAAGAAAGACATTCATTCATTCTCTGATTACATTTCAACCATTACATACAATCTAAATAAATGTAAACACTGAAATAAACTGAGGTCCACTGTCTTGTTTCAGTATATTTCTGGAGTCCCTGGATACCTCACAATGCTATCCTATTCCTGGAGGTGCTCTGTGTCGATCTAGTCCTAACTCCATTGATACCATTGATTTCCCAGAAGCGGTGCCACACGAGTAAATGGTCTGTCCCAGATAAGAACATCGAAGGCAGGATTCAGCAGCTCTTCAGCCTTTGGTCAGTTACAGTTTGACATCTTGCTGCAGCGCCTCTCTGTCTGGAAAGAAGAGGAAAGGCGATTATTAGAATTAATTTATTAATTAAATATGTTTTTAAACATATAGCATGTAATTATTAAACTAGCAGGTTTTTACTCTAGTGTAATTATGCATTTGGAAATTTTTAGGGGTGTTTTCATAGTGGCTGGGTTTTTCTTTTCTTCTTTTTTGACAAATTCTCTCATACTCTGGCATTACCACCAGTAACCTGTAGATGGAGTAGCAGTGTTACATGAGATGTTTAAGAAAAGTGTGTCCTTTTTAAATATTTTTAAATCATTTCCCATTTTCTTTCTTTATATTAATCCAGAACCATTTCTATCAGAACACACATGCAGCCAAAATAAGCATGGCATTTTCCCCCTGATTACCTTCTGACCTTTGTTTTGACAAAACAGTTTAAAAAATCATGAGAGAGATGTTTAAAGGTCCCCATATGTCAAAATGTGTCTATTAAGGTATTCAGAAGGTCAGTATATAAGGTCTTAACCACATCTGTACCATCTTCTGCTAACTCTAAAACATGACACTATGCAATATCTTTAAGACACTTTGAAATAACACTATTGTTGTGAGATATTTATCCTCAATTAATGTTTCATTTGTCATTTGAGAGAAAGAATGGAATAAAAAGATTAGTTTACCCCAGAGAGAAGTGAGACCCTTTTAAGTGCTGTCTCTCCCTCCTCTCATCCTTCCAGCCCTTCATCCTGTTCTCTGCAACTCTGACATCCTATCAGGCTCAACGGACCTGCAGTCGATAGGCCATTAGTAAATAAGGGATGCATAATTTATTAAATATGCTTCAGATACATATTTCAGCTTTCGGTTTTCACTCATACCTCTTGTGAAGTTTGCCTTTAATTATGTTCTTTATAACAGGGGCACTTTATTCAAGTGTCTATCAGGAAGATGATTATTTACTTACTTACTTATTGGTGCATAAATTTGCAGAAAATGTGCAAAATGAATTAAAAAAAATGAATTCAAACATTTATTATTATTATTATTATTATTATTATTATTATTATTATTATTATTATTTAAACACAACTTGTTTTTTTTATTAATTCAAGGAATATGTGTGAAACTACTGGGCTCCTTTTAATACAGAGATGCTTTGTTCTTTTAGTTTCCTATCAACTTCTCTTATCTCAGTTGTTCCACATTTTCCCAGCATTCTCAATTCCTAATTTCGTTGAAATGTTTATTGCTTTTAAGCTACCTTGAAATGCACACAGTTTGTGCTCTCGCTTAGATCATTTCTATCTATCTAAGTAATACTTATAATACAGACAATGTATTATTAATCAATAATGGAGATGCAAATCTTCAGATGATTCAACAGGGTACTGCCGTTTCCTCCCAATGTCCAAATACATGCATGTAGGCAGATTGACTTGTCTATCAGGAGAAAGCTCTTACTAAAACCCAATACATTTATACATATTATAGCATTTTTATTTTATGGCTTACTTTTTTTCTTATGGTCTGATGTTAATAATACAATAATACAATAATAATAATAATAATAATAATACAGTGACAGGATCATGGACACCCAGGGCTCACCTCTGCCAAAAGCCGGTCTGAACCCAAAGAAAAGCCAATGCAGCGCAAATAACAAAAAAAAAGTACAGTAAATGCTGGCCATGATAGAAATGCACCAGAACCTTCAGTGCACCACAGCCCGCTGTGTACAAGGTCCGGCTGGCAAAGAACCCAAGGCCATCGACATTGACCTCCAAACTCCCAATATTCCAATTTGCAGCCCACACCACTGATCTCCTGCCAACATCCCGGTGCCAGACACCCCATGTGCTCTTGTGGAGTCAAGCTCCAAGTGGCCAGAGTGGCACAAAGTAAACCTACACAATTCTGGGCATAATGTTTTGTGCTGTACTGATCTCCTAATTAGTGTATGGTCACATTTTATTCCTAATATTTTGCAATATTTTAATTAGCACTTTTACTCACATTAGAAAATTGTGCTGGTCGGCACTGCAATACGTTTTTGCCTCTTGTCTTGCACATTGTCTTGTGTTGCACCATTTGCATCCATGGTTGCACTTACGTTTAAAGTTAAGCTTAAGTTAAGACCTTATTTGTCACACATACAGTACATTACTGCACAGTGAAATTCTTGCTTTGCATATACCAGCATAGCTGGGGTCAGAGCGCAGGGCCAGTCATGATACAGCGCCCCTGGAGCACACAGGGTTAAGGGCCTTGCTCAAGGGTCCAACAGTGGCAACCAGGTAGAGCCTGGGGCTTGAACCGAGGATCTTCCGATCAGTAACTCAGTGCCTTGTGCACTTTATGTAGTTTAGCGTTCCTTCAATATAACCTTCTAACATGTCATTTTCACATATATTGTATTATCCCATAAAATGTACCTTACAGTGTGTTTTTGACAATAAATGTCAAAGATGGCGAATACATTATCCATTTAATTCCTCATCTTTAAAAAACAAAATTCACTCGCTCATCATTTATACCACTTCATCCTGCATTCAGGGTTGCGGGGGACCTGGAGCCTAAGGACACGAGGTACACCCTGGACAGGGTGCCAATCCATCACAGGGCACACACACTACAGACAATTTGGAAATCCTACCAAGCACGGGGAGAACATGCAAACTCCATGCACACAGAGACTTGAATCAAGCCTGGCCGGGAATCGAACCCAGACCCTGGAGGTGCAAGGCGACAGTGCTAACCACTACACCACCGTGCTGCCGAACAAATTTCAATTCTATTCAATTAAACTTTCCTTAGTATTTAATTTAATTTATTTTTTTACATTTGAAGCAATATTTGTGTTTAAATAAAGTACTTCCCACACTGTAAACCCGTAGAAGTTGGAAAAACTCAAAAAATGTGTGGTAATCAGTTACATAAATTTTTTAAGTAATGATGTTTCCAACTTTAAGTAAACAGAACTATCAGTTTTTGAGTTTGTTGTACTCATTCATACTAATCGTTCTCTACTTGCATGACTGAGTAGCCTAACTCATACTATAATTTTTTTTAGTTGTTGCAAATTAAATAAATCGTTGTTGGTCTTTCGCCTGCTCCTGGCATCGGGTCGCCACAGCAGTTTGTCACAAGTTTTTACGCCAGATGCTGTTCTGAACACAATCCTCCCTTTTTTCTGGGCTTGCGACTGGCGCTTCATCCAGTGGCTGGGAATCGAACCCGGCCTTTTTACATGGCAGGCGAAACATCTACCATTGAGCCACCAGCACTCTGGTACTAAACAAACAAGTATTATTTACTTTAGGGTATAAATCTTTATTAAGAAGATAAGATTTAGGAAAATCTTTATTTTTATTCACAGCTTTAG
Organism: Clarias fuscus; assembly: GCA_030347435.1. Taxonomy (NCBI): domain Eukaryota; kingdom Metazoa; phylum Chordata; class Actinopteri; order Siluriformes; family Clariidae; genus Clarias; species Clarias fuscus. Next base: position 7,767,688 of record CM059227.1, read on the forward strand.
ATAATATCAAGTGTATGAAATCTAACAAATCTGCATGATATAAATATAACTTGTTTAGATTTACCAAGAGTGTAAGTGTAAATATTAATATTCCACTGGAGAATAAAACACTGCACTATTTTCCAGATTTTATTTGTATTTTTTTTGTACAAAAGATATTCTCAAAATTACATTTAATAAAAATTCTAATTAGAAATAATTCTGCTAATCGCACACAAGAATACATGCTGACGCTGTATACTGTACACGACTTGATAACCTCAACACTTTTTTCTCACTCGCTGCCTAAATCTTTACACATCATTAGTCAATATGTGAGGAATCAATTCCCTTATTAAAAGTGAATTAGAAGTAAACAGGAGAATCACTTGTATCACGGCTTTATACATACAGTAATTTATTCAACATTTTATACTACTTCTTTGTGCATTACACATTTGCTGCAGATGTCGGATGAGACTCTCCTGCTCCAACATCTTGAAGGTCAGACCGTATGACCACAGTGAACTCATTGCCATGATCAAGATCAAGAAACCAATTTGAAATTATTTTAGCTTTGTGCCATGGCGTGTTATCCAGTGGTATTAAAGGGATGGACATTGTCAGCCACACTATACTTAGGTAGCATTTAAATGAAGCCCAATTGGTGCTAATGGGCTCAAAGTGTGGCAAAAAAAAAATCTCCCCCACACCATTACATCAGCAGCAGTATGAACATATGTCCATGCTTTCATATTGGTTATGCCAAATTCTCACTCTACCATCAGAATGTAAAAGTCAGAAATCGAGACTCATCAGACCAGGGAAAGTTGGATCTTCTGTTGTCGTAGGTATTACCCCCTGGTCTTCTGCTGCTGTAACGTTTGACATGTTGTGTAATCAGAGATGCTCTTTGGCATACCTGGAGTGTAACAAGATGTTGTTTGAGTTACTGTTGTCTTTCTATCAGCTTGAACCAGTTTGGTCCTTCTCATCTGACCTCCAAAATCAACATGACATTTTCACCAAGATCACTGGATAGTTTCTCTTTTCCACTTTAAACTAGACTGATTTTGAGCCATGACATTTTCAAAGTCATTTAAATCACCTTTCTTCTCCATTCTGATGCTCAGTCTTCTTGACCATCATGATCATTGAATATTGATTTGTTGCCATGTGATTGGATTAGATATTTGTATTACAGTTTTTTACAATCGCTATGACAGTTTTTTCAATACATTTAACAAGTTTCCTCTTAACGCACCAACACACCTAAAATACACAATTGGCAAAACGGTTAATTTCATGCTCAAAATCACACATTGTAAACTAAACCCCAAAACTCATTTTCAAAATACAATAATAAACTAACACAATACACTATGTCTAGAATATTTATCAAATAATTATTCAAAACACTAACACATGTTCTTAGTCAATAGAACTTAGTCTTAGAACATTTAGTCAATCATAACACAATGACAAAAAAAACACTATCATCAGCTGAAATGACAGAAACTGCATTATTTTATGTGTCAGGTCTGCCCTTATATTTGAAGCCTCTCAATATTTTTGTTTTGTTGGGTTTAGTAAATGCATGCATTTAGTTTCTTTTGCTGCAGAAATGCAATACAAAAAATGAATGACCATCTTAGAATAGCTTTATAAAATGTACAGTTTAGGTAAAAAAAAAAATACAGACACAGTACAGTACAATACAGCTGCAGTACAGACTTTATTTGCAAAAGGACATTACTGTCCTTTTCCAAAACACAAAAAGCACCGGAATTATAATAAAAAAACAAAAACAAAATAATCTTCTATTCTGCCCGGTCTTCTGCATTTGGCCACATGTTCTCATCCACATCACACCTGATATCTTCTCTGGCACGGCATCGTGGGAAGAATCTTTTGGCATGCCTTATCCACTCCTGGCAGTGTTCAGCTGTGATGTCTTGACATGCAGCATCCATTCCATCCAGGAGGGACATTTGGTGGACATGTGGACATGTGGACGATGGTCAAAAACCTTCCATCTCCAGGCTGAGGAAAACTCCTCAATAGGGTTGAGGAAAGGGGAGTAAGGGGCAAGGAAATGGGACATCATCCTTGGATGGGTGTCAAACCAGGCTGTGACTGCACAGGAATGGTGGAATGCCACATTGTCCCATGTGATAACATATATTGGCAAGTGGTCTCCCACCTGTCCCCTTTCTAACTCTCTGGCACCAGTATTTCGTGCAGGTCTTCTAAAAATAGGAGAAGGTAGTCGGTGTTGTAGGGTAACTGTGCCCCTTTGGCCTATTATGTTCCTCCCACAGCGACGCCTTTTCGCAAAGTTGAAGCCAGCCTCGTCAACATAGATAATTTCATGTGGGACTTGATTGGCTTCCAACTCCATAACTCTCTGAAAGTAATTAGACACAGTGTATGTAAATGCTGTGCTGTACTGTATACCTACTGTATGTACTAATGTACTACAGGTTTATAAAGTAGTTTACTGCAAAACACACTATGTATAGTACAGTAATGACTGTATTGCAGGCATTTCTTTCTTTCTTTCTTTCTTTCAAAGAGTCCTCTT